>WEDG01004982.1:0-378421 GCA_017591395.1 Schistocephalus solidus | reverse complement strand
GCCGTTATGCGACGGCAGCGATCATTCGATATACTTCAGTAGTTAGTTGAGCGGCAGCATCATCGACGTGGATTTTGCGATAAGATTTTACTTTACGGTTTGCCGATGGTCAACAGCGATAAGTGGATCGGATTAAGGCAGCCCGAAGTTAATGAATGATGCAGGGTACATTAATAAAGGTGCGTTATGACCAACAAGCCGATTACCAACGCATTATCGTTCAATAAAACGTTACGTACCGAAGGCGTGGCGCGCCCGCTTCGGCCTCATTGCCAGAACAACCGTACTAGAAGCCGTATTGCCATTCTTCGGGTGAGTTCTGACGGGTAATGTTTTGGTTCATCGTTATCAGACCAGTAGTGAATTCGAAAGAGCTTTGCGGTTCGGCCCGATAATTGCCGAATGATGTTTCAGCTTGTCTATCAACATCCATCGGTAGTTATAAACGCCGGTTCATCTTACCGCAACATCGCATGACGTTTAAATGTTGCTATTTCGACGTCGTGGTTGCATCCATATGAACAACGTTCGCCCGTCAACGCCAAGGTCGTTCAGTTTCAGTTCGAAACAGCGAACAATATTCATATTCCGCGTTAATTTCGACCGCTTAAAGAAATTTATTTCAGATACGTATCGCAGTTTACGGGTCAATTTTCAATCGTTCGGCTTCGGCAGCAGCTCGACACCGGGGAACAGAGCGTCAGCGCGAAATTCATCGAAGTAGCGGTGCCTACACGACCATCATTCGAAAGCTCTCGTTGTAAAAGCTGGCTTAAACGAAGTGCGTTAAACCGAATCATCAACCCGTAGAATCATTCCATTATAATGCGATGCCGTTAAATAATAAAGATAGCCGGTACGGCAACTTTGCTATCACCATTATCGGTAAGCCGCCAGTACAGAAAGTCGTTATTCAACAGGTTGCGCCGATGTTCGTCAACTTCGAAGACGTGTTCACGATTTTTCATATCGAGAGTCTTAATTTATAGAAGCCCGCATATTTATTAAAGCAATTCAGTGTTCGTAACGCAGACACCAAACCGAATGCGTCGTCATCGATGGTCGTAACAGTACCAACTTTCGAAGGCTCATCGGTATTCCAGTTTGATTCGCACGAGTATCATCGCTGCTATCGACCCTTATTATCATAGCGCGTATTTGCCTTTTCTATGGGGACGATAATCGGGGTTAAAGGATATAGCCGAAATGAAATATTCCAGCCCTCGTTTCAATAACTACTACTACTACTACTGTTTCGATTAATAATACTACCATTGGCCATTGGTCATTGTCGGTCATCATCAATTACCATTACTACTGGTCACACCATTTCGATTTTCGATTGATTGCCATTATCAATAATAATACTTCATTGACAACCGAGCCATGTCACTTCAATAATACCGCAATAATACATTGGTTGTCACTATTGCTCGTCAATACTGACATTGCGTTACCAATTGCTCGCTTCGACAGCCATTAAGTCAGATGTTCAGCGAGTGTTCTGGTAAGACGTGACGAGCGAACTCGGCCATCACGAAACTCATCTGTTGACTAAATCTTTACTCTATCAGGCGCAGTAAGGTTACGTTATAAACCAACTATTGATTACCGCTAATAAATGAGATTAAGCCTCGACCAAAATAACCAACATTTTATCATTGATCGCAGATATCGTTATAAATGAAAGAGTCAGATAGTTCATGAATCGAGTAAGTTCATGAAGCCTGTAAAATAGTCGCGGCATCTGAGAATAAAAGCAGTTTCAAGACGCCATACACCTTCGAGTATTAATAAAAAATGCCAAACGGGAATCGCACCGGGGAACCGGGCAGCGCAATAACGGTGTTTACGTACCACAATAAAGCCTTTATTCAGGCCAGGGCGCAGGTTACCATCAGCAGCTCGAACAAAACAAATTCTCGGTTTCTATAACGACATTCTTCGCCGAACTTTCAAAGCCCAACGTTGAGCGTTATGAAAGCACAGCCGAAAAGTAAGGTGATCGTTCACAGAAATATGACCGCACCATATCAGTAGCGCATCGCGCATACATTATGAGCAAAGCGACAGTTCGCCCCGGTGGTTAACCAACAAATGCGTCAATAAACCATACCTATGGCGTTTCCGACGGAGCGCAAGTCTCTTTGCTTCGTTTCGAGAACACTTATATAGAAAAACTTCACCGTTTCATACGTTGATTTCAGTTCAAATTATTAAGGTTTATCATCTCTCAAAAGGCGACTCACGAATTCATCGTTCATCGCCGAAAGTAGCGTCTACGTACAATTTTCATGGTCGTTCTTATCATTTGTTGCTTAGCGAACATCAATATCGCCTAAACGAATAAACGATGCGTACCGCCTTTATCGATTCCACAGAAAGCTCTTCAGTAAATTGATATTCGTCAATGCGATACTCAGGCGAGGGGCTTTATTATCACGTACAGGTTCTTTCACCCGACATATTTTACCGGCATCTTCCTTCATGGTAATCGAGCCGGGTATCACTGTTGAGCAGCGCATTTCGTAATGACGTTTGAACTCTATCGTTATCGACCTTCAGAAAAGGTTATTGCCTTTCTTCATTCAATGTGACTGTCATATTCGATTTTTCATGACTGCCGTTTATCCGGGTCCATTGGTCATTGGAACATTGTTGGTCAAGAAAATACCAACTGGCTTGCCAATCGGTATGAAGCTCGATTGCAAAATGAATCAAAAGATTTAATGAAGAAGTTTCACTGGTAGTTCTGACCGCAGCCTGTAGAGACAGCAAAGGAACACTATCGCTGAAGCGAATAAGTATCAACGCTGCCGTATTCAGTCGAATGATCTGAATCATCGATCGCCAGAAGACATTGCTCAGTAGGAGTGAGCTCGTTGAACTGCAGCTGTGAACCGTCAACGAAGTTTTTCTTCGAGAAAATACTTGTCAAACAGCCGCAACAAACACGGCTCACCGCGGACAGATACGAAGCGTTGGCTATGGATTCAGCCCTGCAATGATGGCATATCGCTTTCCGGTCAGTATAGGAGCAACGTTCAATCGTTAAATCAGCGCAAAAATGCGACATGTATTCGAGAAATTACAAAATTTCGCCGATATTTCGATCAGGACCCAAAGACTTTAGCGGCGAAATAATTGTTTCTCTTCTCACCTTCTTGCGTGAAATCGACATCCACACGAATGGTCGTGCATACTTAACCAAAGTTCGTCTGGCGAAATCCATTGGTTCGTCAAACAGATGGGGACTAATAAGTTTTTCCTCAGAATATCTGATTTTCAGTAATGTTTTCCAGTTGTTGGCCTGGTCAATAATGTTTAATGTTTCATTTTTCAACCTTTCTATTGATTCAATCTGCACTTTCGTCTACGACAGCATCGTTTCATACTTTCACCATATATACCGACATTACAGGCTTCCGCTTTTGGCGACGCCGGTTGATTACCGTTGCCGTTCTTCCTTGTTGCCTGCTACCAATCTTCTCAATAAACAGGCGATGACTAGCCGGAGCCAACGCACCGCAGCTTTCGCCACCAAAGCTCCATACTGCTCACGCATAGACAACGACGTTTCCGAAAGCGTCGCAAACATCGCAGCAAAAGTGCTCAAAAACAGTGCAGCCTGACAACAAATCAGCAAAAGCCAAAACGCAGACAGTTAAAAATTAAGATATTTATGGAAAGGGGCATATGTTGATTGCGGATTTTTGCGAGAAAACAATGTCACATCTGTATGGTGTCATGGCGCCAGAACAGACAGCGCATGGTGCTGGCCAACGCTCACGTGGGAGCAACATGGTTACACAGCCCCATACGCGTAACCGTCACTGCGAAATTACGCAAAGTACACGTTATTGCATTGAGAAAGCGTCAGAGCTGACGCAGCGTCACAATACGTGAACCGACACGTTTACTTCAGCATCAATGAAGGAGTGAACCAAAACGATCATCTGCTTGCCCGCGTAGGGCTAAACGTGGTATCGCGAAACAGGGCGAAAGCAATGGCGCAAGGTCGCCAGCAGCGGCCGTGAGAACCGCGAAATAAACAGAGTCGTAATATTTTCCGTCGATAGTCGAAATAACGAGGATAAAACGCCAAAGACGTCTTCAAAATCAGAACATAAAGCAGTGAGCATGACGCCGCATCGGAAGAAGCTTCTGGCAACAGTGATAATAATGGCGATCACCGCTGATGAAATCAAACATATCGCCAGGAGAAGGTTCGGTATGAATCGATGATTAATCGGTTTTCAGATTTTGCCTACGATGGTTGTCACAAACGAAATGTAGGTGCCAAACATTTTACGGAAGCGTCGCCGTTAATATCATTACCGTGGAACAACGGTCATAATTTGAATATCCTTCAAATCCGCACGCTTCGGGGACCGGAGAAAATGTCACGAAGAAAATAAAGAAGTTAATTACATTTGGTGAATGTTCACTTAAAGGTAGACTGGCTTTGGATAACCTGTTGATTGAAATACGGTCGGCTGGAAGCAAAGCACGTCAGTTAATTAGATGTGAGATAGAGAAAGATATCAGCATCGGTTAATGGTTGTACAGAATACATTGATTTGGGAATAGCTGGAGCTATTAGCGTAATAGCGTCATCACCGGAACCGAACCTCATTAGCGTTCTTTGCCATAGCTGATATCGTTGAGTGGGAGGTATTGAAAGATCGGAAAGATCAGAAGCCTGCGCCTTTCGATCTTTACTTTAGAATCTGAAGTCGGTCATTGAATCAAAGAATGGGCAGCACAAAGCCGTTGAAATTCGATAAGTAAAGTTCGCCTAATTTGAATTAAAGATCACGTTTGATACCATTTTTTGTCTGAAAGCCTGGCGTATTTCGCGAAGAGACGTAGTTATCGGGAGGTTATGTCGCCGCCGTGCGCGGTGGTCGCAGTTTCCATGCCAGCAAGACTTCACGAGATTTGTTAATAGGCTTAATGGAAGTTTAGAGTTATCAAAAATGCCGAACTGAATTTCATTATCTGCATGATGGAAAGGAGTTTAGCCAGCGTTCTCTTCGATAGTTAATAATGCCGAGAAGATCAAAGCTGAAAGCTCGAGAGCAGATCTGCTGTTACGATATTTTGCAAGCTCGAATATTAACATCTGGCGTCGGTTAGTGGTTTATCCTCGATAGCCCAATAAGGTAACGCGATCAAATTACCGGTTCTTATCTCAAAACTATCGGCGTGGTTATCTGTTACCAAACGAGTCCGGAACGACGCAATAGAAACGAAGTTAATAAACGTGCGCCTGTTAAAACCACTTTAAAAACAATAACGATAGAAGATTGTGAATTATTCGTATCGGTTGTGGGGAGGTATCAGCTGCATACCAGATTAAGTTCGGTACTTTGAAACACCGAGCGGCGTTCATTTATTGAAAATATAAGTCGACGAAGATGACAAGAACGTTTGCGAAAGGTACAACGTTAGAAAATTTAGCATTCCACAAAGAGTAAATAAGCATCATCAGGCGGTGTTTACGTCGGGTATCGAACGAAGCTTAGGTAACGATTAAATCAAACAAGCCGGAGAACAAATAAAGACAATGCGGTTCCTTTGCGAATGATTTATCTTTCGGTCACTTTCAACGTCGAAAATGTTTCGATTGAAGAATTCATTTGCTTTTAAAGTTGGTTTATAGGCCATCAACCTGGTACGCCGCGACCTTAAATGTAAAAGTCGTTATCGAGTAAATGAACTGCGATGTTTCGCTTCTTTTAGTTCACGGAAAAATGAAACTTCTTTCAGGCATGATGACCGTTATCGCCTATTTAATAGCGACGACCTTTTGAATGGCGATACTTTATTCGCTGACGATGCTCATTCTCGACTTGATGTCGTTCGGCGCTCACGATTAATGGAGCCGTCACCTTTCTGGCCGCCGGTTATTTATTTTAAATAGCCGCAACTTGTTTTTGAAGGTCAGCCTGAGTGAATCGCTGGTCGGCGAATTGCTTGCTGGCAATCAATGGGCACCCGATCTTCTTCCGTTATCGATATCACCGTCATTGGCCGCCAGATTTGTAGCGGTTTATTTTATGGTCTCTGTTCTTCCCGAAATTAATTCAAGATTTATAGTATCTGTAGCTCATCTTTCGGCTTTCTCTCGTCCTTTCTTCGGTTTAATCGAATCCAGTCTGAAATAGTAACAACCACAGATATTTTCAGCAGTATCTCGACTTTAATCACCAACAAGATGCCGAAGTTGTCGAAGCAATTCTTTAGTCATTCAGAGACAGCTGCTTCGTTCAGCTTTCCGACCAGCGAATAGTTCGGTCCTTCTCAAGCGTTACCATTGTCTCGTGTCTTCCTTGAGCAACTCAAGAGTCTCGCAGTATTCTCTTTTCCTCTGCACCATCAAAGTTAATGCTCGTTCTCTCGTTTGCGGTATATTTTTCTAACCGCTTCATTCTAGTCTTCATCCGCTTCAACGAAATATCGCAATACTTTGCCACGATTCGGCCAGCTTATTCCTTCATCTTTCGAAAGCTTCATGACCAGAGAAAGCATCATTTGGACTTCTATGACCTTTGAACCAGATTGTTCATAATGCCTGAAGGATGTTCCTTATAGTCATTCGTTATCCGAAGATGAACACTGGAAGAAAACCATTGCTCTAATACAGCCAGTTTTGTTACCATCCTCAGAAAGTCACTCTTCCGATCGTAAAGATGTTGTTTATTGACGTATTTTCGTTTCGAGCATATTTTGCGGATTAAGAACGTAGACATCTTCGAGGTTTTGTTGGTCGTTACGTCAGTTTACGCATTTAACATTCGGACTTATTAAGTTTTTCCCAGAAGGTCATCTGCTCATTTTAGGTGCCATCGTTCGGTTCTTTCATCATCGTTGATTGTTGATGGTGATCGTTCTCGCTCAATTGTTATTACTGAATAAATTGTCGTTATTAGTTTATTTTGCAAATAATGTTTGCCAGAAACCGGTGAAAGGCAATGTCTAAACAAACATTATTTACAAACAAATATACAATTCTGTGCAAGACAAAATGTCCAAATACTTAATAATTTAAGAACTTGTCCTGCCCGGTCAACAATTAGCGATGTTCTGATAGAAATAGTGAACTCAGAAAGATAGGCAGTGAAACCCTACCATAAAAAATGGAGGATCACAGGCCTTCATTTCAACAGAAGCTGGCAGAAAAAAGCTGCTTAAGAAAACGTTATCGTAAGTAGAGTAGAATAAAACTGCACGCAGCACCAGAATAAGATAAGGAAACGTCGAGATGGTACGTTCTGGATCACTTAGGGCATATGAAACAACATCTCACGAAAATGCGCTAATGAACTTTGGAGGCCGCAGCATTCACGAGATCCAGAATCTCGACTTCTAAATGATGGGTTATATCCACCTGAAACGGCAGCATTTTAGACCGTGGACAACCGAACGTTACGTCCGAAACGACTTGAAATGTTTGACGACAGGCGACATACGAGATCATCATAATCTCATGGGCGACCCGGGATAGCGAAAATATAAGAAGCTTTCAAAAGGGTCACTTAACTCCAAACGGTCCCTTTCTCTGAGTCATGGGAAAAGCCTGCAGGAAAGATGAGGGAGAATAAAAGGTTAGTAGAATCAGTGTAAAATAAAATGTGCAGCTCCTCGCTTTAAATGCGGATGGACTAGTTAATGACCTTATTTAAATTCGGCATGCTATTGCAAAGAAAAATATACCCCAGAAGCAAAGAAGTGAGAGCGTTAACACGTGGATGCTGCAGGAGGAGGTAAGGAGCAATACTGCAGAGTTTCTGCGATATAAGGAAGACTACTGATACGAAACAACGCTTTGAGAGTTGAACTATTATTTAGTCGGAAAAGTAGACAAAAGCCTGCCTCAAGCCTCCCGAACCAAATAAAATTTAGCTTCGTTAGCTGGCATCTTGTTGAGTAGGAAGTAGATAAGAGTCGGATATCCGACATGCAATAATATCTGTGGACATTTTCACTTTTGAATGGGCTAGATCTTTGCCCCATTAAAACCGAAGAAAGCGACAAGAGAAATCCAACACCGCAAACACAAAGATACCATAAAGTCTTAATTTAATTTCAGGAAGGTAGAAGTTATAAGAAATAAAGCCGCAAAATCTGAGCAGCTGTGGCTGCTATTCTATCGGCTGGAAGAGAAAGATCGAATTTATTGCGTAGCTTAAGCCCAATTCCTTTGATAGCGAACATTCATTCAAAGGCAACCTTCAAAAATAAGAGGCTGGTGGCAGACTTACAGGCCCAAAACTTCATGTAGTGAAGCGACATTCTAGAAGGTGACAGCTCCATTAGTCATGTGGAGCTTTACGCCGAACGAGCATCTAAGTCCGAAGGAATGTTTTTATAGGCATCGCTCGGTCGAACAGATAGAGAAGTAATATACGCATTAAGTCATCAGCATAATGCAGAAACTTGGACTCTTTTATAAAACATGACTAATAACGAGTCATATTATCCACACAAGAAAAGTTTCATTTTTTCTTTTTAAAAACTTCCGTAAGGCTAAAAAGCCCGAACGTCACAGTTCATTTCCCTACTCATGCGGCTTTTACATTTAAGGTCGCAGCATCCAAAAAGGTTGTCTCTCGTAGCTAAAAACCCATCGATTCTTGTCAAAAACATTTTCGGCGATTGAAGTGACCAAGGTCATCGTGTGCAAAGGAACCACGTATCTTATTTGTTCTCCGGCTTGACAGTTTGAAAATCGTTAACACTTCGCTTGTTCTGATTCTTGGACAATAAACTGCTGCCACTCGTGGATGATGCTATTTTGCTCTTTTGAATTTTCGGAATTTTCTCTTGCGCCGAATTACCCTCACAAAAACGACATTAAATTGGAATTTGTTTATCATCTTCGCCGACTTAATAAAACAGCCTCTACACTACACATGCTGACCACCGCTCAGTGAACCAAAAAGTGCACCCTTGAAGATCTCGGAAAGGCTATCCAGACCTTTGACCTCTACAACCGGCTGAGTCGTTCCTGAATACTCTTCCGTCATCATTTATTGTTTTAAAAAGTGGTTTTGGAAACGAATAGGCGCATTTATTGCTCATATTGTTTCTATTGCGGCGTCGTTTGGATCTCCGTTTGAAATTCGCTCGTCTCCAGCTTTTGATGCCAATAATCTGTTCCCAAAGTCAGGGCTCAACAAAATAATGTCCCTGGATTACATATTGCCCGCTTTATCAGGATCAGCCTACAATTGTTTACAGACATTGGGGATATTCAGGCACACGAAAATTCGATATCGGAATCTGGAATAATCAGCCAACACAGCTCATTTGGATCCCGCCTCCCACGGGCTTCGGTGAAAACAGCCCCTCGCCAGAAAGGCAAGTCTTTGGATCAGAGCGAGCGGAGAACCACTGGCAACTCACTTCAAAGGCTGCATCATTCTTTCGCTCGATTAACCTTCGATAGCAAATCTCGGTTCGAAAGAAATTTTTGTGCTCAGTAAACCATTCGCTTCCATAATTCTGCTGCTCGTTAAAAACTTAATGCATCCCCGTAGAGATCTTGCTGGCATGGGAAACGCAAATGTTCACGACCCGACCACGCGAGAAAATTATTCACCGGGCTTCGGCCAGGACACGAAACACCCTAACCTCCCGATTAGCTACCGATGCTCTTTAACCGCTTGGCTACGCTCGGGAAGCCAGAAGACATAGTACATCCAACAAAATAATGGATCTTTAATGGTCATTAAATTTAGACTTTATCGAATTTTTAGCCTCCTATTCTCAAACATTGCTGACATTCTTGATTCAATGACCGACTCTTAGCTGCACTAAAATTTTCAAAAGGTCGAGAGACATTTTACTTGGAAACCTCAGCTCCGATCCTTTCAACTACCTCCCACTCAAACAGGTGCCAGCTAATCCAAGCTAAAATTTACGGGTCTCGAGACAGTAGGTGGCTTCTGCCTTAATAATAGCTCCAATATTCCCCAAATCCCAGCTAGTTACTCCTTTATCTCGTCCGTACAACCCACATGTTGCTATTGTTAACCGGATCATACCTCCTACATCCTCCTCCACATCTAATTGCTATTTGTTCTTTGCTTTCCAGGTATGTCTTTGGAATAACTCTGCCAATCAATATAAGGTTATCAAAAGCTGCAGTCTACTTTTAAGTGAAGACTGTACATTCACCTTATGCTTCACTAACCTTAATTTTCTTCATTTTCTCGAGCAGCTTTCAGCGCATCCCAAGAAAGGGACCATTGCGAATTTAGAAGTGCGTCCTCCAAATTATGTCTTCCATGCATTGTTTCTACGAACAATGATAATATCTTTTATAACCCATGCCCGTAAAATGATCGCTTAACAACGTGTCACATTGCGTACCATTTTAAAGCACCTACATTTCGTTTGCTGATAACCATCATAGAATTAAAATCTGAATACTGAGCTGTGCAGCCTCCGATTCATCATCAGTTCTCATGCCAACTAGCTCTCCTGAGCGCACTATGTTGATTTCATCTTAGTGAATCACCGGATCTCCCATTATCCTTTCGTACTACGCTAGAAGCAAACTTCCATGCGGCATCGTATGCCCTCGAGGAGCAGTTTTTCTCCTGCACATATTTTTATTTTAAAAAGACGATCTTTACAGCCTGTTTTTATCCCCTCATTATTTCGACTATCATTTTGGAAATATTTACGACTCCAATCGTTTCCTTGTTCTTCGCGGTTCTCCTCTTTTCTTGACCCTTGCAAACGACCCTAAAACCTCAAACCGCCATTGCATCTTTTCGCGCCTTCAGGCCCTGGTGCTCGCGGCCTATCCTTCTTCCAGGTGTTCGCCCTACACGGACCGTAGATGATCGTTTTGGGTTCCTCCTTCGGTGGTCTGAGAAATCAGCAATGATAGTATCAGTTCTCTGGCAATTATTCCATGACCTTCACGATATCTACGGTACTTTTTCTCGTTCAACCATATGCGTGAGGATGCTGCCTGTGAAGGTTTCACGGAGTAGCATCCTTGACAGTTACGCTTATAACAAGTTGATACTCATTGGGATCACACTTGTGGGGTGAACAGTAGCCCTGTATAACATGATTACTCCCACGATGAGGAGCGTTTTTGAACGCTCATACGCTCACATCAGAATGCTGTCCTACCCAACGCGTATGTTTTTCTCCTGGATGTGACATTTGTTTTCTCCTTAAAATCCACCAATCCCATTCGGATATGCCTTTTCCATAAAATGCCCAAGGATTTTTAACTGTCTGCGTTTTTATTTTATTTTTAACTGCACTGATTTGTGCCATTGTCAAGCTACACTTCTTTTATGACTTAACTGTACACGATTTAAGGCTCTTTTAATTTTTCTCTGATGACATTGCCCTTCCCGTTACTCCAAATAAAACATCGATCTATCTATCGACATAATCAATGAAAACGAAGAATTACTTCGCACTAGTGTAAAATATGAAAATTATACGTTGTTGCCATGCATGAACTGTTCTGGTGCGCTTCCGATAGTCATCTCCTTTTCTATAGCTCTGTTTTGGTAAAAGGGGAGATTTGAAAAGAAAACTTAACTGAAAGAATTAACTCTGGAGAGGGAACGTAGCAATGGCTCAACCCATCCACTACGAAAAATTTCGCCAAAAGCGGAAAGCAATAATGTCAATTATGCGCAGATCATGGTGTAAGTATGAGGTGGAAATTATAGAACGGTCTGTCGATAAGACAAAAGTACTTTTTAGTTAGATCAATAGAAGGTTGAAGGAATAAAGGAAACAGTGGCAGTGTTGATAGGTGAAAACAACGAAGACATTACTGAAAATCAAGATAATACAGAACTTATTAGTCGGTTTTTCCCATCTGTTTTGACAGATGAAGCGGATTTAAACCAGACAGACTTTGGTTTAAGTATACACGATGCATTCATTGTGGATCTCGATTTCACAGAAGATGTGAAGAAGGCAATTATTTCACTTAACGACGCTAAGTCTTTGGGTCCTGATCAAATATCAGCGAAAAGTACTGAAGGAGCTTGCTAGCGAACTCTCTAGACCACTATCACGTATTTTTGCACTGATTCTTTGATTGAGGCATTCTCCTCTCTGATTGGAAAGCAGAAAATATACCATATTCACAAGAGGCGGATCCATAACCAGCGCTAAAAATCTATCCACCGGTGAGCCTTTCATCATTTGTTGCACAGTGACGATAAGGATCATCAAAACGTCGAGCATGAATTTTTCTCGAAGAAAAACTTCATTGACAGTTCCCAACACGGATTTCAACGAAACCACTCCTACTTGAACAATGTGCTCTATTGAATCGATCAGTGGTTCAGGTCATTCGATAGATACAGCAGCGTTGATGCTGTCTAGATTGACTTCAGAAAGCCTTTTGATAGTGTTCCTTACTGTATGTTACTCTACAAGGTTTGCGGATCCGAAATAAGGGGAATTTACTCAATTAGATAGGAAACTTCTTCATTGGCCGATCGCAGTTCGTGTGCATTGGCAATACGAAATCAATTTCCATGCCAGTTGTGAGTGGTGTACCTCAAAGCTCCGTTCTTGGGCCATTATTTTTCTTATTCTATGGCAATGATTGTATTAATGGATTGGATGGCAACTGAGTCATGTTTGCGGAAAAAATCAAGATATGGTGAACAAGCAAATGCAGTAAGGATGAAGAAACTTTTCAAAAAGGACTCAATGGCCTTTCTGAGAGGTCCGATAAATAGCCGATGAAGTTAAACTTTAAAAAACGTGTTACATTGCGCCTCAAAACGAAGAAGGTGAGCACGATAGGACATACCCATCAATTCTTCCTTGAAGGAAGATGCCGGGTAAAATGTATCCGAACAAAAAGGACCTAGGAATCATTGTGTCTTCCTAAAAGCCCCTCACCTCAAAAGGTATCACGGTGGCCAAAGTGGCGTCCAGCATCCAGTTTTTCACCGAAAGAACTCCTCGTAGATATCGATAAGGAAGTACTTTGAAACCTTTACGCATCGTTTATTCGTTTAAACCAGGAATATGTGTGTATTCCTTCGCTAACTAAAATGTCCGAACGATGCATAGAAAATACGTAGACGCTCTTTCGGCGTGGAGCCCTGATGGATAATGGAGTCCTTACCTTTTAAGTGTCGCTCATGAGATTTGGGCCTGTAAGTCTGCTCACATGTAATTGATTAAGTTTTTCCTATATAAGAATGTTCCTCCATCAAGTCCCTCAAAACCAAAGACTTCCTCCATCAAGAACACCAATAAATTAGGACAATGACTGCAGTTTGTTGGTGAGTTTAACCACAGGAGAGTAATTTATCCTTTGTCATAATATAGTGCTCTAACACATATACCTTTATTGTTCACACTCTGTGCCAAGGTATGCTCACGAGGTACTGTCCATTGGTTTGAGGAGCAAAAATATTTCTAATGGGCAATCACACCCAATTGGAAATGTTCACCTTTTCCCTAGATACAAACTGCCTACTCACTAACACTCTTAGGTCGCCTCTGATTTAAGACCTTGCAATAGTTCAACCGAAAACATCGTGCTATTTTCGAAAACTTTGAGAATTTGTTTTGTTCAGACGAAGGTAAAATTAACACCAAGATCGCCATGACAAGTAGCCTGCGCCTATTTCTCACCCTGAAGTTTTTATAGATAAAACTGTTAATTAATTTATCGCTTTACGGTCAGCTAAACACTTTATGGTTCCCAGAGTTTTGATTCCGATTTAGCATTTTTTGTCTCCTCAAGATTAATATAAACATCCTTAGAACACTTTTGTCTACTCAGATCTCCTTGCGGTACGGTTCTTGCATGAAGTCTTCCATGAGCACTCAGTTTGTAAATTTTACTATCTGTCTTCCGGCCATTTAGAGTTTATAGACATTGCTCTACGTACGTACATTAATGGTAAATGGTAGTTAGTTTTGGTCAACTAAATAAGGAGCTTAATCTCTGACTTCATTTGGGCAATTATTTCAGTATCAATAGTTAGTTTATAGCGTAACCTTCTGCGTAATTAAATTAAGATTTAGTCAACAAGGATGGGTTTCATTGGTGAAGGCTCACCGATAGCTAACGGAGTTGACTTGTCCCGTCTTACCTTGAAGCTTACGCGCGAACCCCGCCAGCAGCCGCACAGTGACTAGTAGTAGTAGTAGTAGTAGTAGTAGTAGTACTAGTAGTAGTAGTAGTAGCAGTAGTAGTAGCAGAAGTAGCATAGTAGTTGCAGTAGCAAGTAGTAGTAGAAGTAGTATACATAGTGGTAGTAGTAGTAGTAGTAGTAGTAGTAGTAGTAGTAATAGTAGTAGTAGTAGTAGTAGTAGTAGTAGTAGTAGTAGTAGTAGTAGTAGTAGTAGTAGTAGTAGTAGTAGTAGTAGTAGTAGTAGTAGTAGTAGTAGTAGTAGTAGTAGTAGTAGTAGTAGTAGTAGTAGTAGTAGTAGTAGTAGTAGTAAAGGCAGATAAGCAATGCCGACCAAGAAAACGGAGACTGGAATGGCCATTTCTGGGCTCATTACCCATCATCAGCCAGGCATAACCAACCCCAGGTTTTGTCCCACTAGAGGCTAAAATGCGCGCACTGTTAATAAGAAGTCCAATGCCCTAGCCATTGAGCCAGGGATCGGGTTTTTCATTCTGAGATCAAACACTGGAAATTCCACGACGGGCCTTCGGGTTTTGGACTTATTTGTTATCCGGTGTCAGATACTTTGCATTCAGTTTAGATTCATCGGCTGCGCGTTAACAGACGCGCTGAGTTTGCTTTAATAAATATACGGGCTTTCTATAAATTATAAGACTGCTAAAATTAAATATGAAAAAAATGTGACACATTAAAAAATGCAAGTTCCAGAAGAAAGTTGATGAAAAGGAGACGAGACCGTTGGAACAAGAACTTTATCGGCACAACCTGTTAGATGCTTACTCGAACTCACCAACAGAGACAGCTACCGATAATGGGTGATAGAGGTGATAAAGGGTGCGATACATTTGCCATGCAGCCAAGTATCTTTTGTATTTAACAGCCTCCGCATTCCTCTTCGATGGTCCTACTGACAGATGATTCAGACAACACCGCCTGTTCGCCAACAAAATTCTTAAAGAACTTTCAAATGGTGAGTGTCGTGCCAAACCACTTCATATTGTCATTAGATTTCACGCCCAACTTTGCTCCTGTTCCCCAGGGTTTGGTTGTCAAGAGCCTAGAACTACTTTCTCAAAGTAGGTCTGATTAAAAGTATTATCGCTTCTGATACGCCCATATCCTTCATCTCATCAGGTTCCTTTTCATGAAATCTTTCATAGTCGAAGAGTCTGCGCACGGGTGTCGATGTGTTCACTGATTTCAAGACTTGAAACTAAGACGACCCTATAACGTTAGTCTTGCAACAACCCAGACGGGAATTCTGAGCTCGTTATGTGGATGCAACCTTTTTTGACATCGAAAAAGAGAAGATGCCAACATTTAAAAAAACATCCTTTAACATTTTGTCTGGAAGTATAATTTGCGGTAGAGTATGAATGAAACAACCAACTGGCCTTCGTTTATACCCTCTTCTGTCAAATGGATTATGGTGTCCCAGAGACCAAAAACAAATATCATTCAACAATTAATGAGGCCGAAAGGCCCACCGCCATGGCAGGAAACGTCTGGAGTCACTTACTGGATCTGATGCAGTAGTAGGCAAAGCAACTACGTCAGTGAACGGGGAAGATCACCCCAGAGGTGGATGGCTGGCTTCTAGGCAGTTTGGAGGAGAAATTATGCCGAATCTCAAATTGAAGCTTATTTTGTGGGCACCTGCCACACCTTCCAATTTTACATGACCCAACGTTTTTGTGAGACGTGATAACCGTCTGATTTGTCAACTGGTTGGGTCATAGAGCACTTGCCCCCAGTCCCTTAATAAGCACAATTACCTACCCCTCATCATTCAGTGCTGAGACCTTGCCAAGTAAGAGTAAATCCCTTGAAAAAATGGCGCAGAGAAACCCCACTCCGCTGTTGTTATCAGCAAGCCAAATTGTCGAGTAAGTCTTATACCAAAAATCCACATCGATGAGTAAACTGCAGCAACTAACTACTAGAATATAAGTGATCAAGCAACTATCGCACCGTATACGACCATCGTTGAAAACGGGGCAGCTTCTTCTGACTACAATGGCCTAATATCTGCGGCCTACAAATACTGCAACTCCTATGCACCCCTTGCATCTTCTCGGATGCTGCCTCCGCTGCTGAATCGGAGTGTGAATAAGAAAAGTCAGGCGAGTAAAATTCTGGCTCCAGTGATCTTGCCTCCTTTTCACTTTTCCTTACTATGTGTCGAATAGCGTCGGGCGCGATATCATCACCACGTCCGATTTCACTGCAGCTGTGGCTTCTTAACCAATCAACTGTCACCACCTTAGTAGCACCTCAACAGCAGCAGCCTTTGGTGACGCCAAAGAGCTGTTTCCCCTCAAGCAGGCAGGGGTTAAATTGAGGTGGAATTCAGGTTTCGCCACAATGTCTTATTCTCTGAGCCTGAGTCGTAGTATTTCCGGAGTTTAAATTTCCGGAGCGCATGAAGTTGTTTCAGCAAGTTGAATAGTGCCATTTAATTTTGAAGAAACCAAATAAGGTGGATTGACCTTGACAGGGCTTTAATTTATAATGCACTCTAACCCTGCGGTGGGAAGGGATATACATACTGGAAATTTTAGAGGCAGGGGTAGGTCATCTCAGTTTTTCCCTAAAATAAGTTTCAACTGAAGACGCAGACATGCTGCACTAATAATCTTTTACTAAATGACGCAAAGCAGACCGCTCTGCCTAATCCGTACGTAGGCAGCGATTTCAGTGCGGATTTTGGTTGAGCCTCGGTGAGCGTATACCTGAGCATTAAGCAGTTGGAAAAATTAATGAGGTCTTTGCCATAAGTTGAAGCTACAGTGGGTGACCCCTCCCATAAGATAGTGTCAATTTTGCCAAATAATTCATGTATTTTACGTCTTCCTTCTTCCCAAACTACCAAGATTAATAAAATAGATAAACGACAAGTCTTAAAAAGGGAACATTATTTAGCTTATAATTAATTATAAGTGAACAGTAGATAAATTGATTTTCTGCAATAAAACCCAGAAGTTAAACAAACAGGTGTATTAAATAAGGTGTACTAGGAACGCCTATACAAATGAAGGTTTATCAGAATGAGGGCATATGATAGGGTGGCACTGACCGATCACATTACAGGACCTGCTCGTCCTGTTATGCCATGGGACTCAATCTAGAGCCTGCTCAGGCAGTCGCATGGCGACCAGATGCATATGCTGATAAGGGGAGACCGAATACGACAAGGGAGGCCGGAACGGTAATTTTTGGCTTATTAGCCGTCATCAGCCAGCCATGCCCAATCCCAGGTGTGGATCAACTGGGCTTCGAACCCGAGGTTTTTTGTCCCCGAGTGTAACACTGTATCATTGACCCAAAGGCTTGCTGATCTTTCAGTTGAGAGGATATTTAAAAGTAGTAAGAAATAAAAAATATTAGCCCTTATTTGACTCTCTGTATGCATAACAGTAATCAGTCTCTTTGACAGGGAAACGTCTAAATTCCTTATATCGGATTGGCCTGTTCAATTAGTGAGCAGAAATTCAATCTTCTCCTGTACTAAAGTGTTTTCCTCATCGCGTCAAAAGCGCAGTTAACTCGAACGGCTCCCGACCAGCTACGTTTTTCCACACTCATGTCAATAAATTTAGATAAAACTGTGTTTTCTTTCCAAAATAGTTTGGGTTGATGGTCCTTGCTTTTGTACGGAGATGGAGGTTCTTACTAGTGTACTAAATTCAACGTATTCATTGTCTGTCAATTCTTTTAGCACTGAACACACATTGAAAATTGTACGCGAGCAGCATTCTTTCTTGCTCATGGAGTAAGCAATAATTAATCTAAAGACCGCAAAGGACGATCTCTGGCAAAGTTATCCAAGATTTCGCAGTGCTTTTACGCCGGTTCTCAATATGTTTTGCCATTGAAACCTAATGCTGGTTGGGGCACGGTACGGGAGTTATATGATACATTTCATTCCAGATTGTTAACCTAATAACATGAGTCACTTACAAATCCATCAAGTAACTAGATCTTTGTTAGAGTATGCTGATCCAAACGATTACGTTATGGGCCAATCAAACAGGCCAGTACCGTAATTGATAAAAGGATAGCTTGACCGCCGCTAGCGACGACTTCCACAGTGTGCCTACCTGAGGGTGTAGGTGCAGCGTTAATTTACTGTGTGTGAATTAGTTTATAGTGAGGCAGACCTGCACATCATCTACTGCACTCATTCCTCCCTCATTCAACAAGCTCCAGTGGAAACACAATGCCAGGACGACTGGAGCTGAGGTCGGGTATAGGGGTTGGCAAAGTTAAACAGCTCGTCTGTTCGTTTCACACATGGCCTGGTCGCCTCGCAAGATGTCCGATTTTTACGAAGAGGACGGTTCTGATCCCATCTCAGTGGGAGTGTCATAAAGGCCACTTTAACTCGCAGATATTGAGCCTGCCATCTAGTCCTCAAGCCAGTCACGCACAATACTGAGCACGAGGACCAAGATATCCATAATACTAAAGTGCGAACTGAACCGCCTGGTAAATAGCAAGGCGCGCTAGTTTTCAGAAGCACTGAAATCAGCGTAGATCAACAATTAGGCTAAACGGTGACCTCAGGAGACCTTCCTTACAGCAATCCTTCTATCTTTATGCGGGCTGCAGTCTGTGTAGGTAGAAGGTAAAGACTGGTTGGATGCCTGAGATCAAATTTGACAGTCTATCTTTCTTCAATTCGCCTTTTTGATCGCATCTTCAACTACTGACAGTTACGGCTGTCGGAAGTGTGGTCCGTAAACTATGCCCCACTTACTCGCTGGGTGAGATGACTCGGTCAATCGCTGAAGCGGTTGGAATATGAAATCTTCCAGGATGCAATCTCTCCTCAGCCTGTACTTGACTGGCAACGGCGCCAAAATGAGCAGTCGACGGTGTTGTGGACATGACGAAAGTCACTTTTAAACACATGCTTAGTCCTGCGGTGTTCAATCTTCTGACTGACATGCCAACTGTGCTACATTTTCTCAAATATCAGCTATTGACCGGTTGCAAGTAAATATGTGTACAATTTGGTCAACTTTCAGCCTGGAGTTGGCTGAATGGGTATATTTAGCTGGCACCATAAGTACGGGTAAGGAATACGGATGTACTGTACGGTGTAAGCAGCACCTTATAGGAAAATGGTCATTTTGATAGCCATTTGTCAGCTGAGGGCTGCTTAACGTATTTGTAAATGAAGCAATGTTTTGCATTAGGTGAATCAAAACTTCAGTGCCCTTCTTTGGCCTTACAGGCTAATTCATCACTGTGTGATTTAGTCACCTTTTTGCTCCCAAAGACCTGCCGCTTCTTTGTTTGCTCTGTTCTCCATAAAGTTGACACTTCCTCCAATGTGGGCTACTGTAATGACTCTAATGTTGGCTAATTATTCGTTTTGACTAAGAACGAATGGTTTGTGTTTATGTGATAAGCAAGGATAAAGGAGTCCCATCAGTTACGCCCTTGATCATGGATAGTAGACTGCCTCTAGAACGCAGATCTCCTTGTCCTTAAGGGAAGCGACAGTGCGTTTAAATAAATCTTCTCTATTTGTGGGTAAGCCTGCGACAGACATGCGCACTGGTTGACTAATCTCATCTTACAAGTGGACAGATGTGTTTTGCCGTAAAAAGATTGAGCAAAAAAGCAAAGAATCACTGTCCGAGATATTTTAAAAATCAAGATCATTCCTCCCTGTGAAAATGGTAAAACTCGTGCAATTTTCTTTAAACTCAGATGAAAGGGGATAGAGAGCAGGAAATGATTTTGCTGACTCTTCTATCTGGTCGAATGCAAATTTAACAAGCTACTGCCATTTTCTACAGGACAGGTCCGCATTAGGTTAGCACGATTCCTGTATTTAAAGGTATCAACGGTTCCAGGACTTGGCAAGTTTTCGAAACCACAGTTTTGTAATCAACCTGTCCGATCACGTCCACTATCAGATGTTTATAATGAACAATAGCCTAAAAAATTAGCTTGCTAACAGTGAGTCATGTGTGTGAGATTCTTACTTTTAGGTACTATTTTAGGCGAAAGTGATTGACAAGGACTTCTATGGGGTTCTTGAAGTAAAGACAGATGTGTTACTGGTGTCATTTGATTTGCTCTCCTTATTCACCGGGAAAAATAGGATGAGACCAACCAGCAGGTCAAATGAGTGCATACTATCGAGCTCCTAGCAGTGTGACCTTCATCACATTCAGCGTCCAGGTCTAGGAGCAATGCAAGGGGATACTGATGAGCTCGCCTCTGTCTGGAATAATTACCGAAGCAGTTTCACGTATGCTCGAGCAGCTGGTCGTCAGTTTTTATCTCTCCACCACCAACTTCGGGGTCGGATACGTCGATGACACTTTCGTTTAACTTGAGAGGAGTCATGTATAGGTTTCCTAGGTTCTGCTGGATTCAATATTTCCTGAAATACAGTTCACTATCGAGGAAGAAGTCAAAAATCAGTTGCCCTTCCTTGAAAAACAAGTTACAAAACTGCCAAACGGGAAGATAAGGACAACGGTCTGTCCTAGAGAAACTAACACCAAGCGCATCCTACACTTCCGAGGCAACCACCGTGTTGTTCACAGACACAGTTCGGTTAGAACCCTCCTCCAGCATGTTTTAACACACTGAAGCGATGAATGTGAGAGGCAGGAGGAGATGAAGTACTTAAACACTCTTTTTCAAGCCAATGGTTATCCGAAGTCCTTCATCCGTAAGTGCCTCAGGAAGCCTCATTTAAGCGGTTGAGAGGGAAAAAGCCAAGTTTCTGGCTTGCAACAGTTTCAAACGCAACGGCAATAATCCTAAAACCTTTTGGGATCGGCTTAGCTCGTAAAGGAGAATACACATTCAGAAAGCAAAGCATGGAACCCAAAGACCTGCTACCAGTAACAAAAAAATCAGCAGGGGTTTACAGCATACCATTACGAAATTGTGATGCGAGGTAGGTTGGTGAAACGGTTAAACTCTTGGCAGAAGATTGCACAACAACTTACAATTAACTGCAATGACAGCCCGTCTTTGGTCTAAGGTACCATACAACAGCTGAACCATGTGTTTGCCTTTAAGAAAGCAAGAGCGAACGGCCGAATCAATGGCCAGAAGATAGTCAGACTGGTGCTCAGACGTTGGTCCTTGACTGGCACACTCAACCACGCTATGGGCCTGCATCCCGTCTGTCAGGTGCTTCGTACAAGGCTGGGTTCAGTTCGGACAATACGGCAGACGAGCACGCGGCACCGAGAGCCGACGCTAACAGAAAAGCGGGCGGACGGCCGGAGGTCACGTGACCAGCGTCGAACAGCCTGACTGATGCGACGGTGAGGTGGAATACAACTCATGCGAAAAGCAACGACTTATCGGTCCGCCGATTGACATTGGGAGGCCGACATGCACACTGCCTTGCCTTCAACTACACCGGCCCCAGGTGAGGCAAAATTCACGCGATCAGCTGAGGGGAGGTCAAAAGGAGTTAACGCCGAACGGTCAGGTTAAATTTCGTGCGTCGAACACAGCTATAATAGGAGGCAATCAGCAAGAGCAGCAACCGCATCACTCAGATGATGGAAACGAGAAAATTTCCGAAGCTTCAGTAAAAATACCTCGGTGCATGAGCACCCTGTCTTTTTCTTCGCTTTCGCGAGATGATGAACGTGATAAGATATCCTGACGTCGACTCTTAACGACTGGATATATGGTAGAGGGCACTCACCTAACGTGGTGCGAGGTATAGTCGTCGCGCTGTGCCTTGGAGTTCGATTGAGATTCCTGCCAGCAACAGTAAAGGCAGAATTACATTACCCACAAAGACAAATGAGGCCCGGATGGCCATTTGTGGCTCAGAAGACGTCATCAGCGAGTTATGCCCAATCCAAGGTTTGCAACCCTCGAACCCATACTCTGCAGAGTAGAAGTCAAGCGCTCGAGCACTTGAACCACGGGCTCGTTTTCCTGTCGGTTGCGATCGGCTAATGACCTCTGGCAAGGTATATCATGTACTGTGATCAGTGAGAGCTCCTCTCTAGCGTAATTAATTAGCCGATTGCGACCGAGAGTACAACGAGTCCGTGGCCCAAGGGTTCTAGCGTTGGACGTCTAACCAACAGAACGTGCAATCGATCCTCAAAGGTTGCAAACTTTGGATTGGGCATTACTGGCTGATGATGGCTAATAAGCCACAAATTGCTATCCACGTCTCTCTTTTCTTTGTCTGTAACTCCTTCTCTAAGTATATATCTGGGGGTTATGCGACTGTCTTCAGAGACTCTAGGTTCAGCTGCAAGGTGCGACGACAAGAGCATGCCCCAACCCCGATCAGTTATAACATATATATTCAGAATTGTATGCAATATGTGTGGCCCCGATAATTGCATAAAAAAGAGCGGAAAGCGAATTGTAATTCAAACATTGTATTCCTTGACTTCTCCAATTCTTACTGGAACTCATCCACAAGCATGAGTGAAAACATAGAGCTAAACTCAAAAGACTTTGTGTTTCTCTTTTTGCAGTAATAGTTAGATGCCCTTGCAGAGCTTGTTTAGCGAGCGTCAGCTAAACGTGCCTGTTGACTTGGCCATTTTCAACATCTTGCTACCCGTCCTTGGCGCCAAATACTGATGGTCCAAGACCACCATGCAGGTGAAGCTGTATAGTGAAACTCTATCGGAGTACTGAAACGCACTGCGGCGGAACGAACGGCTGCAGAGCCATCATCTCCAGTAGTTCTCCAGCTCTTAACCTGCAAAACAACGAGCCCGCGCCTCAATGATTAGATAGTTGTACTTCTGATCAACAGGTCACGTAATAGCCATTCCATTTTCCTTTGTCTTTGCCGGCAATATCGATCTGCCTCTTCTACTACCAGCCACTGTGCGGCTGCTGGAGGGGCTCGAGAGTGAACCTCAAGGCGGAGCGGAACCAGTGAGTTCTGTTAGCGATCGGTGAGTGTTCATCAACGAATGCAAATCAATATTTCCCATGTAAGCCGGCAAGACAACGAACCAGTGGCTCAATGGTTTAAGTTTTGACTTCTTATCAAGAGGTCGCAGGTTCGAACCTGGGGTTGGTTATAACTGGCTGATGACGGCTAATAAGCCAGAAATGGCCATTCCAGTCTCCCTTGTCTTTGCCAGAAATATTAATCTGCCTCTTCTTCTAATAGCCTTATGGCGGAGCGGAACCAGTGAGTTCTGTTAACGATCGGTGAGCGTTCATCAATGAACGCATGAGGGAATGTGTCTCAATGTTTAAAGCCTTGAACCTTTCTCTGACCACATGTTCGTTCGTCCGACCAGAGATTTCGTACCCTGGAGTGTAAAGACTTGTCCTGAAGCTGCAGAGTGCTCCATCGTCAGTAAGAGTAAGCTCATTTTTTAAAAAAAGTCTTATGTGTTCAGTAGTGCGGGTTTGCAACCGTCTATCGGTCTGTCCACACGGGTTACTTTGTGGGAACCGCGCAGAACAGGGAGGAGAGGGTTCAGCGTTCGGTCTTATTGTCAGTCGATTGTCTGCGCCGCATGTCACTTGGCTCAGACATGATGAAGACTTGACGCCCATCGACTTAGCTCCATTTTCTGATTGGGCAGAGGCGGACAAAACTCGGGCGTTTTCGTGCACTTCATGTCGGCTCTAAAAACCACTGACAAGCACTCGGCTTGTGAGAGAAATTGCTGCTACCGCCACCTTCTGAGCCGCTTGTCTGCTCTCTTGTTTCAATAAACGTTGTCCAAATAACTCACTCTTCCCTGACCTATGATTCAGGAAACCCGCACGTTAAAGACCACGGACTTCAAGTATCATGGCTTGTGCCAAATGACCGTACGCAGCACGACGGCCACCACGAGTAGCCATCATCCACGGGTGAGTTAGCCCAGATGAGGTTGTATGTGTGTATGGGCTCACACCCGGTAGTTACTTCAGGTATCCTTATCCCCCCTCCATCGAGAGCAATCCTACGGGGAGGGAAATACGAAATCCCGTAGATGGCACAGGTTACTTCGACCCAACTTACCATTTTACAAAAGGTATGGCCAACAGTGGAGTCCGGTAGGCACCTGGGATGACTAAGCAGCCGTACTGAGGGAAGCACGGCCTATTCACTCGCGAATATGGGAGTAGGGAAAATGGCCTAAAAGATGCTGGAAAAGCACAGCGTCTGTTGTCAAAAAATCACGTGGAGCAACAACATCCACCATCCGCAGGCTTTTACCTCTCTACAATATGCCCAGCTGATCCTGCTCAATGTGGCAGCCTGCAATTTCCGTTCTATTTTGAACAACTCAAAGGCAACCCGACCGGAAAGGGAGATGATTCTGGTTGCCCATGCGGTGGTTTCGCAGAAGAAGGAGTCCGAGACTTTACGTGATACTTGCTTCTCCGAATGAGAACATTGAGGGAGGTAAACCGTGTGATGAGACGCTCTAGTGACTTTTGCTACCAAGACGCCTCATGGGAGGTCTACCCTTCCCCCAAAAGGAATTGACGATCGACGTCTGACCATGAGACTGCCATTTTGCAGAAGGGAATTCGTCATCAGCATAGGTGCCTAAACTCTTCTCCTAATAAGCCCCGGCAATGCAAAGGAAAAGTTTTACGAAGACCTGTGCCGTCCTAGCGATCGTCTCAGAAAATAACACGTTGGTTGTCAGGAGAGAGGGAGGGGTGGGTACGCGATTGCTGAAACAAGGTTTTTTTCGCCTGATGTTTCGGATTCGCACTCAAATACATTATCAGAGACGGAATCAGATAAGAGATGCTGCCATCGTCCTCACTGAACAGGATCAAGTTTTGGCAATCAGAAAATCTCAACGCTCTCTTCGTGGGCACGCAATTTACGATGGATGAGCAAGAAAACAGCCAGACGGTCTTACGTGATCTCCACGTCTACTACAAAGACTTCGGTAGCCTAAAAACCAAAGTGTTAAAAACACTGAAAAATACTACTTATGTACTGAGCTTCAACAGCAACCATCCAATCCACCAGGAACGCAGTTCGCAAGGACCCTATACCAGCATTTTGAAGAGAACTACAACGAATCAGAAGATATTTTTGCTTATTGTATTACTTTCATCAGATATTCAAAACGAATGGTTACTCGCGCAACTTCTTCAACTAATGCATGCGTAAATGATAAGGGATAATAAATCCAACCGGCTCCCTTACTTCAAGAACGTCTCGGAATTCGTCCGTCGCTTTCTTACACTTCTTGACTTTGGAGTTGCAAACAGACCACAGTCGCCTATCATGCCCGAGGTAATGAGAACAACAGGTGCACTGCCGTGGCAAGAAATCTCTAGGTTATTTTTACTATATCTGGTGCAATTTTGGGCGTAACACCTACGTCGGGGAAACTGGAAGACCAGTCTGGACGCCGATGGTCTAGCGCCCTACAATGGTGCTTTTTCACAGAACAACTTTTGATCTGCTATGATTTTCTCTTGGATAGAAAGCGCAAGATTACCTACGCAAATCACTTGAAGAACAACACTAACGTCGCATTTTCTGGTGCTGCATTCGCTGCAACAATTATTTGCCAGCTCACATGGCAGAAAGAATCCAAGTTTATGCAGACTGCCGTGGGAGGAAAACTAACTTTGCGGTTCTTAAGATAGTTTTATCTTCTCGGGTCAATGGGGCTACGCCATTGCCCTACAAAGATGATGTGACCCCACTGTCGGAAGTATCGCGGCTCCTAGAGCGTTTGGTCAGGAACTGCAAGGTTGTGTTCAATCATCCATGCAAAATTCTGCCTGGTATCAGGGGTGGCACAGCAGATACAGTTGATGCCAACACAGTAACAGAAACCAAGACAACCCTCGAGACGCACAAATCGCGTGTGGCAAATCCACATTGCAAATATTTAAGCGCTACCAAGACGCCCGCATTACTAGCTGACGTGCCGAGTACACACTGCAATCATCAGACATCTCCGGGCCCGGCGCAACGTCCGCACATCACAAAGCGTTATTATCGCCAGCTCCGCCAGCAAAACAGATCCATTTCTATCTTTTCCTCACTGTGACCGCACATTTGATCCAATGCTGGGGAATCCATCTTCATGATCAACGAGGCAATTCCTCCCTATCGCACATCTGACGCTCTTGAGCCTACTTTTATGCGCTATAGATCGTAGCTTGGAAGGTTGCAAAGTGATGCAATCACTCCCCACCCCCCTCGGTAGTAAGGTCTCTCGGCTTTTTGACATTATCTTTACATCGGGTGCAAACGGGTGAGGGAGGAGAGATTGCGGTAGCTGCAACGCAAATCTTGTATCACTCAAAACTAATCCACGTGCAAGTCAACGTCCCTGCACCACAATTTTGTGGAACATACGGTGGACATCGTCGAAATCGGCGGTCGAACGGTCGTCAATTGACTGCATGTCAGCGCGTCTGGTGCACCTTGAATTTCTCTGCATATTGATTCTTTGAGCTGATTTTGTGTAACCATGAGTCCTTCGGGTCCCGCAACAATGCTGAAGGTCGGTTGTGCATACCAGACTTCCTGCTAAAGGTTTTCTTACCCAAGTTACCGTGTAAGAACTGCCGAAGTTACTACAGCCTATCTGACTTGTTTGCAGCTCAGTGTGTAGATTTTAAAATACAGCAGAAAATCCAGGAATGTACGCACTATGCCGAAGTCCACTTGCATTCGCGGCAGCATAAGGTAGCTACTAGCCTCCCAATCGGATAATATACATAGATAAGACCGCACCGGTTTTGGTGTAAGCCCACTTCAATATGGTTTCTTGACCCACTACTCCAGAAATGTTCATTCACCTGCTTTTATGTTCACCTGTCGCATGTGACGCCACAATTACCTATACACACCGGCAGATGTTCAAACTTATCTTTTATTGGCCTTTATTTAAAAAAGCAAGTCTTGTTGTTGTTTCCCTAAAAAAAGACCTTTGCGCAAAGTAGACTTTTACTCGTGGCTATAGACTTCATTATTTCCACTTCAATTTGTTTTCAACCCATTTCATATTCTGATCGTTGTACTTGTATGTACTTACTAAATAAAGGACTCATGAAGATGCATTAGATCTTGTGAAATCTCGCAGTTAGGTGGGGCAGGGACTTAAGAACATAAAGTTGGAGCGCGGTTGAGCACTCCAGGGCGTGGCGCTCGGCGCTCTCGGCTGCGCGCTCACGCTTGTAAACTATGGTCTGGCCCGGCGTATAGAATGATGTCTGAAAATCGTGCAGTGTGTTCCTGGCAATACAAACTATTACCAATTGTTTCGGCACTTGCCCGCTAATGGCCTCCCTCTGCAGAAGAAAATACAAGACCCTTAGAATGGAGGTTGACTGCCAGTTGGAAAGTTTACCACACGTGAAAGAGTTCAAGCTAGCTATAAGGACTGCGAGTATTCCCCATGCTTAACTGCCAATAGCGGACAACAACTTCACCTTCCAGGACGAGGGAAATTTAATGGCCATTCCTTACTGCTATAATTGTGCCAGTTAGCACTACGTCAACTTCCGGTTTTCTGCCCGTGTCGGCGAGTCCTTTAGACCTCCGCTGGTTCTTCGTTGCGTGACCCCTCTCGGGGACAATATAGTGCGCATTCGAGGTAAGACGGTACCTTAATAGTCGGTCCTAAAGCCAGGTTAGAGTGGTATAAACAACTCGAGTGTGATCAAAACACTATTTCGTCCTATTGAGAACTGTAATAGCTGCAGTGTTAAAGCTGTGGACTATACGAATTAACTGATGTACTTAAGAACAATTTCGCTAAAAACTTCACTGACTTCACAACGTAACAAAGATGACTAAGTCTCGCGTTGTTTGGACGTCGATACACCCTAGAACTTGTGTACCAAAGCTTTTGTGACAGAAATAGCCTAACGTGATTATTATTTTTAATAAACATAAAATGACTGTCTACAGAAGGGGTCGGCAAACTTTTCGGACTACTAGGCCATTTCAGGTGGTCAAGGAGGCACATTAAGAAGAAGCAAGGTATCCAATGAAACGTTTATTATTCAAAAATGCAGTACGATCAAGGGGAAACATGAGACATATACAATATCAGGTTCTAATGATGAGGAGTTCAGCAGCAGAATGTCATTAAGGCGATTGTCAGTGAGCTGAGAGCGCAGCTTGTTCTTACAAAACTTCATTTTGGAGAACAGCTGCTGGTAGCTGCGCGTTGCTTCTGCTCTTAACGCATAGTAATTGGGGTTACTGTGCAGGAACTCGAAGTCTGTAATATGACCAGGAAATAAAATGGCTTCGCACGTCACAGCACACATACGGGCGCACGACACACGCCTTGACCCCGGTAAGAGGTGAATGAAACCGAGACCAGAGAGTGAACCTGTTTACAACACAACATTTATCATCCCTCCCCGTTCAGGCACTTCTGTTTCTTACAAGCGCCTGACATCAGTTCTAAAAATAAACACGAGCCACAGCTTGAGCTGCAACCAGCAGTAATGAAGGGGAACAAAACCGTGACAATTCAATTAGGCCGGATCCAACAATAATTAACTAGGGGGGGCGTTAGGCCGGACTGGAATACTAGCTAGGCCATATTTGGCCTAAAGGTCGGAGCTTGCCGACCTCTGGTTTACAGAGGTACTTTTTCACACCTAATTGCTTTTCGTCTTTCGTGGCTGCTGAGGGTTGCTCAACGGCAGTATTACGAGGGGCTGGCAGTCAAATTGAGTGTAAATCATTTCTCACAAATGAAACCATCGCCGATGTTTCCAGTAAGAGAAACTGACCCAGACGTCTTAACTGAAACCAATTTAATTTCTGACTGTTGAATGGTGGTATGTTAGAAGTTACGGAGGAATTTCCTCAAGTTGAATTGTGTAGACTTTTGTAGCCTTCCCTTCTCCATATCACTACAATCGGGATGTTCTAAAATACCGTTTTTGGCTGTCACTGCTCATACTCATATTATCGTTCATGCTGGATGGAAAACATACTTACCTGGTTTTATACCGCCCTCATGCTGACAAGTGCGTTCAAAAATTAGATTGTTTCCTTTTATTTACTCTGCATATGCAAAAAACACTTAGTACGAATAGGGTCGACCTAGACTCAATACGGTTGCAAAGTATGTAAAATGTGGGCAACTGACTGTTTCGAACTCTTCTTTTTTCAAATCCTTCTTGAAAAGACTCTTTCGTGAAACCATTAGTATAATTTACTTCAGTGAGAACGCTGCCGGAATCAACAAACAAGCCTCTATAGAATATGCAAAGCCAAGCCCTACAAACAACAGGTTCTTATGCTCCATGCATAGGGAGAATTTATCGACAAGAAATTTAATGCAACCTCTCAATTAGACAACCTGAATTTATCTGTGTTGCAGAGGCATCAGAGGACGGTTACATAGAACGATATTAGTCAGCACGTTCGCAGATATAATCGGTGAGGTCAGTCACGGCGTCCGAACCGGCCTCTGGTCCTATTGAATTTGTTTTGACACCAGACTCGTGTGAATGAGAGGAGAAAGAGTGTGGTAGATGCCCCTCAAGTCTGCTACCACACTAAACTAATTTATGGGCAAGTTAACGTCCGTGCACCGGCTATGCTGTGGCGTGCATGATTGACATAAGCGTTAGCAACCGTGGAAATATCAGATCTTTTGGGCATTTGATCGACAGATCCCAGTTCGCTCTCGATTCGTCTGCATTTTGGTGCGCTGTTGCATTTGCACACAAAAACAGATCGACAACCGTTTCGAGGTTGGCCATGATAATATGCGAACCCACATCATTGTGCCTTGTTGACATTCGATGGCGTGCCATTGTGTACCTTGCGGGGTTACGGTAGTATTTTACACAGCCCAGCCATTCGATGTCAGTTAACCAGTAAGCAGCATGTCACATCAGGCCCTCGAGGCTTCGCTATATTCACTGGATTCGGAGGCGTTTCCGAAATAGGCAAATTGGTTTTGAATTTCATTTATGAAACTGCGGTAGTATACGCAGCGGTAGAAGTTTCACGGGCACCCACGCGCTCGTAGCCCCTTATCAACTGACTAGCTGTTTGTCGATCTATCGCAGCAGCTCAAGTTGATAGGGAGACCCTAGTCGCTACGACCTTCTGGCCAGGTATGAAGAGAGAAGGAGAGAGAAGAAGAAGAACGCCAGATGAGGGAATAGTTTATTCTGTACAGAAATGCTAGAGAAGGAGTGAGAGAAAGTTGGCTGCCCGATGAGGGCACGTCCAGCAGTTACTAGAGCGGCATCCCAAGTGTGGGACTGCGCGGAGTCTTCACAGGGCCTCCCGCGAGGTCATGTGTGAGTCAGCCTTGAAGATGACTGACTGGTTTGGACAGCTAGGATTGGCGAGGTTCAAACAGCCACTGGTGCGTACGTGCATGTAGTCGCGAGAGGTTCAGTATTGCAACATCCGCGTGGAGTCGAATCTAGAGCACAATACAAGGAGTTAACCAATGGACAAGTGCTTTTGAAACTTTTGCTTCTTTATATAACTTGAGTTCAGTTGATTGAAGGAAAACTAGCTGTGAACCTTTGAGTACCTCAAATGCATCATAAATTAAATTTCCTGCAGTCGTATAAAGTCAGTAGTAATTCAAACTTGAACACTGGAAGAAAATTTTAATCTTTCAGCTTCACTTTAGAAGAAGAATACATCAGTCTTCCTTTTTGACACATCTCGCACATCCCGCCCTACCCGAGTAACCCGAGTAACCCGAAGTCTTAATGGCTTAAGGCAGAGGATGATTCTGGTGGAAAACTAGAAAGTACCGAACGGTGGACCGTAATCAAATACGAGCCTTAGATGAATTTTTGACATAATATCTCCGCACTTTTGCATAGTACTCAAAGGAAAAACGCTTGGTGTGAACATGTACCAACTCGAGAACGCCCGGTTGTGCCTTGTCGTAAAAACGGATAGCTAGCTGACCTTTAGGAATTGAATCTTCTCCTCTTTTGATTTTCGTAATGTGGGCTAGATACCTCGGAAACTGGAGCTCACTTTGTTTCAGAGCCAGGTTGGTGTGCCGTAAGTGTAGTGTAACCAGAATTCGGGTTTGACGGTAACAAGTATAGCAGGCCTGAACTCCTGTAACGCAGCCTAGGTGACTCAGGCGAAGCTCTGTGATCCGATTGGTTTGACACACTTATTTATTACATGTGAAAGGTGTGCCCAGGATGCAGTTAAAAGATTACATGAATCGCTTCCACCACACCCACATGGATCTAGCCAACTATTCCTGTATCGAACCTAAAGCCCTCAAAATGCGCTAGTACTTTGCCTGCCCCCCTGTCGGGTTTCCGGAGCTATTCATAGATTCATTGGGACTTAACAATGAATGCAAAGGCGTCCGGTTGCGAATTATTCGCGTTAAATGTGTAATAACAATCATTGTTGCTAAACTGAAAGATGACCAACGCAGCAAAAAATTGGTACCAACGCTGATAATCCCCAGCCCCCTCTCACCGGGGCAGGAAAAATGAGCGGGAACATCTTCACGTAACAAATGTGACTTTTTGCCAACTTTCACGGCGATGTGTAAAGATAGGAGTACGGTTGGTAACTGAGATAGTGTTACGGTAAGGATACTGAGACATTCACCCTTCCTGGAATTTAGCGCAGGGCCAATTGTATTACGAGGAGGCTCCTAGCCCCATCTCACATCGTGGGGGTGGGGGCCTTTAAGCAATTCCAACCGAAAACTGGATATTTTCTATTTAGACGCCTCGCAGATGAGGCAGTTACAGCAAAAGCCGCACAAAACCCATGCCCTTACTGATGCAACTTTGAATTCGACTGAGGCCACCGACTTCTTCACAGTGGGTTCAGTTGAATGATACAAATTTGCAAAAACCTCCTGATAGTAATCGGATGGATTCTGGGTTCATTGCTTAGGAGAACCTGATAGGGAAGTCAGCCGAGTATGTTAAAATTGGTTGATGCTACAGGTTGCAGTAGGCTGGATGGTCAACCTGACCAGAAAGTAAAAAGTACAACTCTCGATCCGGACCTCGTGGATTATCTGTTTTTACTGATTAACTGCACCCAATGGATGAAGTGAACGTTTAGTATGTCACTTATTTCAGGGGAAAACAGGATTCAAAATTTTAAACTGAAAAGCTCCTCATATAAATTATCCGAAAAACTGATAGTCGTTGTTAGATTGAGAATATGGGAACTAAGTAGCGACTGGGGTAAGGATGCCTTGTATGGTTGACTAAACAGGACATGGAAATAGTAACCATCCGCAAAACCTGTGGCTTTGCGCCAAATTTCGGGGAAATATCTTTAGGATTATGCTAATGGTTAGAGTTAAGTTTAGGATTAGGTTAATGTCTCAGGTTAGGGTCAGAGTTGGGGTTGGGGTTGCTATCATGAACAGGTTAATGATTATGGTTTTTATCGTGTTAAATGTAAGCTTTAGGTTTAGGGGGAAACTATAGTTAAGAGTAACAATGCAGCTAAGTTTTCTATTAGGAAAGGTGTTAGCCTTAAAACACGGGTATATTTACCCTTCCTGACATTAACCATAAGGCCACCTATTCTAAATGGGAGGGGCGGTTCCTATTCTCGTGTCTTGTTTAGGCGACCATGCAAGGCATTCCTACCGTGACTGGTATGTACCGTTGAACTATGGCTGAGGTTATTCTATGGAACAGGTTCAATTAGCAAGACGTTGGTTAAGTTGGTTGGTGATACCCTCACTTGCAAGATTTTCTCCAAGGGTAAAACTCACGAAGCTGACGCGCAAACTATGGGTAAGGAGGTTTCGATCAAACTTCTGATACCATCTATTCATACTGCGAGGATTTTTATCCGGACTATATTCCGAAAACCAAGGGAAAATATAAGAAATTTTTGATTTCTGAAATAGCAGCCAGAGTAATTCGTAAGTGCCCGGTTTACAACGACATAGGTACGCTGCGCTATATCGCTCTAAAATTCCAGAACAACCGCCGTCTACGTACTAGGCTAACTTTCACATCCGTCCGACCGTCGTTATCCGACGATATTTACCGGATGCTCCACAGAAGTGTGGTGCAGGGACGGTGGCTATTGCGTAAATTAGTTTTAAGTGATAGTGGACTTGCACTGCACCTACCGCACTCTCTCTTCTTACCCACATGTACCCAATATCAAGACATAGTCAAGAAGACCGGAGGCGGGGTCTGTCACAGGCGAATCATATCCCACCATAGCCATAAATGGTAACATTGAGTGGTGCGGCATGAGCCTGCACTTACGCGTGCCAATGGTGGGCACGCGCACACCCATGTTCGGCATTTGTTATGGGACCTCATCCCAGTTAATAATGACGCCTATCACACCCTGATTTTCCCCCCCCGCGCATCTACTACGCGGCCCATTTACGGGGCACAGACTAACGTTACAAATCAAGTGAACACATCGGAATAGGAACCCTCAAGGTTGAGAGACTAGTGCCAACTTTCAAGGAACTCTGGGTTAAGGTTAGATTAGAGTTAGGTCACGGGAATATCTACATATGCTGTGATTTTGCGCACGAACCCCTGTATTACCAGGAAGGGTGTTCAAATTCCCTTGTGGTAACCGAATCACAAAAATGGCACTACTTTAATCACACAGCTTACAAGAAAGCTCATGGTAGACGAATGTGTAGAGCAGTCGATGCATATTTGGAAGAGAGGTCCCAGTTGCCGAACTTTTAGATTTTCTTCAAACAATCTGCTCAGAAGGGTTGGTACAACGGTCTCTGTCTTGATATCTAAAATCCGAATAAGCCTGTCCTCCAAAAACATCAATGTGATATGAGCTTACATTGGCGAGCGACACTCACCAATGTGTCTTTCTTGTGGGATGAAAAGGGCCATTTCAGTTTTGCTTTCAGTTGCATGTCAACAGACCACACGGGCTAACATGTACCTACTAGCAAGCAATGACTGGGAAGAAGTGCCTATTGCAGTCCTAAAATCCCTACCGATGAACGACATTTAACGAGTCACTGCGACTGCTAAACCGAGCCTACGCTAATTTCGAGCGGATATTGGCCAAACAAAACTGCCACACCAGAAAGGACCTTGATATCGCCGACGACAAGAGTACACAAGTGCAATAGATTAAAGGATAGTTAGAGAAAACCAAGCTCACATTAGCTCACATTAGCTCAATTTTAACAAGCATGAATAACAGTATTGGACAAACCTCTTCGATCGCTTCCGGAACTCACATGGCGCGTTCTGCTTTGGAATTCACTCTCGAGCCCCGCCAGTAGTCGCACAACGGCTCGTAGTGTAGGCGGATGTACATTGTTGACAAAGACAAACGAGACTGGAATGGCCATTTCTGACTCATCAGCCATCATCAGCCAGTCGTAACCAACCCCAGATCAGGAGCGAGAACGGTGACGGTTGCGTGAGTAACGGGAGGTAAGGCGCGCAAGCTATAGTTTAAGGGAGGCCATGTCTTCTGTCAGGATAGCCATCTCAGTGACAATCTGCTCACTCGTCATCGGTAACGAGGAAGTGAACAGTTGTGCAACAGAGGGTGACCGGACCCACTGCACTTTTATCATCCGGTCCACCGCTTTAGACCATTTACTTGTGCTTTTTACGACCGCGATCATGCTTGATCTCGCTGGTCTCGATAATGTCCCGAGCTGTACCTCTCCACGGGCAGACACGGAGAGTTCAATCCATTATTTTCGCCAACTACGGAACCCGAATGCAAAGGTCCAAGAACAACTTTCATATCCTGGCGAACTGTGTCGAACCAGGTTTTGAGTAAACCCTCCTTCAAAGCCTCTAATTTGCTACCAGTGCAGCGGCGAGGGCAGTAATACTGAGCTCGTGAAGTGGACGACGAAGAACGTGCCGCAGTAGTCTTTAATGGATGGCTTGGGATATCCTTGCGATGTTGTTGCAGCGAACGCCAACTGTCTCATTCGAGACGAAGTCGGAGTACTGCACTCGAAGTATGGTTATCAAGCAGTGATGATCAAATATTTAAAGTTTCCACTCATTTTCTACGCGCATAGCCCAGCGTTCACAGCCAGAGAGAAGAACAGTCAGGACGGATGCACGGTACACGCGAATCTTCGTGGCGATGGAGATGTCGCGTCGGATCCATAAGCACTTTAAAAGACCTGGGAAAACACGGCGAGTAGCATTTATTTGGGAGACAATATCATCCTTACTCTGTCCATTCGACAGTAGCCTCGCCCCGAGATATTTAAAACTATCTACTTCTTGAAGTTGACAGCCATAAATCTCAAGAGATGCCTTCTCCTGGGCAGGGATGCAACATGAAAACAAGTTGGTCCTCCCAGTGTTTATGGACAAACCGGCTGATTTAGCGACCTCATTCACCCATGACACCATTTACTACAGATCACCAAAGCTGGCAGCCAGTAAGGCGATATCCTCGGCGTAGTCGAGATCAGTCAGCCGGCGTCCAGGTTGAAGTTCAAAACCGTCCTCTTCATGTAGGCCCTTCCCGTATAACATCTAGTGCTATCATCCACCATAGGGATTCACGAACGGGGCGGCAAATTCGACAAAGCAGGTGGCCGCCAGTTGTTGTTAACTTTGGTGGAATTCAAGGATGCAGCTCAATATGAATATCTGGTTCGCATATTCACGCTCAGCACGGAATCCGGCTTAGTTGGGTTTCCTTTAAGAGTCACACACAGCCTGGAATCGCCTGATAAGAACAATAGCGAAGATCTTCGCAGCAACTTCGATAAGACTTATGCTGTAGTTCTCGCAGATACAAGAATGCCTGAGCCCCAGTCATCATGAACGACCTCGTTTCTCCACGCTTCTTCACTCACTGATGGAGCCAGGGCGTCAGTGTCGGCACAAAACTTGTAGATTTAAGTGGGTATACCATCCTTTACAGATACCATGTGGTTGCGCAGGCTTTGTGTAGCATCAGCGACATCTCCTTCAGGTGGAGGATCACATGACACTGCATAAGTAGGATACGGAGGAGATTCCGCTGCAGATGCGAACCAGGGGGTACTGGGTTTGGTATCGAAGTTGCGAAGGTGCTCGACGTGTTCTCGCTTGACCTTGGTCGAGTTGTCAGCAATAAAGCTGCCATTCACGTCACCATTTGAGTCACTCAGTGTCAAGAGCTTACCACTAACGACGTGGATAATTTGGTAGAGTTTTCAGGTGTCACTAACCTTTAAGGCGTGCTCCACGGAGGTTGCTATTTCAGCTCAACATTTATTCCGATCCTCCCTGGCCGATTTTGCCGACATCTTTCGGAGTTTGCAGAAGGAATCATCACTACGGCAACTGGCTCGAGCTGTCTGAGCAGCCAACTGCAAGGTTCTTCCGCTGATCCAGTCAATGGGGCATCGCGGGGGTTATCAAAGAATATTTTCATCTGCCCCTTAGACTGATATTTTCATTGATGATCATTAACTACTGCCTTCTCCGTCGGCTCGGGTCGTAAAACAGGACCGGATTTCTCTTCACAGGGCTTCGACAGTGTTGGGTTGCCGGATTTCGGTGACGTCAAGCACGTGGCCTTTTGGGCACGGATGAGAGGTGAACGTTAAAGCGTGTACGAACGAGAACAGAGTCAGACCGATAGGCGTCATCAGTCTCGGCACCATGCTGTGATCTGCCATCATGCAACTGGCTGGGGAACCTTGAACTGGCTAGAATGCAGTCGATACGACTGGCGTTGTGACTGCCGTTTCAATACCATATCAGCGTATGTTTGTTGTGATGCTGGAAGCAAGTGCTCGTGACAAACAGTCGGTTCTGATAAGCAAAGTTCAGCAATCTCCCACCATTACCCTATCGAGAACCAACCTAAAAATGGCTAATAAGATGACTGTTTGTGGAGTCTCCAGGTGCAGTCCGGCCATTCCAGTTCCCGGCAACAATCAAAAGATCACGGTGATGGAGTCTTCCAACTAACGTTTGCAGCTGCGATCAAAATGTCTCTTTGTCGCACTTTTCGATAGCAGACGTTGGTGCGTACACGGAGACAATAGAGCTTTTTGTGAAGTGATCCTTCAGTTTCAAGTAAGCCATCCATTCAGTGACTAGTTCCCAAGCAGGTAGTGCATTGTTCGCTTATTGCGAAAGGGAGATCGCCACCCCATGTCCACCTGAGCAGCCGTATGGGCTACTGTGTACAAGATGAACTGTGGGTTTGTTTCCGTTATATTTATTTCCGGAGCATCGGAGTCAGGAATTCGGACATCAGACTGACAACAGACATCTCTTTTAAAAACTGCGCACCGTCAAACTTTTGGTACAAGTGTCCAAGAAAGTTCATATATTTCGGCATTCAATACCAAGGGTCCAATTTCAATGGAGTATTCCAGCTCGCATACTATTCACCCGCACCACTGGACTAAGGTTTCGGAGCACGTCAGTTGCCACAGACGCCATAGCATGGATTTTCGTACTGTATGGACATATTTTCATGAGGTTTCTTGGGGATTTTGAATACAGGCGAGTCTCCAACAGCTGCTCGGATTGTTTGTTTGAGGTTTTCTCTTCTAGCGCTTTGGCTCAAGAGCCTCCCTACAAGGAAGCAGAGGCAAGCGAACTTTTTAATGGTGGTTCACACTGCCATCATCCCGCCGCGCCCTGGTGGTACCGTCGTTGCTGGTACGCGACTGCTTATTTTGCCAGACCCGATGGTCGGCTTATTTCGCAGTTTACCTTCACTGAAGATCGTTCCAATATTCGCCACCTGTGAACGCGCCGGGCATCCAGCAGTTAGGCCAACGGCACCCCAGCTAGCCGCGAGGCCAAGAGATCATCTGAACCAAATGCCAAAATGATTTGAACATTGGTTGACAGATGCTCTAAGAACATGTTTTTTCACCGATGTTAACCTAACGACCAAGTGTCTGCATCCTTCTAAGGCGCTCGGTCGGTTTTCAGTCACTCAAACACTCCTTGCGTATTAGCTAGTGATACCGTCAACCATCAGACACAGTATGGAGTCGACGGGGTGCTGTCCGGAGCTGCACATAGAGTTGGTCGGACAGATGATTTTGAACACTAACTAAAACTGCTCCCTCGGTCTGTCCATCCAACAGCATTTCCTGCCCTCTGATTTAGCAACATTCAACTTGTCAATCATCCTACTTCGACGGACACTGGCAATGTCACATGCTGTGTCCGGGAGTAAAAACAGTAAGAAGTATTGACTTCGAGGTTCAGCGATCCACTACGTGTGGATTACAACCTCCAGTACACTCACAATTGAGTAGGGGATATTGCTGGCTGCGATCGGTTAATAAACCAAAAATTAGCATTTTTACGTAACCTGGACCATATAACATGATGACGAATTTGATTTATCGTAGTTTTGATATCAAAAAGCAGTGGCACTCGTCAAATCTTTTACAGTTCATTTACAGTAACGAAAGAATTAACGGCCTGGAAGGCTGGGTGAAAGTGCCTTGAGCAATCAGTTGGCTCATGACTGGCCTATATTAATATCTCCCTGATCGAATGTTCGAGCCTACGGCAGATTAGAAGATGCTAACTGTTGGGCACCTCATAATCCGCGTGATAGAACCAGATCAGCTACAAAAAGCTGTTTTTATCACCGGCTATCTCTAGCTCTGACTTGCGGTAAATAAGTCAAACATAAGGTAAATCTCCAGCAGTTGCTAATATCGTCAAACTTTAGCAAATTTTTCGTCAAACGCTTGCATCAACATGGCTAGAAACGAACAGGGGCAGCCAGGTAGATGAAGGGGTCTCCTGGAAGTGATACTTTAAACGTATCGCACTTTAGCTGCTCCCTCACCGCCCGAAGAACGTCGATGCACCCTGACAAAACTCTGCTACATCACAAAATCTTAAATTTACAAGAATGCCTAAGAGGTTAGTAGAGAACTAACTTTGCACTCAGACTGCGCGAGCAAACACTAGGTGACCTTTTGGACCCACCTAACTGCATTGTTGACGAGTGTGGACGCAGATGAGTGAACAGGGATTCTCCAAAACGCAACATTTTCAACTTAACACGTTAGTAAAATATTTGAGCACACCGGCAGTTTGACAAACTTTAATGCCCCGTACAGTTGTGGTGCCTGCAATGACCAATCCAAACTCCAGCTGAAGCTATGACACTGCACAGTTCGCTAGTCCTAACTGATGCGAAACTGAGTACCCGGGGACCTAAATATAAGGTACATTCTGTTTAGAACTCCCAAGATAAACCAGACATCCAGCGCCGGATCTGACATTGGTAGCATGATTCACCTTACTTCAGGAATAGTCGTCCCGTTATACACATGCGCCACATTTAATTACTTAGTGCCCTGTGCCGCGTGAACATATACAACTAGGTCATAGGTGATGCCCACGTATAAAGAAAAATCGTACCCCAACCATCTCAGGTTTAGATGTATGTTACACTGCGTTCGGAGTGCTTACATTATCACGACCGATAGTTCCAGGAAGCTGAGCTACGATCCCAAGTCCGAAGTCTAGGACCGAGGAATAAAACAGCCGTAAAACTGTTGCCCGCACTTGTATTCTTCGCACGAAACTATTCACCGCGTATTTCCAGAAAAGCCCACCACTTCCTGCTAGAAAGATAGCGTTAGCTTGTAATGCTTGTCAGACAACGAGCTCGGTTCAGCAACTGATAAGAGGCACACGAGGAACAAAAATCGACTCAGTACGTACTGTACCCCTGAAGAATGTTTACGATCGCCAAGACAAGCTGTAACTGAAGGATATTGCCGACGGCGAACGTATGAAATTTCGCGGAAACGAAGAAGTCCTGAAACTGCTCTATTCGTGCTCCAGGTTTACTTAGAAGTGCTTGAGGTATTTTATGCACTTTTAAGTTCACCACACAGTCAGGTCACCAGCGTGATCAATTCACCGGCTTTCATTGGAAGGGTAACCCTGGCGTCCGTGTTGTGCGGGTGGCAGAAGAGAAGTGACCGAAAAATTGTTCGATGAGGTACATCTAACCGCGCACTATCAGGGCAACTCGAACATCCTGCGTCAGCAGATATAGACGTGTTCGCGGTGAGTAAGCATTGTAAATTGAACTGAGATTTTGCAGAAACTCGAGGGAAGGAAGACGGCTCGTCTATCACCGGGGAATTCTCGTCTAAACTGCGAAAACGTGCATTTAGACGGGGAAAAGGCGACAGTCGAGTAACTCGTTTTGCACCACAAACAAGTCAAGTACAGACTAGAAAAAGTATCGCAATAGAAGAAAACAATGATAGTGGAAAATATGAATGTAGCAAGTGACTTTTGCAGTGTTTATAGTGCCAAACAGAAACAAGCACAGGTGAGTTCCTGTTTGTATAAGTACCAAAGAAAGTGTTCTAATGTACGTACACACGGAGGTGTGTAGATGCGATAGCAGTGTTTCAAGGGAAAAGTACAGAAGTGACTTGGTTGAGGAATAATCTCAGCAGAATAAGGTGGAAAGGCGGGGGGATGCAGTACCTACAGAAGAACATTTATACGGTTGCATGTAAGGTGGTAGCGATGATGATATTGCACGGGGAGAGTAGTAGACGGAAGGAGGTGATCAAAACCAGGGGCTAAATGTATCTGTATAGGACGAAAACGAAACACAGACAGAGGGTAAAAAATCCCCCATTCAAGGGCAAACTGATGGAAGATCAAGAAAAAAAAGATTGGAAAGACACTGCGACCTGCAAGGCCGAATACCGTGATGTACGCTTATGTGATACGCAGCCTCCGATCGGAGGTAAAAAGAAACAATCCCTTTAAAAATGTAAGTTGTGACGTTTGTATAGGTATATACATGGTTGAAGACTGTACAGTAGAAGACAGAGACTGCAGTTCGGTCGCTTTTAACATAATGTGAAATACACTGAAGAACAAATCGGGATATTGGCTCAGGTACAGGGCTGTGGAAATGTGTAGATGGAGGAGAGTTCAGCGGAAATCGTGCAAATCGACCTGATTTATCTGGAGAAGAGCGGCAACACTGCAGGATTGTGAGCGGGAAATCGATAGCAACAAGGGCAAGTCACCGCGCAGGCACCTGCAGACAAGCAGAATCCCTCCGTAAAAAATGGAATACGGGTGAAGTTAAAATCAATTGCAACACAAAATAAGGGTGAAAGCACTGACAATTGAAGAAAATTAAAAAATGGCAGTATATGTATAGTGTAGTTATCAAACGACCGGGCGACTAAGTCCGAACTCATTTTGCACAAATCCAGTCATAACAAATGAAGCAAGTAAAGATAGCACAAGCTCAAACAATCTACTACGCCGTTTACGATAGGTCGATTAGAACGAACCTACTGCCCGACGAACGACAACAAAAGGATGGGTATTCCATGGACGTGACCTTTGTTTGACTAGCTTTTAAGCAACAACCCTAGCTGTAATTAAGCAGAATAGCCTAGTGTGGTCTCCCATAGAACAGCAGTAGGCAAATCATCCGACAAGTTGAATCGACAACTTTTTGATACACTAAAATTCCGGACGAACAGATATATTGGTTATGTCGAAAGATGGATTCTCCAAGTCTCTGAATAAAGTTGCGACTGGATGAATAGGTCGCGGTTATGGACTCCAACGTCTTTTATATTTTGTGTCAGGCGACGAAAGTTAAATGTTAAGTTAGAATTCTCACGACCGTAAGCGAAGATGCGCATCCCAGGTTCTTTTTGACAAGGGGACGAAGGCACGTTCTCACCAGAAATTGTTGGAGCGCAACAACGTATGTACATTTATGGAGGCATACCATGGGATTGGGGGGGGGAGACGGGGGTATAAGTCCATGGCTGGGTCTGGTTCGCGTCGCCTGACTCGCAGGCCAAACAGGACGACGCCTCCGCTCGCGAATACTCGAGAACAAAAGGGCCGTGCGGAGAGGCGACACGCTGTCTTAAGTCACCACCCCAACGCTGGAGGAAATCTATGAGTTCGACTTCGCGAGCACGCGGATACCGACGCGGACTGGCAACAGGACGGGGCGGGAGGCGTAGGTGTCAGACACCAGAGCTCCATCAATAGACATTGATTTACTCCAGCGTTATCACGCGCTACGCCCACGCAGCCAGGTGGCGTGGCCCACACCGCCACCACGCCGTGGGGCCCCTGTGAGTCAGGCGACGCGAACCAGACCCAGTCACTGACTTGTACTCCTCCCTCTCCTACAATATGACTGCACAAATGTCCATACGTTGTTGCACTTCAGTAGTCTTTGATTATGAACTATTGTTCGAGTTTGAAAGCTCAGACCAATACACTTTCCATCCCAGTGATCGTGCCTTCGTCTTCTTTTCAGTTAGAATTCTCTTAAGACTATAGTTAAATATCTGTACTATGGTCGGAGCTTAGCGGGAAACCATGGGCGTCGAAGACTGGAGGTCTAAAGTAAGCGTTTGAGAAAATAAACGGCTTTAGAAAGGCAACTGTGGCAGAGGCGCAGCGGCGTACAAGGAACCTTGTGCGAAGACCCACGTTTTACAGTTGTCACACTGAACGTCCTGTTGAAGGCGCAGATTATCTCGCCTCTGTTCACTCCCACGACTGTGCCATAATCCATAAGGCTGGTTTACGTTGGGGGCACAGGCAGCAAAAACGGTGAAGTTCACTAGGGCACCAGGTAAAAACACAAGTGTGACCCTCTGTGACCGGATCCCAACCCATTCGTTGAACGATGTGGGGATCCTGTAGACTATAATTGGAAGCAACATAACTAATCGTGTAGTTTTAGATGATAAAAACTTTGATTATGGATGAACTAGCCGGTCTATTTTTTACTGAGGTAGTTTGCGGATTTTAGCTATACGCAAGCCCCCGACAGGGTGTTGGAACCTGAACGCAAGGCAGACATGAGGACCTATTCGACGGCGATTCACGATTACAATGTCCTCTGTCTCGTCACTGATTTTATCAGTCGGTACGTCAGACCTCTCTCTCTCTCTCTCCATGTCCTGGTAGAACTGGCATGGTTACTTGACGGCATAAGTCTTTTTACTTGGGAGCTAGCCTTTGCATATGGCCGTTCAGTCACCCGTGAACGCACCGGATAGCTCGTAGTCGCGTCACCGTGGCAGGTATGAACGTGTAGGTCGGCCCCGGTCTCTGGAACCAGAGTGAGCTACGGAGTGAAAACCGAAGGTCAAAGAGGCAGTTGACGTAAACACAGGGTGCATAAGTTAGCCGGCAGCCAGAATCGACAAAGTAAGCCGGCTTACCCCACAATCGCTGTCGTCCTGTCAAGTTGACTGAGGACACCAATACCTTCAGTAATAATGAGGTCAGTCAAGGTTCGACTGCGTGTGTAGAACATTTGCAGACCTGCCTCCAGGTGACGCAGGGCCAAAGTAGGGCAGCCAGCCCGATCAACAAGCAGTTTCACAGTCTCCAGTAGACGGATCAACGAAGGCGCCGGCTCAATGGTATGCGTGCGTTGGTAGACACTGCAACCACCGCTGCTGCTGCTGCTGGTAGTGCTGCTGCTACCGCCACTGATCGAATTCTCTTCCATCACCGAGGAAAGCGACTTTTCACCGACGATGGAGGTGCGGTGGCCCCAGGCTGAGGTCACAGTCGATGCATTTGCCAGACGGGAGGAGCGGCTGCCACTGTCGCAGACAAAGGCTGGTTGCTGTTCGCCAGAACGGGAAAGGGAGCAGGCCGTGCCACCAACGTCCCCGCGCTTAGGTCGATTGTAGCTTGCTGTATTATGCAGGGAGAGCTGATGGTTGCAAGAGTCAAAGGGACGGTCGCACCTTCGACCCACTGTGCGGACCTAAATGAGTGCAAGAAAAAGAACAGGTGGGTGTTTCGAGCAGCCAATCTTGAAGTGGTCAAGTGAATTCGGGTCGTGGCGAGGCCAATGACTGAGACTGCGCTCGTGCATACCAGAGAGTTGATGAAGGCACTAATTACACCGGAGCTGATAGAAGAAAGGCTGCAATTTTTTAGACAAGCTTTTAAGTAAACAAGGCATTTGTGTTTAAGCAGAGTATCAATAGGTCAAGGTAGTTTGGATATCGTGTTCCTGTGGCTGTCGATCCAAAATCGCCACAGCCGTTTGCTACAAACTGCTTGCATAAGAAGTCCGTCTATTCATTTCTGATACATGTAAAGCCAACCTACTCTGAAAGAAGAAATAAACCGTTGGAGAAAAGTGGTTCTGTAAAATTACATAACCAGCTTCGGTATTTAAGGATATGGGACATGCAAAGTTTAACAATGTATTTTACCAAACGTGAAGCGCGTTCTTATATGTTGGTTTGGATTGTCATTCGACTGCTATGTGGTTAAAAGTGCAGGTTTGTCTAAAGTCCTATTTAAAACGGAAGAAGTCAACTGAATGAGATCTGCAATTTGCAGCACATTTCGCTGTGTTCTGACGGTCACCAAGTTGCCTGGTATACATGCCGCCGAACCGAATTTCGTATTCTTTGGCCTTAAACCGCAGGAAGGTCAATCCTGATATAGAACGGCAATATACATGTGAAACCACAAAGAGCTTTCAGAGGTAACCCACTAACGGATCACAGGCATATCCAGTCGAACATTTGAGAATCTCACTAATGTGAACTATTTTCGGTAAGAGGCGGCAATAGGAAATTCCACCCCCCACTCCTCGCCAATACAGGTGGCTTTGCGCTAAATTGCAGGAACCGCAAATATTTCAGTGTCATAAGCCTAAACCTAAACTTAACTCAAATCTACCTGAGAATTGGCGCGAAGTTCCCGGAATGAGGGAGTTTTTATTCCTGAGTTTTTTCCCGTTCGTTGATGAATTATACTTCTGAATATCCGCCTACACGCCTATTACGAAACACTTATCGAGCTACTGTAATGTGGACTGACACCAACTTATGAAAACCGCCCGGGTGAAGATATGACTTCAGCCAGTATCGCTTTGTCTTGTCCGGATTTCATTTCAAACAGCGTTCGGATCCCCAGCGCTATACGCCCGACTGTTGTGAATAATATTAACACGTGCTGCACAGATTCCGGTCTTCCTTGAGCTCAGGACAAATCACTATGTCATACATAAACACTCTCTACTAAGATGGGTTCGCTTAAGTCCGCTGTAGCTCAAAAACGTTCACGGTTACCTCAAAAGAGTACCTGGAAAAAACAAGGCACCATACCTTTACAAAGCCCTGACACAGAATGGGATAAGGCGCTTGTAAGCGTAATGACGCACAGTTATTAGTCACGCTTCATACAGAAAATGTGGTGACAGCGACACTGCACATGTACACAACATGAACGGATGTTGTGAAAGGGGGCGCACACATGATAGACCGTGCACGCGCGGCCGCGAAAATCAGACATGGAAACGTGTCGTTGCCAGAAAAGGCCCGCCATCAACGCGCCACACCAGCCGTGGCGTATGCGGCGGCAGCAGCATATATGTGATCATCAGGTAAGCTTATTTACACGCGAACAATAGCATACGCTGTAATTCGGCGTATGTGGTGGTGGTGGTGGCGGCGGCGGCATTGGGTGGTATCGTTCACTTACGTACCTCAACGGTCGAGGTGTCCACGTTGACGATGAGAGCTGAGCAGGTGAGGTCAGTAATAGCAGAGGCGGCGGTATTGGTTGTTGTGGATGTTACTGGACTTTGACTAGCTCGTGAATGCAACGGTTTCAGACAGGGTGAAGAAGAGGTGGAGGGGAAACGAACTGTGGTGTCGCGGCCCTTTAGGACATTGACACCACTGCTGACAGCGACACCGCCGGTTAAAGTGGGTGAACAAACAGCCCTCCGGGCGAGCATGGGTGCGTAACGTAACCAGTCAAGCATTTCGTTCTGAAGACGCTGTCGGAAGGAGTCCTGACCCTCCACAGTTGCTTGGAGAGCCAAGCCAGAGGTATACCGATCCATCACGCCAAGGGCCACCTGACAATGGAAAGCGTGGTCGAAATCTGATGACTTTGGCTCCTCCATTCCCACGTAGCATGCGGTGCCCAGCTCCATGTCCAGAGATAGGGCCGGTTGGCCAATTTCACTGAGGTTCAGGTCAGGAGGTGAGGCATAGGCGGGACTAGTTGACTGGCTATTGCCTGATGAAAGGAAGTGACTGGAAAAGTGCATGCGGGGCGGAGTTTCGGCCAGTCGGGCTGCGGTCGTCCCCTGTGCCACAGGCACACCCACAGAGGAGGAACAGATTGAGGAAGCATTTTTGTTTGGAGAACGTCGGTAAGTCGTCGAAGAGGAGGAAGAAAGTACGGGACCAGAGGCGGTCGGGTTGGATACAACAGTGGGCGGGGGCGACGAAGGTCTCGGCGAAGATAGAGGACTTGTTCTGGGACCCAGGCACCAGCACACCTCTCGAGTGTCATCAAAGGACTTCCTATAAATGAACACATTAGTTTTAGACTGCCCATGGTATTTGTGGATGACCCTCTGTAAAATTCGAAGGCATCGAAATGGCATAGAAGTCGGTTGACTGAAACTTTTGAATAGAAGAAAACCTGTTACCATGAAAGGCACAGTTTAAGAGTTAACCAGCAAGAAATTCACTTCGATAACACAAGCCATTCCTAAGCTATGCTACATAAAAATCCAAATGACGTTGTAGAAATGGCGTAGTTAACAGTGGCGCCCGCTACTAAACTTCATCAACCTCAACTCAAACATTACGCTCTGATCTTCAGTTTTCGATTCCACTCTAACCTTGGACTAAACAGCTGTTACGGTGCTGCCAGACTGTGTGAGGACTGAGTAGAAATCTGGGAAACGGGGCATCATAATCGGTAGAATGGGGTTGGTGGTGGCGAAGATAATCAAGGTGAAATTAACCACACCCATGAATTACAAAAAAGTGCATGGCACGGACCGTTATGCAGATTGCAAAAAGCTCCTTAAAATGGAATGCCAATTTACGGTTGACAATTCGCCTAATATAACAGTTAGGCGACAAGAGGTGGAGGTTTCCAGTTGAGTCTACTTCTACAGGGTAGAAAATCAGCCCTAACCAGCAGTGGAAACTATATGCAGTTGCCTTGATGTGTGTCGGATCGAGTAACCCATTGAGGTTAAGACTAAGGGTCAGCAACTGCGAGTGGGCATCACAATCGGATTTGAGATATTCGTCACATTTACCAGCAATGTTATCAGTCTACTGACAGTATATGACGTTATAAGTTTGAAAGGCTCGGGAAAACGCAGACACGTTCATTAGACCTCTCGTCGAACCCATTTACACGTTAATAGATATACATTAAACATGACCTCACCGCATTAGCCAGACTTATTCACTCCCCACCAGGTTCCAGTGCTAAAACTGAATAAAGAATCGATTTAATTGGATCCAATGTTTAACCAGAAATTTGGTCCAGTTCTGGCGCAGTACACAAGTGTTGGTCCCTCCATTTAATAGTCAGACACCACTCGCTCGGGATATAAATTTCATCACTTGCGGAAAACAGACAAGACAGAGCCTCCGCAGTCTGGCCTTCAGGCTCACGGACTAAGTATTCCACTAGTTAGAAACCTTCCAAGCCATGATCCTTAAGGTGTTATTGAAGTTCAAGTGTCAGTTTGATCATAGTAGGATGCGCAGGATCGGGCTGTCCCGATCTCCATCTACCATAAGGTCCCAAAGGAAGTCAAAGATTCGTTATCAGTTGACCGGGAACATTCTCAACCAGCCCAATGGAAAGGCGGAACATAAACTGGATATGAGATTAGACGGAGCGACTGGCTCGACACTTTGCCGTCTTATGCGAGTCTAACAGGTGTGATTTCTGCACAGCCAGTGAGCCAAATCCGGCTATTTAATTTCTACAGCAGCCACACTGGCGAACCACCGCATCCCAGCTATCAGTATGAACGAGCAGGTTATCCGAAACATTGGTGGCTTAGGAGAGTATCGACTGGAAAATACAGGCAAGCTTGTGTAGCAATGGTCTCCACTATCGCTCCTAATAACTTTCTGTGGAAAGAGTGAATCAATTATACTGAGGCTGAGTTGGAGGACAGTGGATAAAGTTGTCTCGTTTCGTCGTGCGCGTGTCAAACGCGTGCCGGTCCTATAGTATGCAAAGCGGGTCTTACCGAAACACTCCGCCTGACACAGTATGAGGCTCCGTTTAGGTGTGGCTTCCGAGACTAGAGTGCAAACATGCCCCCGCACTGGAGTTATCGGTAGGAGGCGGAGGGTGGAGTAAGCAGCACAAACAGTGGGTGACATAATTCATGAAATAAGATTATGAGCATAGCTGAGCACTTAAAACGTTAATTTCATGCGATAAATTTATTTTGATATATCATAGTAGATGTGTTGATAAGTAATTTCGTCGAGGCAAGGGCCACAGATCTGGGCAGAACTCAATGCAACCTCACGCACCGGTAAGTTGCCATGTTACTAGTAGCTGTAAACCCCATCAGTGCACCAGAGCGTTTGTCTGCTAGAGAAAATTAATCTAATTGGCAGTTTTAGCAAAACATTCACGAACTTGGAAAGTTATTTTGGATACGCGTAAGCCACGTGAATCAGAAGGGAAATAAGCACGTTATTATCAAGAAAACAGGTGATTATTAAAATTCCAGATCCACAAAGCTGCGCGCTTTTATAACCTAAAAGTCAATAACAACGCCCACATGTAATCCTTTGCTTTAAGGTGTCCACATTTTGCTGGCGTTTTTAAATATTTTATAAACCACGAAAAGACCCATAATCAAACGGCAACTTTTAACTTTAAGTCATCTTGTCGGTCTCAAGTTTTGGTGATCTACATTTTTGGTGTTAGGGGTGATTGAAATGGCGACAGAACCTTTACAGAACCCAGACAGTAATTTTAAAAAGGAAGATTCCCAAAAAAAATAAAATTGGTGTGTTCGTAATTACATCCGCTAAGTAAATCCGAAGTTCTTAATAATAGAGCGGTTTCAACATGTGACTTTACGAAAACCCTTATTCCTTTGACGTTTATATCTGTAAAATTAACCGAAAACCTCTTTGCTTTAGTCAACCACACGTCAAACAAAACAAAAGCGGTACAATTACATAGCATTCCCGCAAGAAAAGCTTGAAACATGATAAAAAATTACGCACTTGATTGCTTACCATTCTTTATATTATATTAATAGTTGAAGGATATTTACCACGGCTGTACATAAAAAAGGTTTCTTAAACGCTGTCGTGCCCCCGATGTTTTATTTACTCGGTTATTTGCACGGACAAGCCTTATGAACTTCTACAAATTGGTTTTTACTCGTTTCACGCTTTCGGCATTTCCGTTTTCCTCAAGAAACTTGTTATTTGTAAACAAGTAAAAATTATTTTTAACACTTCATTTGCATTTTTATTTAGCCCAAGGTCGATGCATCTGAGCCATTTTCCGAGAGATAAGAGAACGCAAGGACGGGTGTGTGAGTTAGCGAGGGACGCACAATACCAGACAACTTAAGTTTGTCAACCAGTGCGCGCACGTGTGAATAGAGATAGTTTAGAACACATACTAAAAGGAATGGCGATTTTGGATAAATAGAATACGACAGAAGGAAACGGTGGAAAAAAAATAGTGGCCTACTCAATGAGAAGTGGAATTTCCGTTAGCTGGGGGCCACGCATCGAATTGTTATTTGAAGGCCCGCTTATCGATGCGTTGGCCACGGGGGCACCGAATACGGCCTCAGAGGCGAAGATCCCGGCGACGGAGAGACGCCCGTGGCCAGAGGCCGTCCAGGTATGTCCTTTAGGTATGGTTGAACTAGCGAAACTGAGGACTGACATATCGGTAACACCGTACCTGAAATAAATTGAGGAACACAAAAAAAAAGACAATAAGTCATGATAACGGCCGCGGATAGGCAAGTTATAAGTCCTGATGCCTTACGTACAATGCGTGTTGGTCTAAATTTAGCAGAGGATTGTGCCTGTACTTGAAGAGAACTAGCGAAAACTCGGTTGCTCATCGCACCTCTGGTTGGCGTGGAATATACCGATCATTCACAGAATTTAGAGCAAGCATTATCTGTTTTGTTATTTCAAAATAAAAGGACGGCTTATATTGAAGAATATTGGTGGCGGTGGAAAATGCCGTACTCTTAAATGTGCCGTCGCAAAAATGGCTCAGAAAGGAGCGTGCATGTTGCTTTTGTGTGACTAGAACGACCTATGCCGAAGCTCAGCACTTTACTCTTGACGATTCACGTGCGGACACGAAAAGGTCAAAAGCCTAAACTGCGACATGTAGAACGAAAATAATCCTTCGTGCATGTGCCGAATTTTCAAGTTGATAGTAAATAAAGACTTTCGGAAATGTTGGTACTCCGAAGAGTTTCAAGCTTTTAACAAAAACCTGTCAATAGGGCATTTATCATGATTCGAGTCAAGGTGAATGCGTGTTAACAGATGACAGGACTTCTTAAGCGGACATACAAGCATGCGGTCTGATTGGCGGGATTAGTTAAAAGAAACTGACGAAAACGGTGTCAACATTACTGTCACCAGATACAACCAGCCACACACAGATGAGGACAGTATTTATTTTTGCATAAAGTGGATTAAACTGAGAGATCCTTGATGCATCTACCTCACTATTCGCATACAAACCTTGTTTTAATGGTAATACAAGGTCAAGAGGACTGGATACAAGCGTAGTCGCAATGTCTAATCCGACAAAACGCCCTGTTTACATATGCCATACACGTGCTGACCTCTCAATCCACAGTCAGATATCACTTGAATGAAAGTTGCCAAGAAGCTATCGCAGCTTAAGCCTCAATTTGAAGGACGACCTATTCATCCCCATCTTCCAATCCATCAATTTTACCTCGATGTTAGTGTGCGTTATGTTAGGAAATGTCGCTCGGAATCAGTCTCACTAGGCGTGCCATCACACCCCTCGCCTCATGTTCGGCATTTTTTATGGGAGCGCAACCCGAATAACGCCTGCCATGCCCTGATGTGGCCCCATGTTGGTCGAACACATCTACAACGCGGCTCGTTTAGGGGGGCAGAAACCAGCATACATGTGTGTAAACACGCAGGTGGCTAAATAAATGGGCAGGGCAAAGCGGAGAAATCGAAGTCACGAAATAGATACAATCACTGGAACAAGAGCCTGACGTTTTGGATTCTCTCTCAAACCGATAATCGGAGACGGTCTCAGAAAAGAAGGGTTAGAACGCGAAGTATATAAAACGGGTCAGGTTGCTTGCAGTAGCACCCACGCACCACACTGGGCAGAAACACGATAGGGTAGGCTAGGAAAATTGGTCATAACGAATGGTGATTAAAGATAATCAAGAATTTCGGGAGATGAGATGAGAAAAAATACTGCAACAGTGGAAATGACTATCTGACAAAAAGTAGAAATCTTCCGGTCAAAACTAATAAAAAACGAGTAAAGAATGTTTGCTTAAAGCGCTGTCAGCGCAGCACATCACAGTACCGTCTGAGTTCTTTGAATTATTCGTAGCAGCTCTGGTGGTGTGACATTAACTAGCAGGATGGATTATAGGTAGTCCCGATAAACAAAGTGTCACATGGCAGCGAAATTCGCTAGACAAAAAAGAGAAGGGAAAGCTGACGACAGTTGCAATATTTGGGAGTTGGGTACTGGACAAAGCTGATCCAAACAACCTCGTTCAACCCAAAAGCCGCACTAATTTTTGCCCCGCCGCACTGGTAAAGGGAGAAACAATTTATTAGGATCCATGTGAAGACTTTTGTCAGGGGACCCTTCCCGAAATATCTATCCAACAACAGTGGCACTTGAGTCTATGGGTACAGATATCGTTTTTCAAAAAGGTCATGTATTAGACCAGATTCAAATAAATGTGCAGATTTCTAATGGAAGGTTGTAGATGTCCTACAACTAGGCTCTTACGTTCAAAACACCTACACTAGAGGTCATCAATGTAAACGACAGTAGAAGTGGTTGAGGAATAAGTTTTAAAAGCTAGGCACAATGAATGTGACGTCGAAGAGTCACGTCTGGTCGTGACCTTCCCATTAGAAATGTACTTATGACAGACGATTTCTAGCATAGTAAACATTTCCGGTAAAAAAAAAAACAACGGCCAAAGACAAAACACTTGAAGACAGTAAAATCATGAGAAGGTCAAAATTCTCCAGGAGCACTAATAGGAGGCCTCCTATACGATGATTTAATTAACAGCTGGCTCAGACGCTCTGCGGGTCTTATACTCAACCTGTGTTATTCTTATTTAAGAACACGCACTCATGACCTCGCAAAATAGATGACAGACGAAACACACAAAGAGGTGTCATACGAACGATAAAACTGCACGTGACTGATTCAGAGATGAGCTTGATTCATGCTTTTTTCAGAGCCAAGAGCCAAGAGCAACAAACGGAGTAATGTCATCTATCCAGCAACGTTGTCTAAGATGCAACCGCATAGACAACTCAGAACGTTTAGTCATCTTATCTAGACGGTGATCTCGCCATGATATTCAACAGAAGACAAAGACCCGAACCAAAAGGCTAAAGCTGATGATAGTTTGGTTAACGGCTGCAAATCGCAACCTTTATGTTCCCCATCAAGAAAGGTAATTGGTGGCTTTGACTGACGGATCTGTTTTGAAAGCTTAAATTCGTAACTTTGTGGTAGGGCTTCTCGTTGATGAGATAACGGCGAGTCCACAGCCGACAGTGCCTGCCTGATAGACATTCAAAGTAACAATGCCAAACTGGGGCCTCATAATGAGAATGCTACACTGGATAGCCCTATGCCTCCGATGATGAAGTCGAAAATGTTTGTTAAATAGTCCGGCACTTAACAAACATCGCCTATGGAATGCGGCTTCTGCTCCTATTAGGGAAACTTTCGAACCAGTCATGTAACCCGTTTGTAATGTCAGCTGTACCAATTCCTGTCCGAATTTGTGGCCAACAGACCTGAAATAGCTGGACCTAGAGAGGATGTTGAGTCCGGCAAAACTAAGCATTCAAGAATGCAATTACACATGTGCAAAGATGGCCGGAGGCCTAACCTGTGAGCGCCAGACATGGTATGTACTGACTTCCGAAGCTGTGGACAACAGAGCCAGCTAAACTAACATGTTTTCCAATAAAAACAGTCATCAAAACCTGTACGAGCCTGACTTCCCAGATTCCTTAAGAATAGTTGACTTCGGGTGTTATTCGCTGAGTGTCCTGTTGTGTTCAGCGGAGGAAAGCGCAAGTGGGATTGAGGACTCACATAGTCGGACAGAAACCGGTCTGCCTGTTAGCGGCACCCAGTTGCGCCGCCGCGGCTGCCTCCCGATTGACAACATACTGTGCTGCGGCCTCCGCCAGGCGACATTGGTCCTGCGTCAGTTTATGAGTAAGACAGAGGGCCATGCCAGAGGGATGCGATGGACTGGAACCGGCACTGGCAGAGTAGACGGCGGCCGTGAGGTCCTCTTGTGAGCTTATGCCTGAATCGTGGGGATCGCTACTAGCATAGCCGCGGTTCACGTTCGTTCCACTGCCAGCTGCACCCGTAGAGCTCAGCAGTGAGCCGGATTTTCGTCTACCTTTACTGCCATGACGAATCTGGGCAAAGGATGAAAAATTTAATAGGGTTGAGGAAGCTCGAATAAATGGGAACCGGCAATACTAATGTCTTTTGTTTTTAATTTTTTATGTTTATGTGTAGTCTGGCAAAGCGGCTTCCAAAACGAACTTAAGGGGTCATTGCAGCGGGACACAAAACGCTAGAAATTGCACAGTTATATAGGTAAAGCATAGGTTTCACCGGGATTATGGAGTGACCATTGAATTGAAGTTACCGATTCAGAAAGGTCCACTACTACACAGGGATCTTCTCATGTTAGCGGGTTTTACAAAAAAACTACACTACCATCAAAAGAAGAGGGCAGGATGAGTAAATTTGTACGGGGACGGCCCAATGTAGGTCTTGCTAATCGCATCCAAACATGCGGCCGGTCAGGCGGTGCGAGATTTCGAAACATATGACCCAAAATAGTTGTCGGGGTCGACGAAACCTATAGACACACTCACCAAAAGCCTCAGGGTACAAAAACCCTCTCAGATCGAGCGTGGCATTGCATCGTGACAGCGATATAGACTTTGCCCTAAACGCACAAACGACTGCCAACTGATTGGGTCCCCCGTCTAGTACGACAGCTGGCTTGAACCTCATCAAAAGGCTGGGATCTCTGGTAACAAGTGCTAAATCCAGACATTCAATAGCTTACCTATTCGTTATACCATGGGATGGGCAAGTCAACCATAATAAGAGAGGATGTAACGTTGAGCGGTAACGTAAAAACGGGATAGCACGTTTTTGAGACAATTCGGACGTCTAGCAGGCAGGAGTGCCACGCTGAATTCACTTCTATCAGTTGGTGGAAACAAGAACAATACACACTTACTCTGCGACGTTGTTGTTCCAGTTCGAAGAGGTCAGCACGACCGAGGTCGGGAAGTTGGTCACGAGAGTGCAGTAGGGCGGGTGCACGAAGAAAGTAGGTACAAATGTAAAGCAGAGCCAATAACCGATCGCGTTGCTGTCCATGGATAACGGTCGTCGAGAAAACATTTCCAGTACCATTCAAAATCGAGGCATTATCACAATCATGAGGATTGAGGGTACATCCAAACTGAGTGAGAAGTTGCTCCAGAAGGAGGTTAAGTGGCGATCGTGAACTATCTGCAGTCGTGCATTGGAATTTGTCTGCGTCTTTGCGAGCGAACTAAAAGGGGTAAACAGGATGTGCAACTTCACTTACTGTCGGCGAGTGGGAGAAGACCTTTATGTGGGGTTAAGGCAAAGCAGCGGTTGGCAATAAAGCAGATCAGAAACCCTACAACTTATTCACACAAGCATAAGGTTTTAACAAGAAAACTAGACGGGGCGTGACAGCAGTGAAAAGGATGAAGTCATATTCACACTTGCTACACAAGTGCTGGTCCTGCGTCCCGCCCCTCGGACTATGAAAGCGGAATACAGCTCAAAAAAGAGCCTGTATGTCGGTAAAGGCAGTGCTGATTCTGCTATTGCGTTGAATTTCTTGTTGCCACCTTCGGGTGTGCAGCGGTGTCGGATCAAGTGCAGCAGCATGTGCTGAGCAACAAATAAAACATTCCTACACCATCGCATTCTCTTTCCTAGATGGCCAGCGCAAATGCAGACTTCAATTCGAGCCAAAATTTTGTATCCCACTCGAAGGACCATTCGCAGATTTTCTAGTGGCGATGAGGGTACGGCGACGGTCCCATAGAGGCTATAAAAGGGCTGTGAAACCACTGCAAACAGCATCTATTCTGACGAAGACGACGCCGTCATTACTCGATCTATCTGGCAGCACCTTCACTCAGAAACATTTGAAACTGACCAAGTATTTAAGCTGACGGTCATTCCTTCTGAAAAGTGCCTTCTCCGGAACCGAGCCACACGCTAAAGAGAAGTCAACGAAGCAGACAACCGACGGTTTCTGATAGTTGAGGCGGTGTCAATGAAGGTTCCCGGCTAATATTGAGTTTATGCGTTCACGACTAACTCGGAATACGGTTTTTTAAGTTTTATAATCTAGCCGCGCACACCCCTAAATCATCTGAAAATGGCGGTGGTATACTTTTGGGAGCAATGCTGATGCCGTGGCAGTTTTCACCTTTCGTCTTACTTTTCAACTCGAAGACGGGCACCAGGTTAATTGAGATTCAATTAATAGGGACGATACTATCTGTCACGTCTCTTAATAGCCTCATGGGGCCAGGACCTCAAACAGGACATAAGTCTTGTAGACTGCGGCGGATGTGCTGTCCTTCCCAGTCGCCTTGCCGATGGGAAGCCAAAGTATCGCATCCACGATTTATCCGCGAGAAAAGCGGTTACACACTGCGGAGAGACAAAACTCGGTCGTAAAAGGGAGAAGGAAGAATACGGGCGGGACCTCGCAGTTGAGAAAGCGCCCGAAGTGCTCGCATCAAAGCTAAATGTTAACCTAGTTGAGAATAGAGGTCAACCACTAACCTGACGAATAATTTGGCAGAGGTGTCGAGTATCGTCGACGTACTAGTCTTGCTTCGTGGTGAGCGCACTTCAACACAACCGTTTGTTCAGTAATCTTGATTCGAATTTGTCGTAATGTTCTGGAGTTGACGGAAAGAATCACCTAGGCGGAACCTGGACAGACGACTGTAAAGTTCCTGAGCTGATCCAGCCACTGTGGATCGTTTGGTTACTTTAATAGTTATTTCAACTGCCTAGTGGACTGAGGACTACAAGAGTTATTAAGTGATCCTTTCTTAGCATGTGACTCGGATTGCAGTGTCCAGGTCCCGACAACCATCAGCAAATCACAGAGAACAAGTCTTTCAGACCGTTATTTCCGCTGCAAGCTGAGTGGTAATTAACTGTTGCGAGGGTGTTCATAACACCATGTCTTCCGTAGTCGCACAGGTCACTGTGATTGAGCGTCATGCGGGAACTGACTATGGCGTCCTGATTGTCGGAGTCTGAGTCAGGGATTCGGAAATCATAACGGCAGTAAACATCCTCATACTAATGAAAACTGTGCACTGTGATACTGGGTACAGGGGTTGAGAACCGTTTGCACATTCCAGCATCTGATATGAAGTTTCCGTTCCAAATTCAGGAGTACAGGTCACATACTGTTTGTCCGCGGAGCGCGTCAATTTCGGTGAACGTCAACGCGCTGTTCGGGCATTGTCAAAATCTGACAGGGATGTCAGCCGCTCGAATTAGTTGCCCGAGGTCGCCTTCTCTCACGTTTTGGTCCAAGCCTAACTGTATGACAAATGTGATTTACACACTTATCTAATAAAGGTTCACGGCCGCCATGTGCTGGGCGATACTTTATAAAGCGATAGGGGTGTCCCACCTCAGTTTTCCGGGCCCTGATAACACCATCGTTACTGTTCCATGTGTCGTAATCAAAACACAAAAAAGCATGCTAGTGATAGAGTACGGCAGAATTATACGAAAGAAACATAATAAAGTAACCCGGAATAAGGATTCATTCATCTTACAACTGGCGTGTCGGAACTAAAACGCGAAACATAACAGTCTCTAATGGGATGGAAGTTGGTCAGGACAATAAACTAGAATGACACCACGGCTGCTTAATCATCTGGCGTGAGAGCCTGCTTCTTGCACAACTTGCCTTCGTTGAATTCTGTCGCACAATCTACCACACGTGAATGGGCAGGTTAGCCAGCAAGTAACGTAACGCGTAATTTCGTTTCCCAGGGTAAATTTATCTTATCATAAGGGTCAAACAAAAGAGTTGTTGCAGACTGATCGTCAGAGCTGAGTAAGACCCATGTATCCCGTCAGTTGGCAGTGACTATTAGAACGTCGCAATAGTTTAAAAGCGCGTTATTTAAACGAGGAAACGGAAAGTTGGACGGGTTTAAGCGATCCTGCATAGCCTGAGAGGTTCAGCATCACGTGTGCTACCGGAATACATTAAATTATGAGTCAATCGGTGTGAATCCTTGTGGTCCAAGCTAATGAAACGTTAGACACTCGGACTGTATAGCAGAAAAATGGGAATTGGGGACTCACGGCTTCACAAGTATTCCGGAGGAAGGAGAATGGACCTTGTTCTTTCGGCTGTACAGTTTGAATCCATCCCTGATGGTACATGAGGAGCCCAGTCAAAATTTGACCAAGAAAGCTGACAAAAAGGAAAGGTTTATGTTTTGAGAATAGCAAAGACTATGGGGAAAAAATATCAGAAGTATCCCGTGAAGAAATGTTTAATAATAAAACCACTACCGGATAAGCAATCACGGCAGAATGAGCATATGTTCACGACCGAAGCAGCTTATCATAATAAAAATACCGCTCGTCAGATCCGACACTTGTGTAAACCAATCCCTGAAAAAACCAAAACCTCTGGACTTGTACTTCACGACTATAAATGTGCGTTTTTTAATATCCAGATAGCAACCAGTAGCACAACGGTACTGCTAACGTAAGCCAATAAGCTTGATTAACTAGTGACGATTGATTTACCCAGGATAGATCAAACCTTTTCGAATGAATGAAAAGAACCGAATCCCAGAAACACTTTGCTCCGGAGGATTATCACAAAACCTGTAAATAAAAGGCATTATGTTCACAAAAAAACTCGAATTAGGTGGGTCTTCGTGGCCGCAAAAACAGTCAATGCTTGCATACTGTAATGCGCCACTAACAGCGAATAGGGTGAGAAGAGCCTTGGTGATAATAAATTATCGTTGCACAGTTCCCTTCAAAAATGTTAACCCATCTAGCAATTCAGATTAATAAAAATTCTTAACAGACGTTATGTACAAGTTTTTTTTCAGTTCGATATAAAATCCATATCTTCGTGGAAGCGTCCAATAGAAAGAAAGATAAGATGTACGCAATATTAGCTATGCAAAATATCGGCATTATTGCCTCACCGGGATTCAATAATTCATTCTCTCGGTCAGCTCTGAAATGCATTAATTGTACATACTGCACTGGCACTGGACAAGTAATTAGTAGTGCATAAATGAGAACACGGTATCGAGGATCCTCAAAATTCGAAATTAGCGTCGTGTGGTTATGTTAAAAACGGGGACCACAATGACGTGTAAGTAGAGTTGCGTTATGCGAGTCCTTAGCATGTAACAAGCGTCAGATAAGGGCTCAAGCAATTTAGTCACTGTGGTTCATCTCTTCACCAGCCAGCTAACTGGTTCGCACAGGCTGATGTATATGGGAGGCAAGAGGGTTAGATTGATGCAGAGGTATGGCGACTTGGTATCCTTCATTAAATCCAAATTAAGAAGTCGTAGTCAAGGCTCTCAATTTACAGACAACTCGGTCCAACTCAATACCTAGGGTCTGGATGAAATTGTTCCATAATGTGGCCATGTTTATCTCGTTTGAGATAGAGATCCCCTCAGATAGACTTGTGCAAAAGTGGGAAATGTATGGTATTCGTTAGTAGCTTCAACCACATTAGTATCCACTTCTGATTGAAAAACGGTCGGTGTGAAAGGGTAAAGTAGATGCTGTGCAAATGTGATTTACTATAAACAAGATCACGCTAGGAAGCTCCTTTCCGATCAGTTATGTTCCTCACCCCTCGCTACGGACGAAACGGCGACTGCAGACTATTTTATAGGCAGAACAGTTGTAATGGCTGAAACATGGGTCTGATTTCTATTTTTTTCTACGGCATGCAAATATTTAAAACAATCCATCTGAACACTACTTCCTACGAAATGACAATTAAATAAGGAGTCCTAGCCTCGAATGTCAACTGAAACTATGGAACGTTCCGACGGAGTGAAAATGATGACTTTTTCTATGTTTTGTTACACACTGTCCTTTGTCTCCACACACACGTGTTGAGACCAAGGACTTTGCCGGAAGTCTTCATAGTCACTGTTTTATTTGACCAGGCAAACACTGGTCACTAGGATGACATTTTTAGCTACGGTTTCCAAGACTGTTTAGTTTTGATAAATTAGCTTGACATCAATGGGAATCGAATGTTCCGGAAAAAAATGCATGTTAAGCAAATCGCTCCATTCAAACAGCCTACGGAAGGTAGTACTTACAAGCCTCGGTCTCGGGCAACTGCTTTGGATATTTGAAGGCAGAGACATCCTCGAACGAATGACTGGGTCAGTGTTTCAGCGATATTAGTAGCAGGTCCAGAGTCGGTCAGATCTACACCAAACGAGGGCAACTGATTAACCCACGAGCGAAGGCCTGGCATGGTTTCAGAGTACGATTCGGCGGAGTTAATCTCGTCTTGTTCAGCAGCTAACGAGGCAAGAGTGAGAGTGGACCACACGGGGCGGGCCAATTTTGGAATGCATAGATCTCGAAAAGCCATTTGGAAATCTGTGAAAGCGCGATTGATATAGTCATGAGCTTCCGTGTGCGATTCGTAGCTCGCCCTTAAGAGAGGACCGTCATGTGAGCGCGTTGTAAATTCAGTGGTAGACTCGAGGATGCGCACAATGCTTTCTGCCAACGCTTCTAGCATAACACTCAGCTGAATGAAGTGTTCAAAGACCATGCAGTAAAAGCGCTGCATCAGGCATTCATGGAGTTCAGTATGAGCATTTGAAGTTTGTTGAAAACTGTGGCCAGAGTTTATTCCTTGGTTGCGCTGTGCGTTGGCTGATTGCAGTACCTCTGACTTCACAGTGAACCGCGGTGCCCAGTGTGTAAGTGACTTTGATAAAGGCTGGATCCAATCGAGGTTTATTAATAGGCAAATCGCTATGGCCTTCTCATTAAGGGATGGATTGATCGTCTAAAAAGAGATAAGCGTTCCGCAAAAACTTACATAGGTGGTTGAAGACCTTGACGAAACAGCGCTTTCAAAGGTATTTGGTTTTTTAGCATAAGATGCGGAGTTTGTGCACCGAACCCGTCTGATACTATACTCATTACCGAAAGCCTCAACTTACTTCGAAATTGGTGTGTGCACGCAGGTAATAAGTAACTCTCTGCTCGACTTGAAATCATGCAACTTCATTGAAAACTTCAATTCACGGTCCCTCGATAACGGGCAGGCACCGAAAGCCGCCTCGTGCAGGGTCACCTTTTCGTTCCCTTTAACAAATGTTGGCATTTGTCGTTGTTCCTAAAGGTTAGACACTAAAAATTCTCTTACTTTATTGAGTATAGAATCGTAGACAATCGATTCAGAAACATTGCGCACAACTAGCAGGCGTAAGGCATTCTTCCTAAATGATTTCGACAGGAAACTGAGATATATGAATTCAGTCAAGTTAAAAGTGTTACTTGATGTTGACAGGCACTTCTAAATTAAAATTCCTTAAGAACTCTTCATTTTGCTGCTCTTCAGGACTCTTTTTCAATCCAAAAGCTCTTCTGAAGAAAGCGAACGACATCCCGTTCAAGCACGTACAGACGCCATTTGTAAAATACGGCCTTGGTCGTCAAATTATGAACAATTCAAAAGAATGACACTCTTATCGATACGAAGAAAGATGTTGTATAATGTGACCAATATTCCCTTTTTGGACAAAATATTGATGCAAGTTGACTTATACCCATTTAAATTGCAAACTAACTTTTAATAAATATATTGGCTGCCCTGCAATGGAGATTAAAATTGGTTTACCGTCTTCTGTCCTCGAAGTCCTGTCCACTATCCCACAATCAAAAAAGTGCAAAATATTATTTTAATAGAGATCTTCCGCATAATTCTGACGGTCATAAACACAATCTGATCAGTGAGCCATTAGTCGCTTATTTTGATGGGGATGCTGTGAATGGAATAGCATACGAAACCACGACAGCACGCGAACAGCACGCGCCGTATGCCTAAACCGACGCAAAGCCAAGCACAAAGGGTACCCGTGAGACCCAGGTACACAACAGCAAAAATAACGACAGAAAACGTGTGCACAGAGACTGGGTAGAATGGTAAGTTCCAGTCAAAACAAATCGACAATGAACACAATGATGAAAACGACAAAAGAACTCGGCAGAAAAAACTGGGAAAATGTTAGGTACTGACTATGATATAGAATCTGACAACAAAAGAAGAAGTAGGAAATAAAACATGTCTTTTCAGTGGGCAAAAAACGAGGAAAAAGATAAGAAGTGAAATCATTAAACTGTAGATTGATGTGTTCATCTAACCGCTGTCAGACTGATGTATTAGAAAAATTATGCTGAATCAGGAAATTAATTTTTTGATTTACCTTAAGAAAAATCTGACATATATGGCCGGTCCTCAACATGATTTCGAGAATGTACGTCTGATGCGTTATGATACTAATAAAACGGCCAAAAGCGTCGGTCAGAGCCATGCTTACACAGATATTACCTCAAACTTAGGCCGTAAATGTTCATTTTGCACCCTTATTTACCGTTCCGTTTTCTTTCCTATCCCTTTAAATCTTCCTGGTTTACATGCTAAGCACTTTTTGCCACTCCTTGTCGGATTAGGCTAGTAACCCAAAAGTACAAAAAGGATGGTTAATGCTCTATTAGTGGGATGTGAATGGGAATTTATCGTTCCGAATCCAACACTTGTAATATCTTTTTTTCAAAAAGTATCCAATAAACGATAGCCGAATAAAAGGGAGTAAGCATGTTTATTGTATGTGATTTCGGAAATCTGTTTAAGTTCACCAAGCATTCTACTGTGGATGATTCGTTTCTGTAGGTAAAAGATTCCAGACGGATTCGTTTGCAATTAAATAGAAGCGTGTGAAAAGCTTCATGGTTGTTGCACAGCCAAGAATTTTACTTTGCACATTGGGCCATGCAATTTATTATTGCTTGTGATACTACTTGTGGTCATTTAGTAGCGTTTTATACAAAGTTGTTTATGTAGTCCCTCGGAGCAAATTCCCTAATGACATTGCTACCTCTGCCTGCAGACCAGAACTTATTCTTTTTTTCCTGTATCGTACGTGTGCTTAAAGTACCTTCTGTATTACGCGCAATAATGCACACACGTGTCCCTAAATACTTCAGGCACACGGACAATTTCGTCCATCTGTACAGTTTTGGAGATGTCACTTGCGATTTTTGATGTTCCCTTTTCCAAATTTTTGACATATTTCCACTGCATGTAACAAATAGGAATTTCAAAGGCATCCACCTATAGTTCCATCAAATAAACTGAACTGAACTGAATCTGCGATCTTTAATTTTCCACGGTTTTATTTTTAAAGCCATTTTTGCGTGATGCTGTGGCTTGCTGAGTGTGCCAAATGTCGTTTACCAGCCCAACTCCACCAAATCAAAGAATCCAACAAGAAAAATTTTTGAATGATAATAATTTACATGGTCGATATTCGATGGTGTTGCTCTGACCCCAGCCGCGTCCGCCTGCAATTTATTTGAATCTTTAACTGTAATATAAATTCTGGTTGAGAGGTTTCAATTTACGGAACGGCTTAACATCCTCTTACTTGTCCTACAATGCGAGAAAGTCATAGCGGATGCGTTTGATTGCTATTTGCAACGGAGCCGCTGAAACCATTAGCACCGATCACATGGTAGAAGGAAGAATCAGTTATTAGCATGTCGGCAATAAATCAATTAGTATGGCATATTCAGTATCCGCAAACTCTAAACATGGGGACTTTGTGGTTGTAGAGTTTTTGAGTACTCTCCTACTATTCAAAGGTGAATAGTGTAGCAATTATCCACTTTGTATTTATTTATACCGAAATACTAAGTTTGACATGACGAGGCTCTCTGGGCCTTAAATATACAATTTATTTATTTATGAAGTAAGTAACATGCCAGAAGGAAGCCCTAGGTCAAGGAGAAGTTAAAAACAAGATGCTGACGGTGAAACTTTTCTATAAAAGTAGCAGCCAGTGAACGGCCATGAAAAACAACAAAGCTGTGAAGAATATCAATGTCACCAAATTCAACTTTGTAAAATAAATGACTGCTCAGGCACCAAACGGATAGGAAATGGCAGTTAGATAATAATATATATGTAAAAATTTTCAACGTACTTGAAAGGCGATTTGACACATTTTATCGTAAAAAAGGAGACGCGATCGCTTGGACAAGAGCATTTGTAGCCTGACGTTTCATATTCTTTTTCGAACCCATAATTAGAGAAAATCGCATAAAAGGGTAATAAGAGGCACAAGCGGCACAATATTTATAGGGTGTGGTTGTCAGACCACCACACACCTACTATATTTGGCAGTTCTCGTGGTCCTTGCCAGGGGGTCTTGTTTGATGGGATGATTACTCGTCGGTCCGTGCTCGAGTCGTTAATTGTCATGATTTCATCCCCGTTTTCGAACATTTGCGTGACGATTACTTGGAATTTCGGCCCGCTGTCACCTGGATTGTTGATTATCCGCATCCTCCCCGGTTGCTTGTAATTTTTTTGCCCAGGACACAGAATATGGAGGCGGAAGATGATTGCACCTGTTAATTGAATGCGTGCCGGAGAACCACAACTCAAGCAGCTCATGAATAACGTTGTTATCACCTCTGGCGAGAATTTCAGCCTCATAAAATTTGATGGTGTGACCGGGTCTCTTCAAGTGAGCCACGAACTGGGAGTTAGTGTCATTCCTCCTGCTCACCACTACTGCATGCTCGGCCATTAACGTGCGGAGTAGTATTTCAGTTTCTCCGACCTAGTTGCTTTGTCCGTAACTGCACCAGATTCGATAACGACACCCAACGTTTACTGCCTTGGCACTGGGCCTTTTGACTGCATGAACTGATGCCTGATGGTTGCCTCTGGTCTGTGTGTGACTCCAACCCAGAGTGGTGTAAGGAGGTGGCTGACGGCTTCCAATATGTTCTTCGCTTACGGAAATGCTCGCCAAAATTTGGGACTGGTTGAAGTTCGTCGTTCGTCTCGTTTACGTTTACAGTGGTTGACGAAGTAGCGTGGGTATCCATTCGCTCTAAGGACCATCGAATATATTGTAATTCAGCGAGTTTGTCTTCTGGTTTACTGAAATGCGTCTCCACACGCTGTTATAGAGCCCTTACGCAACTGCGTTTGTAGCTAATTTGGTGGTAACCATCGAAACTCAGTAATTGCGTCGTAATGGTCGCTTTCATGAACACTTTAGTTTTTAGACCACCAAATTCTTTGCGGCAGACGATGAAGTCGAGAAAGACTAGCTGTTTGTATTCTTCCTCCTCCATCCTGAATTTTATGCCTGGGAAGATGGCGTTGAGCTATCCTTAAAATGACAACACCTGATCCCGTTTGATAACGACGAAGTTATCATCCACACAGAGCCCAGAATTTTGGTCTGTGTTGTCGGAAGACCAGCGACTCCAACCATTGTAGGGTCAACTCAGCTATGTGGCCCGAACCCATTGGCGTGAACCCATTGGTGAACCCATTGGCGTGCCTTTGACCTGCTCAGAGACTGTAAAGCGAACGTGCAGTACGTTTTGAGACAGAACTTCTGGAGTTGGAGGAGTTGTGCGTGTCTGATGGAGTTATCCTTTTCATCGAATTTGTCTCGTAGGAGTAGTTCAATGGTATTTACTGCCAGTTCCTTTGGAATATGAATACAAAGAGAGGTGGCATCATAGGATACCATAACGTCACTTGACAGTCACTTGGCTTACCCCTTAAAGTTTCTCCAATAATTTTGTTGACGAACTGACGGTAGTGTCTGAATTAGCGGTCAGGAAGTTGAGACACCGAAACAGTGACTTTTCTTATCCGTAAGTTTGAGTTCGTTGGAGTGAATCAATGGATCGGCGACGACCGCCCTCTTTATGCACTTTAGGAAGGCCATAGAATCGGGCCAAGTCCATGTCGTGGGCTCTTTCCATGCGTCGGCAAACCGCCGATATTGCCTTGAGCATTCCAATGCCGAAAACGTCAAATTTATATCGTATGTCAGCGTTTTTATGGGGTTGGTTGCATAAAATATATAGGACTGGTGGTCCTCTAGTAAGCCTGTGGCTTTTTAAAGGTATCTGGTAGTGTCCATAGCAACCGTGGAACGCTGCTTGTCCAAAGGCAAGATGATAAGGTCGTTGTTGGCTTTGATTTCTTTTAGTGCAGCCCGTTCAACCTTTGACAACACTTCACACTGCCTGTGAGCCCTGACGAGAGACGACACTTGCTGTCGGACAAGGCCAATGGCCTCCTAAAGCAGCTCCCTCTGACTGACGATTGATTATACCGCTTCAATCATGCTCGCAAGTTTTGTATCCGCTGTGTTAAACGAGGCTTCATGACGTAACACCTCCATTTGCTCCTCCGTCAGATCCTTTTACGACAGGTTTTACACCAGTTTGTCGTTTTTTGGAGACGTTGGGTTATGCTTTTATGCTTTTGTTCCAACGATCATGTCTCCTCCTTGGCGAATAGATCCTGGAAGCCGCCTTTTAGTTTCTTATAGCAAATTGTTAAGCGTGATGCGCTGCGATTGGCGCGAAGGTGGGAAACCTTCACTCTTCTAGGGGCCTCTTCATATGTGCGGATTCAGTTTCTGCACAGGTGCCTATAGAATTACGTGTTGCCGGGATACATTTTATACAAGCCCTGGTAAGCATGGAATTGGCGAGAGGTGCAGTATTTCAACACGACAGAAGAATTATCCGAGTGATCCTTCAACCAAGACACCCTGGTAAGGACCATGAGTACTGGCAAATATAGTAGGCGTGTCATGGCCTAACAACCACACCCTATAAATATTGCACACCTTCTGCCTCCTTTTACCTTTTGTGCGACTGTCTCTGGGGATAGGTTCAAGAGAGAATTCGAAACGTCACGCTAATAAAGCTCCTTCTTCATGATCAAGCAAATAGCTTACTGAGCACAATAAGAAGCAATTTTCCGAACCGAATTCACTGTCGAATGTTAATATGAAGCAAAGAACCACGCAGCCTTTAAAACGAGTTTGCCAGTATTTCATTGTTCCTTTCAGATGTCGACGCCTTCCTGGTGAGAGACAGTTTTCTGAAGCCCGTATGAGGCTGGTTACGCAGGGATCCGAAGGAAGCTGAGTTAGCTAATTTGTTAAAATTCCGATTTCAATTGTTGTGTGCCTGACGACCACAATGTCTCTCAACAGTTTAAGGATGATCCTGGTACACGCGGACAAAATGTGATCCAATGTCAACTTATATTCTTCAGTCCTGAAATCGGGCAAAGATTATGGGCCAAAAATCAAACGCTTGGAGACGAGCACCTTTCAAACGGAATTCAAATGACGCCGTAATAGGAACAATATGCGCAATAAATGCACCTACTCGTTCAAACCACTTTTAACATACAATAAAAAGAAATGAAGAATATTCAGGAACGACTCAGCCCTTTGTAGATATCAAAGGTTCTGGATAACTTAAGATCTTTAAGAGTTTATGCACTTTTGGTTCACTGAGGGGTTGTCAGTTTGTATTGGTGCAGAGCCTGCATATTCAAGTTGACGAAGTTGATAAATCATTCCAAATTGATGTCGTTTTGTGAGAAATTTCGGCAAAAGAAAATTTTTCGAGGTGCAGAAAGCAATTACATGCGTAGAATTGCAGTGTTATTGTCAGGAACAGTACAAGCAATGTGGTAACGGTTTTCAAACTGTGCAAGCTGGAGAACAAATAATATACGTGGTTACTATGAACACGTAAGGCCGAGTACTTGCTTGATTACAGCTTTTATACCTGTTATGACACGGCCTGGTACATAAATGACGCACGAAGCGTATACCTAATTGTCAGTTGTCCCAACCCCAATGCGGTAGAGCAAGCGAAAACAATCAGTAAGAGTGACATGAAAAGCTTCATGCATTTATAGCCTCCGGTCCAGGTTTGTTATATTCTATCCAATCAGCTTCAAGAGAAAGATAGATAAGAGCAGAGCAAAACTCTCGTGGACATAGATTGATCAGATCTGACGAGAGCTCTGTTGCCATAGTCAATGCGGAACATTTTCGAGCATCATTCGTGGCATACAGCGTGAAAAAAGTGCACACAGGTGAATTTATGTGAGATGAATTATCGTGGGAATGCGAATTACCAACAATATGCCAGTCATTTAGGACAATAAAGCGACGTGACTGCAGGTCGGTAGCATCTGCCAGGACTGCTGATAAGTCATCTAATCGGAAGAGTAGCCGCATCCTAACCATAGGGGCCAGCTAGAGACAAAACGAGAGAAGAAAATTGAACTGTATAGTCTTCACGGAAGGGCTTAAATTGTATTCCAAATAGTTTAAACGCATCAAAAAGACTTGAAGCTCGAATATTTACAAGAAAATATTGAAAAAAACAGCCACACCTAGTCACATGAACTTAGATAACGTATAGAGCACTCCATGACAAGTGAAAAAAAATCGTAAAGCCGGTGGTTCTATGCGTGGTTATGGCGACGTCGCGGGAATTTTTATTTATATTTCTTCCCTTTAAAATTATTTATACAATAAGCTTTCCTTAGCAATGCATTCTCCTAAATAAAAGGATTTAAATGGTTGCATTGAGGGTGAAAAGCCCTCGCCCTTGAATTCCTGATTCATTTCCAAAATACTAACAAAATAAATTGTAACAGCAGTAAAGCTGTGAACTATAAAGTCATCCGTGTGTGTGAGCCAGGTACAAACTGCCACTCCTGACACAATTTTCACTATATGCACAGAAGTTTATCAGCGAATGAGTATCCAGTTTGCATTTATATTTTTCAACAGTTTTTCGAAGGCCCACAGTATCCGAGAGTCCATTTCATCCTCCAGCAACTCCTGTGAGAAGGCTTTCCATCGGACGTCCGTACGGAAACACTTGCTCTGCAGTTTAAAGGGATGGCTTTGTAGATGGTCCGTCCGAGCCAATTCAAAGAAATCATAAAATGCTCGGGCGCAATCACGGCCTCTGACACTAGCAGGTTTGAATGAGGTCACCACGTAATTCAAATTTTATCCAGTCAGGCTTCTAAGGTGGATGACCAAGATTCTTGACCATTGTATTGGACATCACCGTCACCCATTAAAGTTTTAGATAATTCATATTTAATCGCGTACGCCGCTACTAGACTGCATACTGCCAGTGAAACCGAACGAACGCCCCGTATATTTTTACAAGTAGATCCTTGTCAATCTGTACGAATCCTCGTCTCAGCGCAAACAACTTATGTGTCGCGCTTTTAGTTGCCTTAATGTATTTATTGCCCGTTTACAGGCATGGTCAAAAGATATATACAGTAGAGGGTCGAGTGAAAAAAAACTCCTGATCGTTCTTTCAAATGTTTCCAGGATAAAAAACTGCACCTTGTTTTGGGATGAAAGTTCAGGATAGGGAAGCGTTGACACAGGTGCCCGGTGTAGGACTTCTCCTTTCAGTGTTATGGATCCGGTATTCTGCACCAGCAGGTATGTCAGCGAAGGTTTGTTCGCTGTCAGCTAAGGAATAAGCCGATTAAAGTCCACAGAGCCAGCAATATTGCCCTCAGAATGAAGTCCGGCACAGTATTCAGAGTCCGTGAACGCCATCAGAACGGAAAGGAGCTTCCACAGAGTCAGCACACAAAATTTTTGGAAGGCCTCCTGAATGTAGAAAACAAGTGGCAGCTCTCGTAAAAAAGGAATAGCTTTGATGAATTTTGATACCTCTGGGTAGCATATTTCAGATTGCTATAGCGTTTACCAAAAAACTGACAGTATCTAATCGTGCGTGCCAAAGGAAGAAATAAAAATACATCTCGATGACTGGTGCGCCGAGAGTGGTCGAGCTACCTCAGGAGGTTAAATGTAAAACTGTTTAAAAGGTTAAGCAGTAAAAATAGTCCCTTCTGTAATCTGCAAAGCCACAACGGGTCGAGGCTTGTAAGCTCACAGCGTTGTTGGTAGAACAGTTTTAGATGTTCTGAAGAGAAAAATCTTTTTGAAAAGAAGTGCTAGGCTGATTTTATCTTCTTCCGCTCACTAGCGTGCAGAAGGCTAAATAGAACCGAGCAGTATTCCAGACTAGGTCTGACGTATATTTTATAAAGGCTGATTCTAATACTGACGGTTTTTAAACTTCTGAGAATAAATCAGTAGTTTGCTGTGCTTTCGTGACAATCAGGGCGCAGTGCTCTGATAGATTAAGACTTCTAGAATATTATATGCCCAGCTCCTTTATAACTCCAGGCAAATTTAGGTCGTGACAGTCTATGCTTAAATGGGGCTGATGTTTGGTGCAAATAACCATAACGGAGCACTTGTGTCAAGAAAGCGAAAGGAACCATGTGCGACACTACTGAGTGAAGGCCTGAAGATCTTTTTTTAAGAGCTCAATCACGATGTTGCGATCGACCGGTTTATATTGATAGGCAATTTTTAAATAGTCAGGGTACATAAAGCGTCTACTTTACTGAAAACAATCAGGAACATAGTTGATAGTAAGGCGAAATAGAAGCAGGCTGAGCTGAGCACGCTACCCTGAATAACCCAACTCATCACATGCGTGGGGTTGGAGATAACATCGGAAATTTTAACCCGTTTTGCGCGAGCATTCAAATAGGAAGATATTAAGTTCAGTAGCTTGTTACCTATGCCGAAGGAGGCAAGTTTCAGCAGAAGGAGAGCATGGTCAACACGATCAAAAGCCTTCGTGGAATCGAAGTAAACGGTGTAAATTGCAGAACCACTGTCTCTAGATTGTAGCACATGATCAAAGAAAGAGAGCTGGCAGGTGTCACAAGACCTTTTTTGAGGAACAGATGCTAAGCCGCATTAAGTAGGTTATTCTCTGTTAGGTGACGCATCATCTTGTCTTTTATCAAGGTCTCTTAGATCTTCGAGGCTGCTGGCAGTGTATTTATTAGCCTAAAGTCGTCAAATGACATAGGCTGGACGTGTTTGGGTATAGACAGAGTGTGCGATTCCTTCCAAAAAACAGGGAAGTTTCACTTTCAAGAGCAAGATAAAATATCTTACGCAGAAGGGATGGCAATATAAAATTTGCATCCGCCTTTAAAACGCTGACCAGGACTGTAAGATTGACGAAAACGCCGAATGGCTACGGTCATGTCTCAGAGGGTGAAAGTTATGGTTTCGAGGACGTTACCGGTTAAAACCGGATGTTAGGAAAGGGAGCAAAAGAATGTTCACTAAAATTTATACACAAGAAAGCATTGAAGCTATCAGCTGTCAACTAAGCGTCAGCTATAGGGTTTCCTAAGGCGTCTTGAAGTACGGGGTGCTGCGTTCTTCTCTGCGCTTTTACTGTGCGCAAAAAGAGTTTCGCACAATTTAACGAAGGGGTTTCGGCAAATTTGACATCATTTTCTGTCATTTTTCGTCATACAACCTCTTAGCTTCTTCAAAATATGTTGGATCAAGGGCAGGACGGAAGTGTCGTTTTGTAGATGAAAAGGAGGGGAGAGTCTACGTAGTCTACAACGGAAGGATAAAGGGAGGTAGACTTCATCCTTGACATTAATTATTTTCTTACGAGGAACAAAACGACAAATGAGTGGACCTAGAACTTGGTACAATGTATCAGTACAAACATTCACATCCAATCATAAAAAGAAGTTAGTCCAATCGTGGGAATTGAGACACTGTGACATTTTTTAATGAAGGGAGGTTACAACAACATGTAGGTCCTTCTGTTCTGCGCCATTTGAAAGGGGCTGCATGTCAAGGAGACATCGTAAGAAATCATCCTCCTCACTAGTCCTTCTGGTTCAGCGTCTTAAAATTTAAGAACCAACGAGCAAACCACCTGCTTAGTCTGTCCATTCTCCTTTGAAGTGCGTGCTGGTCTGCGTCAGAACTGATAACTGTCCACAGTTTAAAATCGGCAGCAAACATAACGGTGCTGCAACCCAGGTTTTTGACAAGGTTGTTAAGGTAAAGTAGGAAGAGGTTAGGCCCTAAGACAGAGCTTTGGGGGACACCACTTATAACGTGGTAGGTGTTGACTTCGAGACAACGATGCACACGGTTTGCGATCTCTTTGTAAGAAAATCTGTGATCGACGTTAGAAGCCTTCCTCGTATTCCATGGTCACATAGTTTTATATTTTATGTCTATGTGGTACGCTGTCAAACACCTTCTTGTAAACAGTGTATATGAAGCCAACTCTACCATCTTGGCACCGTCTGAAGCCGTCCTGGAGCCCGGAGTGTATGTGTGCCTCCTCCAGGAAATTCACTGTCAGCTTCTCAGATACGGTTTCCATTATTTGCAGCAAATGCAGTGTAGGCTGACTGGATGAAAATTTTTAAAATATGCTCAGTCTCCTTTCGGAAATGGACAAACTCAAGGCGCTAGGCTCATACTGAAACTCCGATGTCGTTGCGTCTACGGAAACGTTGTCCAAAGACGAATTCGCGGATACCGAAGTTTTGATACAGGAATACCAGGTCTTTCTCAGAGACCATGAAAATAGACGATGAGATAGGGTGGCCGTATACGTTAGGGCAGGAATGTCGGCAGTCAAACGAGTGCACCCCCTCTTACTTGAATAAGAATTTCTCTAGATAAAGATAAAAAAATTGTTCGCAAAACCTACAATTCTTGACGGTCTGCAGGCCACCATACATTCCGAGTGCATCTGGTGAGTCACTCCTTCATTTAGTCAAGGAAATAGCAAGTCAGAAGGAGGTTGGTATTGTTAGAAATTTCAATGCACTTGCAATAGAGCAGGTAAATATGACCATTCACGGTGCGAGAACTTCCTCTGGTCGTAAGCTTATGCACCTCACTCCGGACCACACTCTGGCCTTAATTATTAAAAGCTCATACATTTTATCTGCACAGATTGTCAAAATTTCATTACTAATGCTAGATAAGATAGTGCCTTGCCAGCGCTATTTGCTAACAGGGTTGAGACTCTCTTGAAATTTGTATATTTGAACTTCACTCTGGACCAAAATCCTGCACAGAAGGTTAATTTACCAACGATGTTTAGAGAGAACCAGAGGGCCAATTACCTGGACCTAGTATTTATGAAGGAATTCTCCAACATTGATGGAATGTATTCCAATGTATCTCTTGGTAAGGGTGAGTATACTACGTTGCTGTGGAATTACTCACTTTACTCTCAACGTCAGAAGGAAACGGAAGGCAAGTGAAATATATGCAAGGATAGGTTAAACGTGAAGAAGAACGAACTGATATCGAAAAATTAGGGTTGTTTGCACAAAGGGAATATCAGGGATGACTTCAGATGGTTTAAGACGATTTCAGAAGATCTGCGTGAGTGCTATTTTTTCGTGAACAAGTCGCCCTGCATAGTTAACAAGAGAACTTGATGGGAAATTAAAGAAAAAACACAAAAGACGGTTTTTAGGGAAAACGGGTCAGCAGAACGTCTCGCTGAATTTCGTCGCCGGCGAATGCAGGCGAAAAATTGATCCGTCAGGCCAGGAAGAACTGCGAACCGAGCATTGTCCAGCTGGCTTAAAATAATCCCAAAATTTTGATCCACTATATTAATTTATTTATGACCAGTTTACAGGCAAGATCAAAAAATGTACGGTAGAGAGTCGAGCTGACAGTAAAAAAAGTTCTGATAGTTTTTTCAAGTTTTCTTCAGGAGAAAGCTGCAACTTATTGAGGGAGCAAAGTTAAGGACAGTGAATAATCTACTAAAAACAAGGACCCAGTCAAAGTACCTAATGGGTGGGAATGGTATAAAAGTCGTTGAAAACAGAATACTTGGATCTGTTCTATGCCTCCATATTCATTAGGGAAACTGAGATTCAGTTTGACCATATTAACAGTGCAGAGGTAAACGCTGGTCCACTGCTTGAATATATTATTTGTCCGGCACCTCTCATAGAAAGAGAACTGTAAAATATCAAAGAAGCTAAGTCATCTTTTCCGGCCAATATACCGGCAAAGTTGTTGAGAGGATTGGCAGGCGAACCCTCCAAACTACTAGCGCGTATCTTCCATTCATCGTTTGAATCAGAAAGACTGCTATCCAAATGGAAAGCAGCAAACACTCAATTCATCTACAAGGGTGGGGCTCGATCTAATGTCAACAATTATCAGCCTGTCAGCCTAAAGTCCATTTGCTGTAAAATAATGGAATATATAAAAAAGAAGGTAACCATGAAGTTCCGGGAGGAAAACCGATTACTCTCATGCTCCTGCATGGCTTCAACCAGAAGAGCTCTTGTATTTCCAGTTAATTCTCTCGACAGAGCAGTGGACTTGCGCATTGGACGAAGATGGTAGGTTTGACCTCATCTACACTGATTTCCAGTAGGCGTTTGATATTGTCCTACACAAACGTCTTATCTATACATTTTTTTTTGAAATTGGAATAAGAGGAATGCTGCTGAAATGGATCGCAGATTTTCTTATAGGAAAATTGAAAACTTTGTGCATCGATACCTTGAAGTCAACAACTACTCCTGTTCTTCGTTGTGTCCCAAGGCTCTTCTTAGTCTACATCACATCTGAGGGCAACAGGCACGCATTTAAAGAGAGTGACAACCATGTTGGCAGTTAGTTTGCTGATAAGCTCTTAAAATTAACGTTGGGAAATGTGTTGTACTAAGACGCCATACCAGAACGACAAGCGAAGAAGATGATTGCAACCAATACCTTTTGGATGGGCAGTCCCTTTCATTTGTTGAGGAACATAAGAAACTTGGTATTCTAACAAACACCTCACTCCAATCATCTTAACAGTGTCTCTTAGCAACTCAACGAAGGAAACAGGTCTTATTTGCGCTCAGACGAGGATTTGTGCAGATTGACGAGGATATATTCAGTTAAACCTACAGGGCATTTATCAACCTCACTTGGAGTATGCCGTCCAGGCCTGGTGTCTGTGGTTTAAAAAGGATTATTTAGAACTGGGACGAGTGCAGGCGAGGGCTTTGGTGATTGTTAAGAATCTAGTCATACGTCTAACGAAGTCAGACTGACTGCATTTCATTTGATTTCTCTCAATTCCGGACAAATACGTGGTCAACTCATCCAAATCTACCGGATTGTCAGAAGCGACGAGTTTGCCCTAGATATTGCTGACTTCTTCGAATTGGCTTGGCCGAAACATCTGTGTGGTCATCCCTTTAATCAGCAAGGTCGTTGGCATAGAAACCACTTATATTGTTTGTTCTCCTACTTGGATAATTTTAACTCCGTAACCACTTCACTGGGACTGTTTTGGACAATACCGCTACAACTGCACGTACGTACTTGCTTATGTCCATCTGGAATTTTTCTCGTGCCAAAATTCCTCACATGGTGGCAGCAAATTGGAATTTGTTAATCAGCTTTGTCTACTTGACTGTGCAGTCTCTTCGCCAATAACAACTGACAACCCCACAGTCAACCAAATGTGCACAACTTCGTTTTATCTCTGACAATGGACTCGTGTAAGAGTTCGAATGCTCAGACGCATAAAGCCATGAGTTCGGTGAACGAACAACCTTCTTCCTCTTCACTTATAGATCTTAGGCTTTCCAGGACCTTCGAGCTCTCCAAAAGGCTGTCGTTCCGGAATATTCTTTATTCGGTCTATAGTTATAAAATCGGTTTTGAACAACTGGGCGCATTTTTTGCTAATATTGCTTTAAATACTCGCCATACTCCAAACCCAGTCGGGATTTTTCGTTTTTTGCTCGAAATGAAACGTATCTTTACGCAGTGTTTTTAACACTCAAGGAGTCAGAGCCATTGTTTGTAAGCAGCATAACCAGTAATGGCGCTTGCTTAAAAGAAAGCCTACTGAGCTGGCTTCAGCATTCCCGACTGGTCCTCGATCAGTTTATACTTACAACCTAAGACCAGAAAAGCACGCAAAAAGCGTGTGCTCGGAAGTCCCGACTGAAGGGAATTTTAAGGAACTAAAAGAGTCGAAATCTCCAGGACCAGATGAACTTCCACCCCAGCTTCTGAGTGAACTCTCCAATGAAAATTCCGCACCTCTCTCAGGGCTCATTCAAAGGTCATCCGACCCTGGACCACTTCCTATCGATTGGAAGCTGGCGCATCTAATTCCTTTATACAAAGTTTTAGACTGGCGTCAGTGACAAAAAAGCTTGACATGCATCCTCGGCAAGGTTGTGGAACGCATTATCAAGTGCAACTTGGTGCAATTCCTAGAGACTCATAATTTTTATCAAACTATCAACACGGGTTCAGAAAAGGAAGATCATGCGTGAAACAATTGCTTCAATCTCTCCAGAGCTGGACCCAAGCACTTGAAGATAGACACGTGGTTCACATCGCCTTCATTGACTTTCAAAAGGCCTTCGACACTATGCCACATCAGAGACTGTTGTACAAGCTAGAAAGAAATGGAATCAGAGGTAAACTCCCCAAATGGATCGAAAACTTCCTCCTGGGTCAGCGCCAGGTTGTGTGCATCGACCAAAAGAGGTCATGCTCTGCTGAAGTCGTGAATGGGTTTTCCCAGTGTTCAGTACTAAGGCCAAAACAATTCCTTATCAACGTTGACGATTATGTCAGGGATCTGGACTGTGAAGCAGCAATGTTTGCCGACGACATAAAAATCTGGAGTGTAGTCCCGAGCCATACCGACGAAGATAAACTACAGATCAACTTAACTCAGTTTGTGGTGTCGTTGAATCATGGGGTTTTGCAGTTCAACGTCGATAACTGTACAAAAATTTACATAAGCAACCCGTCCGTATCTGCCAAACGTAGAAAATTCTTTCGCAACAGCGAAGCCTTACAAGACGTGGAAGCCCAAATAGACCTATGTGTGCGCACGAACACCACCTTAAAACCGTCCTCTCACTGCTCGAGATCGGTGAAGAACGCAATGGCTGCGTTGCTTCCCTTTTTGGATTTCGATAAAGGAATCTTCGCTAAGATTTTTTGAACATTCATTAGGCCGCATTTGGAATATGCTGTACAAGTCTGGAGACCCTGGACAGTTGAAGGTCAGAACTGCCTCGAAAGACTAAAAAGCAGAGCCACCAAACTGGTAAGGAGACAAAGCTCCTTTCATTATCCAAACCACGCAACCAATATTTATCTGTTCCCTTCCAGTTATAGGCAAATAAGCGGAGATTTCCTTTAGACGTTCTGCATTGTAAAGGGATTGGATTGCTGCCTGGAATTCTCCAAATTTTTTTAATTCGCTGCCATGACACATCTCCGAGGTCACCCATTGAAACTGCGCGTCCAGCAGGCAAAACTGGATGTGTGCAAGTTCTCCTTCTCTATCAGAGTGGTCAAACCATGGAATGCCCTCCCTGTAGACGTTGTCATATCACTATCGCTGGAGAGCTTTAAAAGGAACCTTGTCAGACGTATGTTCAAAAAGGAGCCGGAGCGATGACGGATTAAACTTAACCCTCGAGATTCACTCACGACTTCTCATATTTTATGACTGCCTTTGAACTTTTGCAATCTATCTGGTTTCTCTGTACAACGCATTTAATATCACGTTAAAAATATGGTAATCAAAGGCACATGCATATTTCCCCCAATAAATTGATTTAAATGGAAGTTGGTCAATTCGGACGACCAACGAAATGCCTTTTCACAGAGGGCCGTCGGCGCATGGACCAGACTCCCTGAAGAGGTGTTGCTTTCAGGAACTTTTAACCTATTTAAGTGCAAACAAGATACTCATTGTTGCGAAACTATTATACATAAAATGAAGATTGTGTCAGAAGCTGCAGCTTGCGATTGGCTTACACATATCGATGACTCTATGTTTACATTTGTCAGATTCACAATCGTTAACGTGAATTCTAATTCAATTTTTAAATGTGAACCTAGAGCTCCAGGGTAAAGCCTAATTCACTCAACCACGTGAATTGAAAGTGGATTAACTGAAACCATAAGGTCATTGATATTTGTGAGTCAGGCGCAAGCTGCCGCTTGTAACAAAATCTTAATTATGTGTAAAATAGTTTCGCTGGAAATGAGAAGCTAGTTTTCATTTAAATTGTTGTGCACTTATTGAAATGAAAAACACGCCAGGGATCCCGGCCAATGGTCTAATGGCTTCCTGTTGTTTAAAGGGATGACCCCGCAGTATTTCCGTCCCAGCCAATTCGAAGAAGTCGGAACAATCAAGGGCAAACCCACGGCTTCTGACAATCCGGTAGATTTGGATGAGGTGACCACGTAGTTGTCCGTAATTGAGAGGAAACAAATGAGGTGCGGCCAGTCTGACTTCGTAAGACGTATGACTAAGATTGTTTACCATCTTCATAGCTTTCGCCTGCACGCGTTCCAGCTCTGAATAATACTTTTTAAACCACAGACACCAGGCCTGGACGGTATACGGTATAAGTGAGCTTAAAAAATACCCCGTAGGTTTATCTAAATACTTCCTCGTCAATCTGCACAAATCCTCGTCTGAGCGCAAATAAGACCTGTTTCTTGCGTTTAGCTGCTTCAAGACACTGTGAAGATGGTTTGAGGGAGGAGTTTATTAGAATACCGTGGTCTTTATGTTCCTCAACAAATGAAAGGGACTGCCCATCTGGAAGGTATTGGTTGCAATCATCTTCTTCGCTAGTCCTTCTGGTATGCCGTCTTAGTACAACACATTTCCCAACGTTTATTTTAAGAGCTAATCAGCAGACTAGCTGCTAACATGGTTGACACTCCCTTTAAAAGCGTGCCTGTTGACTTCAGCTGTGATGGTCCTCCAAAATTTAACATTGTCTGCAAAAATGACGGCACTACAATCCAGGTCATCGACACAGTCGTTGATGTAGACTAAGAAGAGTAACAACCCTAAGATGGAGCATCACGGATACCACTAAGAACAGGAGTAGGTGTTGACTTCGAGGTATCAATGCACAAAATTTGCAATTTTCCTATAAGAAAATCTGCGATCCATGTCGGCAGCATTCCTCTTATTCCGATTTCAGAAATTTATAAATTGGAAGTTTGTGTGGGACACTATCAAACGCCTTCTGGAAATCAGTGTAGATGAGGTCACACCTACTATCTTTGTCCAATGCGCAAGTCCACTGCTCTGTCGAGAGAAATTAACTGGAAAGACAAACGATCTTCTGGTTGAAGCCATGCAGGAGCATAAGAGTTATCGGTTTACCTCCAGGAACTTCATGGTAACCTTCTTTTTTATATATTTCATTATTTTACAGCAAATGGACGTTAGACTGACAGGCTGATAATTGTTGACATTAGATCGAGCCCCACCCTTGTAGATGGGGTGAATATTTGCTGCTTTTCCATTTGAATAGCAATCTTCCTGATTCAAACGACGAATGGCAGATACGCGCTAGTAGTTTGGAGGGTTCGCCTGCCAATCCTCTCAACAACTTTGCCGGTGTATTGGCCGGACAAGATGACTTAGCTTCTTTGATATTTTACAGTTCTCGTTCTACTAGAGGTGCCGGACAAATAATATATTCAAGCAGTGGACCAGCGTTTACCTCTGCACTGTTGATATTGTCAAACTGAAGCTCAGTTGCCCTAGTGAATATGGAGGCATAGAACTGATCATTGTATTCAGTTTTCTCCCTGTTTTCAACGACTTTTACACCATTCCTACCCATTTAGTACTGTGACTCTGTCCTTGTTTTTAGTAGATTATTCCCTGTCCTGAACTTTAATCCCTCAATAAGCTGCAGTTTTTTCTCCTGACAAAAACTTGAAGCAACGATTAGGATTTTTTTACTGTCAGCTTGACCCTCGACCGTACATTTTTTGACCTTGCCTGTAAACTGGCAATAAATAACTTAATATAATGGATCAAAATTTTGGGATTAGTTTTAGCCAGCTGGACAATGCTTGATTCGCAGTTCTTTCTGGCCTGACGGATCAATTTTTCGACTGCATTTCACCGGCGACGAAATTCAGCGAGACGTTCTGCTGACCCTGTTTCCCTGAATACCGTCTTTTGTGTTTTTTCTTTAACTTTTCGTTAAGTTCTCTTGTTAACCAGGCAGGATAACTTGTTCACTGGAAAACAGCTCGTAAGCAGATCTATTGAAATCGTATTAAACCATCTGAAGTCATCCCTAAGATTCCCTTTGTGCAAACAATCCTAATGTTCTGACATCAGCTCTTTCTTCTTCGCGTTAAATCTATCCTTTCATATATTTCGCTTGCCTTCCGTTTACTTCGCGTTGAGAGTAAAGTGAGTAATCCAACAGCTACGTAGTATACTCACTCTTACCAAGAGGTGCATTGGAATACATTCCAGCAATGCTGGAGAATTCCTTCATAAATACTAGGTTCAGGTAATTGGCCCTCTGGTTCTCTCTAAACATCGTTGGTATATTAACCTTCTATGCAGGCGTTTGGTCCAGGGTGAGGTTCAAATATACGAATTTCATGAGTCTTAACCCTGCTAGGAGATAGTCTGCTCATTGGCTCTCAAGTTGTAACTTTTGGTAAGTTTTGGGGTCCTATGACTCCGTACCATAAGGACCAGTGAGGAAGATGACTCCTACCAATACATGCTTTACTCATTTATTTAGAATTTATATTTGGTAAGTCCCGGCAAGGCGTCGTCTTAACAAACATTAGAAACGAAATACAATTTTGACAATGTGTGCAGATAAATGTAAATAGTTTTCATAATTTAGGCAGAATTTGTCCGGTTAGGTCAACAGTAAGTGATGTATTGAAATTCATACTGAACTAGAAAATAGGCAGTGAAAAAAATCCTACCTTAACAATGGAGGCAGAGTTCAATAGGCCTCAATTTTCGAATAGAGAGTAGGAGAAGAAAACTGCTTAGGAAAATAAGGTAACGTGGTAGATTAGGCTAATACTGCAGTAGAATTTCAGAACGAGATAATGAAACGTCGGTATTGTTCGTTCTTGATCACTAAGGTACATGAAACACAATCTTGTGAAAAGGCGTTATTTAACTTGAGGCTTCAGCATCTTTAAATCCAAAATCGAATTCTGATGATGGTGAGTATCCAACGAAATGGCAGCATTTTATACTGTGTACATCCGAATGTGTACGTCCAAATGATTTCATATTTTGAATGACTGGTGATATAAGGAGATATCATGGTTCTTGGGGTACTTGGGGTAGAGAAAAAATAGTTTTAAGGGGGCCACGTCAATTCCCGATGCTCCTCTCTCTCTGATTCATAGAGGAAGTTGCTCGGAAAAGATGAGTAAAATAAAAGGTGAATATAATCAGTGTTAATATAAATGTGCAGTCTTCGCTTGAATGCAGATGGACTATTAATAATAATAATAATAATAATAATAATAATAGTTGTATTTAATGCTAGTTACCAGGCACTGTCAGAGGAAATATTCAGTGGGAATCAGGTTGGCAGTGAAAAAAACTCCTGAATATATATCAGTATAAGTGTTTTTTCTTTCTTTATGTTATTCAGGGGAAAAAACTGCCGCCTGTAAGGATGATGGCAGTTCAGCTCAGGGAAGGGCTAATACAAGTGCAGTCTGTTTGCAGTCTCTCTGTCTTTGTTAGGAACCCGAATTCTGCCCTCAGGCAAGAGTGCATCCGTGGACGGTTGTTTAGAGAGGACAGGAGGGCCAATTACCTGAACCTAGTATATATTAAGGAATTCTCCAGCATTGCTGGAATGTATTCCAATGCACCTCTTGGTAAGAGTGAGTATACTACGTAGCTGTTGGATTACTCACTTTACTCTCAACGCGAAGAAAACGGAAGGCAAGTGAAATATATGAAAGGATAGGTTAAACGCGAAGAAGAACGAGCTGATTTCAGAATATTAGGATTGTTTGCACAAAGGGAATCTTAGGGATAACTTCAGATGGTTTAATACGAATTCAATAGATCTGCTTGAGTGCTGTTTTCCAGTGAACAAGTCGCCCTGCCTGGTTAACAAGAGAACTTAACGGAAAGTTAAAGAAAAAACATAATAGACGGTATTCATGGTAACAGGGTCAGCAGAACGTCTCGCTGAATTTCGTCGCCGGTGAAATGCAGTCGAAAAATTGATCCGTCAGGCCAGAAAGAACTGCGAATCAAGCATTGTCCAGCAGGCTAAAACTAATCCCAAAATTTTGATCCATTATATTAATTTATTTATTGCCAGTTTACAGGCAAGGTCAAAAAATGTACGGTCGAGGGTCAAGCTGACAGTAAAAAAATCCTGATCGTTGCTTCAAGTTTTTTTCAGGAGAAAAAACTGCAGCTTATTGAGGGATAAAAGTTCAGGACAGGGAATAATCTACTAAAAACAAGGACAGAGTCACAGTACTAATGGGTAGGAATGGTGTAAAAGTCATTGAAAACAGGGAGAAAACTGAATACAAGGATCGGTTCTATGCCTCCGTATTCACTAGGGCAAACTGAGCTTCAGTTTGACAATATCAACAGTGCAGAGGTTAACGCTGGTCCACTGCTTGAATATATTATTTGTCCGGCACCTCTAGTAGAACGAGAACTGTAAAATATCAAAGAAGCTTAGTCATCTTGTCCGGCCAATATACTGGCAAATTTGTTGAGAGGATTGGCAGACGAACCCTCCGAACTACTAGCACGTAACTTCCATTCGTCGTTTGAATCAGGAAGATTGCTATTCAAATGGAAAGCAGCAAATATTCACCCCATCTACAAGGGTGGGGCTCGATCTAATGTCAACAATTATCAGCCTGTCAGTCTAACGTCCATTTGCTGTAAAATAATGAAATATATAAAAAAGAAGGTGACCATGAAGTTCCTGGAAGAATGCCGATTACTCTCATGCTCCTGCATGGCTTGAACCAGAAGAGCTCTTGTCTTTCCAGTTAATTGCTCTCGACAGAGCAGTGGACTTGCGCATTGGACAAAGATAGTAGGTGTGACCTCATCTACACTGATTTCCAGAAGGCGTTTGATAGTGTCCCACACAAACTTCCAATTTATAAATTTTCTGAAATCGGAATAAGAGGAATGCTGCCGACATGGATCGCAGATTTTCTTATAGGAAAATTGCAAATTTTGTGCATCGATACCTCGAAGTCAACACCTACTCCTGTTCTTAGTGGTGTCCCTGATGCTCCATCTTAGGGTTGTTACTCTTCTTAGTCTACATCAACGACTGTGTCGATGACCTGGATTGTAGTGCCGTCATTTTTGCAGACAATGTTAAATTTTGGAGGACCATCACAGCTGAAGTCAACAGGCACGCTTTTAAAGGGAGTGTCAACCGTGTTAGCAGCTAGTCTGCTGATTAGCTCTTAAAATTAACGTTGGGAAATGTGTTGTACTAAGACGCCATACCAGAAGTACTAGCGAAGAAGATGATTGCAACCAATACCTTCTCGATGGGCAGTCCCTTTCATTTTTGAGGAACAGAAAGACCACGGTATTCTAATAAACTCCTCCCTCAAACCATCTTCAAAGTGTCTTGAAGCAGCTAAACGCAAGAAACAGGTCTTATTTGCACTCAGACGAGGATTTGTGCAGATTGACGAGGAAGTATTTAGATAAACCTACGGGGTATTTTTTCAAGCTCACTTGGAGTATACCGTCCAGGCCTGGTGTCTGTGGTTTAAAAAGTATTATTCAGAGCTTGAACGCGTGCAGGCGAAAGATATGAAGATGGTAAACAATCTTAGTCATACGTCTTACGAAGTCAGACTGGCCGCACCTCATTTGTTTCCTCTCAATTACGGACAACTACGTGGTCACCTCATCCAAATCTACCGGATTGTCAGAAGCCGTGAGTTTGCCCTTGATTGTTCTGACTAATTCGAATTGTCTGGATGGAAATACTGCGGGGTCATCCCTTTAAACAACAGAAAGCCATTTGACCATTGGCCGGGATCCCTGGCGTGTTTTTCATTTCAATAAGTGCACAACAATTTAAATAAGATCTAGCTTCTCATTTACTGAGAAAATATTTTACACATAATTAAGATTTTGTCAGAAACGGCAGCTTGCTCCTGACTCACAAATATCAATGACCTTATGGTTTCAGTTAATCCACTTTCAAGTCACTTGGTTGAGTGAATTAAGCTTTATCCTTGTGCTCCAGGTTCACATTTAAAAATCGAATTAGAATACACGTTAACGATTGTGAATCTGACAAATGTTAATATAGAGTCATCGCTATATTTGAGCCAGACGCAAGCTGCCGCTATTGACACAATCTTCATTATATGTACAATAGTTTCGCAGCAAATGAGTTTCTAGTTTGCATTTTAATGGGTTAATTTTCCTGAAAGCACCACCTCTTCAGGGAGTCTGGTCCATGCGCCGACGGCCCTCTGTGAAAAGGCGTTTCGTTGGTCGTCCGAATTGACCAACTTCAGTTGAAAACAATTTATTGAGGGAAATATGCATATGCCTTTCTGTACCCTATTTTTAACTCGTTATACAGAGAAACCAGATGGATTTCAAAAGTTCAAAGGCTGTCATAACATAGGACAAGTGGTGAATGAGATGGGTAGGTTTAATCCGTCATCGCTCCGGCTCTTTTTTGAACATACATTTGACAAGGTTCCTTTTAAAACTCTCCAGCGATAAGTAAATAAATAACTTGTTTATTTAAGGCCCAGAGAGCCCAGTCATTACAAACTTAATATCGCGGTATAAATAAATAAAAAGTGAATAATTGCTGCACTATGTGAGCAGCCATATTAACAGCAGAAATGTGTAATATGTTAGGCATATCAGATTCAGAATGATTTGCCATTTTTTAAAAAATAGTCAACAATCTTTGGCACATACGGTGAACTGGAAAAGAAGCAACAAAAAAACTCCTAGGGTTAAATCGGAGGCGGAGTTCGGCGAGCAGCCAATTTAAAAAAACTAGAAGAAAAACTGCTTCACTAGAAAATTAATAGCTTAATGCAATGGGATAGTATTGGGATGTTGCTGACAACGTATGAGGGTTTGGAGCTCTCCTTGTCGGGTGAGAGATAATATAGCAGTCAGAGCTACTGTTTATAAACAGCAGTGGAAGTGAGAGAGGAGGAACTCATCGTAGACAACAGGGTCGAAACGAAGAGGGGACAGTAGAGGTCACGAGATCATCATCGAGATGCGACCTTGCTGACTACAAAGTCCACCACCAAAGAGGCGATACTATCAGAACCCGCCTCGATCATCAACAGAACCTGGACACTATCGTCAGGGTTGCATAATTGGAGAAAAGTATCAAGGTTGTCAAGAGTTGGCGATGTTAGTTTAAAAGGGGCCACAAAAAATGTGAATGCAAAGGCTGACTCTGCAGAGGATGATGGAAACATAATAAGAGACCAATGTAATATCAAGGGAGCTACGTTTAATACCAGGAGGACCCTTTTCAAAATCCAAAAGTTGCGAGTTTGGGAAGGAAACAGACAATAAGGACTTTATATCTTCCGAAGTTAAATGTTTGCGTTATTTGATTTTGAAAAAAGCTTATGTAGACGACAACCTAATTTGCAGTGGAAGATTATTCCAGATGAAAGCATATTTGGAGGCAAACAACAGAAAATGATAAGTTGTGGAGCTAAGGGGTGGTGAAATGATCATGGAGGAATAACGAGTAGCATAGGGTCGATATACAGGAGTAAGAGCGTTAATTCGTGGGAGATTTGGGCTAGAGTTAACGCGAAACAGGAAACAGAGACCGGCTTTGAGTCTTATAACCCACAGAAATTTAATGTTTGCTAACTGGCATCTATCCGTTTAAGAGATACTGGATCCAGGAAGAGAAAATAGTCTTCGAGTAAAAACCCTCTGCACTTTTTCAATCTCACAGCGGTCAGAGGCGTTCATCAGCCCCAAGAGGGGACAGCAGTATTCTAGGATAGGAAGAGCAAACATGCGGTATAGGTTTAACTTTATTTCCGGAAGGAAGAAATTATGTGATCTAAAACCACATATCTGTGCAGCATTTGCAGAAATTCGATCTGCATGAGGTGATAATGCTAGCTTATTCGTGTAGCTTAGACCTAAGTCTTTTATGGTTGATCGTTCTATAAGTGTACTTTTTTGAAATACTAGGGGTCCAGGAAGCTTGGCGGGGCCAAAACACATAAAACTGCTCTTGAATGGAGAAAATTCCATCTGCCAAGTACAGCTCCAACGTGAGAGAATAAGTAGATCAATGTTGATTTTTTCAACGCAACTATTGGCAGTGTCTTTAGAAAATGAAAAAAAGCACTTGAGATCGTCAGCGTAAACGAAATTTTATGAATTTGTGAGTAAAAGTTGAAATTTAGTTTATGTACAGAATGAAGAGAAGGGACCTAGAACCGGGCCTTGAAAAACGCCAATCGTGATCGACTGAGGCGTCGAATAGTTCTTACCTACTAAGAGCTTCTGGCTGCGGTTATACAAGTAGGAACCAATGGAGTCAAGGAGATGAGGCCGGATGCCGAGGGCTCCAGTTTCACCAGAAGACGTCTGTGCGGTACCTCGTCAAAGGCTTTGCTTAGGTCAAAGTATATCACAACCAATGTCTGCTGCTCATTACGAAGGGAAGTAAAGAGGTTAAAAAACCTAAGTGACGCACTCCGCAATATCTCCCAGGTAGAAAACCATATTGCGAGTCGCCTAAGAGCTTATTTTCTAGGCAAAAGTCGAGAATTTGATTAAAAATAATTTTTTAAAGAAGTTATGTTCCCTTTCGAGCAAATACCGAAAATTCCCGACTGGGTTTGGAGTATGGCGAGTATTTAAAGCAATATGAGCAAAAATGCGGCCAGTTGTTCAAAACCGCTTTAAAAACTATAAACGGAATGAAGAATATTCCGGAACGACAGCCTTTTGGAAAGTTCGATGGTCCTGGAAAGCTTAAGATCTATAAGTGTAGAAGAGGAAGAATGATTTTCGTTCACCGAACTCATGGCTTTATGCGTCTGAGCATTCGAACTCTTACTGGAATCCATTGTCAGAGGTAAAAAAAAAAAAAAGTTGTGCACTTTTGGTTGACTGTGGGTTTGTCAGTTGTTATTGGTGTAGAGCCTGCATAGTCAAGTAGACAAAGCGGATAGACAAATTCCAATTGCTGACACTTCATTAGGAATTTCGGCGCACTAAAAATTCCAGATGGACAAGAAGCAAGTACGTGCGTACAGTTGAAGCGATATTGTCCGAAACAGTCCTAGCGAAGTGGTAGGGGAGTTAAAATTGTCCAAGTTGGAAAAAAGTAATATAAGTGGTTTTTATATCAACGACCTTGCCGATTAAAAGGATGACCAAAGATATGTTTCGGCCAAGCCAATTCAAGAAATCAGCACAAATTAGAGCATACACACGGCTTCTGACAATCCAGTAGATTTGGATGAGGTGACCACGTAGATGTCCGTAATTTAGAAGAAACAAATGAAGTGCAGCCAGTCTGACTTCGTAAGACGTATGACTAAGATTGTTTACCATCTTCATAGCCCTCGCCTGCACTCGTTCCTGCTCTAAATAATCCTTTTTAACCACAGACACCAGGCCTGGACGACATAATCCAAGTAAATTGAAAAGATACCCCGTAGGTTTATCTGAATAGTTCCTCGTCAATCTGCACAAATCCTCGTCTGAGCGCAAATAAGACCTGTTTCTTGCGTTAAGCTGCTTCAAGACACCGTGAAGATGGTTTGAGTGAGGAGTTTATTAGAATACCGTGGTCCTTCTCTTCCTCGACAAATGAAAGGGACTGCCCATCGAGAAGGTATTGGTTGCAATCATCTTCTTCGCTAGTCCTTCTGGTATGGCGTCTTAGTACAACACATTTCCCAACGTTAATTTTAAGAGCTAATCAGCAGACTAGCTGCTTACACGGTTGACACTCCCTTTAAAAGCGTTCCTCTTGACTTCAGCTGTGATGTTCCTCCAAAATTTAACATTGTCTGCAAAAATGACGGCACTACAATCCAGGTCATCGACACAGTCGTTGATGTAGACTAAGAAGAGTAACGACCCTAAGACGGAGCCTTCGGACACCGCTTAAAACAGGAGTGGTTGTGAACTTCGAGGTATCGATGCACAAAGTTTGCAATTTTCCTATAAGAAAATCTGCGATCCATGTCAGCAGCATTCCTCTTATTATGATTTCAGAAAATTTATAAATTGGACGTTTGTGTGGGACACTATCAAACGCCTTCTGGAAATCAGTGTAGATGAGGTCACACCATTATCTTCGTCCAATACGCATGTCCACTGCTCTGTCGAGAGCAATTAACCGGAAAGACAAGAGCTCTTCTGGTTGAAGCCATGCAGGAGCATGAGAGTTATCGGTTTTTCTCCCGGAACTACATGGTAACCTTCTTTTTTATATATTCCATTATTTTACAGCAAACGGACGTTAGGCTGACAGGCTGATAATTGTTGACATTAGATCGAGGCACACCCTTGTAGATGGGTTGAATATTTGCTGCTTTCCATTTGGATAGCAATCTTCCTGATTCAAACGACGAATGGAAGATACGCGCTAGTAGCTTGGACGGTTTGCCTGCCAATCCTCTCAACAATTTTGCCGGTATATTGGCCGGACAAGATGACTTAGCTTCTTTGTTATTTAACAGTTCCCGTTATACGAGAGTTGCCGGAAAAATAATATATTCAAGCAGTGGACCGGCGTTTACCTCTGCACTGTTCATATTGTCAAACTGAAGCTCAGTTTCCCTAGAGAATATGGAGGCATAGAACAGATACAAGTATTCAGTTTTCTCCCTGTTTTCAACGAAGTTTACACCATTTCCACCTATTCGTACTGTGACTGGGTCCTTGTTTTTTCGAAGGCTATTCATATGTTGGATTACAAGGTTATGATTATTTTTACCCAGCGTGAAAATGCTTGATTCACAGTTCTTCCTGGTCTGACGGAGCAATTATTTGACTGCATTTCGCTTGCGACGAAATTCATCGAGACGTGTTGCTGACCCTGTTTTCCTGAATACCGTCTTTTTTTCTTTAACTTTCTGTTAAGTTCTCTTGTTTACCAGGCAGGGTGACTTATTCACTGGACAATAGCTCTCAAGCAGATCTACTGAAATCGTCTTAAACCATCTCCAGTCATCCCTTAAGTTCCCTTTGTGCAAACAATCCTAATGTTCCACCATCAGCTCGTTATTCTTCACGTTAAACCTATCCTTCCATATATTTCGCTTGCCTTCCGTTTTCTTCTGACGTTGAGAGTAAATTGAGTAATCCAACAGCTACGTAGTATACTCACTCTTACCAAGAGGTGCATTGGAATGCATTCGAGCAATGTTGGAGAATTCCTTCATGAAAAGTAGATCCAGGTAATTGGCCCTCTATTTCTCTCTAATTATCGTTGGTAAATTAACCTTCTGCACAGGAGTTTGGTCCAGAGTAAGTTCGATAAGCTTACAGCTGAAGGAAGTTCTCGCACCATGAATTGTAATATTTACCTAGTCTATTGCAGTTTCGTTGAAATCTCCAACAATACAAACCTCCTTGTGATTTGCTACTTCCTTGACCAAATGAAGGAGTGACTCATCAGCTGCACTCGGAATGTTTCGTGGCCTGCAGGCCGTCAAGAATTGTAGGTTTTGCGAACAATTTTTTTATCTTAATCTAGAGAATTTCTTATTCAATTCAGACGGCCGACTGCCGACTGCCGACATTCCTGCCCTAACGTATACGGCCTCCCTACCTCATTGTCTATTTTCATGGTCTCTGAGAAAGACCTGGTATTCCTGTATCAAAACTTCGATATCCGGGAATTCGTCTTTTAACAACGTTTTCCGTAGACGCACCGACATCGGAGTTTCAGTCTGAGCCCAGCGCCTTGAGTTAGTCCATTTCTGAAAGTAGACTTTGAGCATAACTCAACAATTATCATCCAGTAAGACTACACTGCATTTGCTGAAAATAATGAAAACCGTATCTGAGAAACTGACAAGGAAGTTCCCGGAGGCGGTTCAAATACACTCCAGGCGCCAGCACGGCTTCAGACGGTGCCAATACTGTCTTTACAGGTTATTACTCTTTACTGAGCAGTGGAATCACGCGACGGAAGAAGATGGTAGAGTTGGCTTCATAAACACTGTTTACAGGGTTTTTGACAGCGTCCCACATAGACATACAATATAAAACTATGGGACATTGGAAAACGAGGAAGGGTACTGACGTCGATCACAGATTTTCTTACAATTAGATCGCAAACCGTGTGCATTGATGCATCGAAGTCAACACCTACCATGTTATAAGTGGTGTCCCCCAAACTCTGTCTTAGGGCCTAACCTCTTTATTCTTTACCTAAAAAACCTTGTCAAAAACCTGAGTTGCAGCACCTTTATATTTGTTGCCGATGTTAAACTGTGGACAGTTCTCAGTTCTGACGCAAACCAGCATGTATTTCAAAGGAGAATGGACTGACTTAGCAGGTGGTTTGCTCGTTGGTTCTTAAATTTTAAGACGTTGCATCAGAAGGACTAGTAAGGAGGATGATTTCTTACGATGTCTTCTCGATATGCAGCCCCTTTCAAATGGCGCAGAACCGAAGGACCTAGATGTTGTTGTAACCTCCTCTCATAAAAATGTCACAGTGTCTAAAGACATTTAAAAGCGCGACACATTATTTGTTTGCGCTGAGACGAGGATTCATACAGATTGACAAGGATCTACTTGTAAAAATCTATGGGGCGTTTGTTCGGTTTCACTGGCAGTATGCAGTCTAGTAGCGGCGTACGCGGTTTAATATGAATTATCTAAAACTTTAACGGGTGAAGGTGATGTCCAATACGATGGTCAAGAATCTTGGTCATCCACCTTAGAAGCCAAACTGGATGAAACTTGAATTACGTGGTGACCTCATTCAAACCTTCTACTTTCAGATGCCGTGAGTGCGCCCGAGCATTTTATGATTTCTTCGAATTGGCTCGAACGGACCATCTAAGAAGCCATCCCTTTAAACTGCAGAGCAAGTTTTTTTCATACGGAAGTCCGATGGAAAACCTTCTTGCAGGAGTTTTTTGAAGGATGAAACGGACTCTCGGATGCTGTAGGCCTTGGAAATACTGCGGAAAAAAGTAAATGCAAACCAGCTACTCATTCGCTGATAAACTAATGTGCATATAATGAAGATTGTGTGAGAAGTGGCAGTTTGCATCTGGCTCACACATCCGGATGACTTTTTAGTTCGCAGCTTAACTGCTGTAACAATTTATTTATTAATAAAGGATTAAAAATATATTCAAAGGATAGGATCAAGTTTAATTTGCTTCGGGAGAATGAGTATCATGGCCGACTCATTACAAATAATGCTACTGAAAGACCGGTAAATCCAGCGAACTGAGGGCAGAAAAGTTTATTATTCAAGGTTCCATTTCAAGGAGACGTGCTGAATGTACTTCCTAGAAGAGACCTTGACCAGACTGTTTCACAGGCTGTCCCACTAGCTATGGACGTCGCTCAAGACCACGTGAATGTGCGTTTATTCTGTTACTTACACCGGCGGATTAGACTCCTTTGGTCGCAGGAATCGTCATCTATCCAAAAGCTCGTGACTACAACCCTGGCGTGGTTTATTTTAAGCAAAACCCGGGACATTACCAGTGTCATCTTCGCGCAAATAGTTAATGATGCGCATTCAGCGAAACCAAGCGATGTCTTCTGAGTGACGTACGAGTTCCTACTGAATTACCCCAAGTCACTAGCATAACGTCAACCGACGGCAACAGAAGTAACCACAATTATGTTACATATCATCGTTTTATCAGCGCAAAGGAACCTTTTATGTGGGCCGGAACTGCCAGGATCGACAGGCAGTTAACCTGCTAAATGCAGACGATGCTCCGCGCTCTCATCTCAAACTTGATCAGATGACACTGACCGTCTTCACTCATCCTCACCGTTTCCCCATCTTCCACCTGAATGCGAGTCTAATTTCTCCAAATACCTTCATGTTTTACTTCATCCAGTGACCGGACAAGAAGGTATTGAAATAAAACTTGTGTTCGTCTTCCGAAGCTTTATGATCTCCCCTCCAGCGAAAGGGGCTACCTTTTTGTGGGAGTTACGAAAAACTCAACTCATACCCTGTCCAATTGAGACGAAAATCTGGGTCGGACCCCGTTGCAGGTTTCCGTATTCGGACGTAAACAAATATGCCATGCCAGGGTGCTTTCTAGTTGGTTGAGTATGAAATTGTCATGCCACCATAGTGAGGAATTTTTAAAAAAATATTCGTTAACAGGGCTGAACTGATACCATAATGAAACGTCCTTGTTGCTGATTTCATGTACAAAGACGGCATAATGCCTCGTTTACGGCGGGAAATGTGTGTGTGAGAATGCAGTCTGCGTGGACTGAGTTTCCCATGCAGACAGACTTCTTTGCGCGCAACCTGCATGTTTTCGCTGGGTGTTCTGTAATCACCGACTAATTATCACTTTGACAGACGACACGTTTCCGAGCCGTTCGCGTTCCCACGGGGTGGACGTCAGGATGAATGCGGAGTAATTTGTTACAAGTCAGTCGTACAGTCCACGTCAACGAGTTTGTCCTTTTGCGATTTCTTTGATATTCCCGCTTTACGGCCCTCTTCAAAGGGTGGAGTGTCTGTGTAAACTTTCACACTTCCAGCAGGCACCAAAAACTTCTTCGGCTTGTCACGAGAGGGCTGTGTAATGTAAGTTACCCCCTGGCCCCATTAAAGAGACACCTTACGGGGAATATTTACCGGGAGCAAACAAATGCATCTCATAGGATCTTCTCCAATCCACATAAACATTTAACTTCGTTGGCTACCTCGGGTGGATGAGGGAGCAATCTTACGCAATCTAAAGACTGGGATTCCGAAAAACCATTTTATAACTAAAATTATTCACTCTCATAAATAATGACATTAGCTATGCATGAAATGCCAAGTCAGATCAATTTGTTTCAACATTTGGTAGTGTAAGAATGCAAACTTCTTCATAGATACATACATAAAATGAGCGTTTCCATGTGCTAGACGTAGAAGTTTAACAAGATGTCCTTAGAGCTCCGCTAAAAATGAGGCACCATATATTTGACGGGTACCTATGGGGATTGATAATTTTTATAATATCCGATAAGAAATTTTTCCAGAGACCAACTTTCAGGACTACTTCGTATGATTTCAGAGGGAATATTTGTAAGCATATAACCAAGGAGCTCTTGCAAAAGGTATCCTAATGGATGGATCCAGATGGATTCCAGCAGTTTGTTCTGATCGACAAGGGAACGGTAGACGTTATGCTGGGTCTTGCAACCACACAGTTAGTAGCTAGAAGACGGTCATGCACATCGCGTCGACCAGTAAGCATAAGGTGGTGGCAAACAGAGACTGGCAGAGCTCAATGGCCACTTCATACTCATCTATAAGCCGTAAATACGTGAATAGCTTAAACAAAGCCTTGGACAGTTCGTTAAAATAGTTACTAACCGGGTCCTATTATCCATACTAATGGAAACCATGTCAAAATTTACAGATTACATGGCTAGTAATGAAGCAGCTTTTAACCAGGGTGGCTTAGAGTCACTCCATTATTAAATATATACGTAGAAAGCTAAATTTAACTTCTCAATTCCTTCACAGGAATGGATGGGAGGACTGCAAACGACGAGGACTTAACCAGTCATATGAATATTAAAGCAGCAAGGAAGGAGTTAACTCTAACACTAGATCATATCGGATGGTTTTAACGCGCAATGATTCGTAATATTAAAAAAGTAAAATTTCCCTTCAGGGATGTCACAGTCCTATGGTTCTAGAGCTTTAGTAAGCCTGTTGTATGCGCACCATTAAATTTATGCTTAGAAAACCTTCTTGCAGGAGTTTTTTGAAGGATGAAACGGACTCTCGGATGCTGTAGGCCTTGGAAATACTGCGGAAAAAAGTAAATGCAAACCAGCTACTCATTCGCTGATAAACTAATGTGCATATAATGAAGATTGTGTGAGAAGTGGCAGTTTGCATCTGGCTCACACATCCGGATGACTTTTTAGTTCGCAGCTTAACTGCTGTAACAATTTATTTATTGTTATTTTTGGAAATTAATTAGGAATTCAAGGGCGAGAGCGTTTCACCCTCAATACAACGATTTAAACCTTTTTATTTATGAGAAAACATTACAAAGGAAAGCTTATTGTAGAAATCATGTTTGAAGGCGAAGAACGATAAATGAAAATTCCCGTGATAGAACCACTGGCTTTACGATTTTTGTTTTGTTTGACTTGTCGTGGAGCGGTCTATACGTTATCGAAGTTCATGTGACTAGGTGTGGCTGATTTTTCAATATTTTCGTATACATATTCGAGCTTCAAGGCGTTTTGTTGTGTTTTAATTATTTGGCATACAATTTAAGCCCTTCCGTGAAGACTATACAGTTCAATTTTCTTCGCTTGTTTTGTCTCTGGCTTGCCCCTACGGTTAGGATGCGACTACTCGTCTCATTAGTTTACTTATCATCAGTCCTGGGAGATGCTACTGCCCTGCGGCCGCGTCCCCTTATTGTTTCTATTGACGGGGATATAATAGCTGTAACTCGGCCCTACTGCAGTAAGTCTGAGTTACCTACTTTGCTCATTCAGCCAATCAGGCCAATGGCCGCATGCAAGCACGTAATGTTGACCTGTTATCGTAGTGCTTGCCAGAGATCAGTACAATTTTATCCTGTGTTAGACAGAGGCCATTACATTGCTATCAGGGACGGCTACTTTCTGTCAATGCAAGGATTCTCCATAGCCAATGGTCTGTGGTTGACTGAGGCTAAATTTCCTGCTAGTGTACGTTGACGCGATTCACTTTTCCACAAAAAAGTGACTTTGGCGTCACTGTAACGCAACTAATCAGCTAAATGTTATCAGGGTCTTAATTACTACTATATGTTTCGATAGTCAGCTTCTGTGATCTCCGCCATGTATCGTTAAAAATGTCTTCCTATTCTGCAATCTCTGCGTTAGATTGTAAACTAAATTCTTAGAATCCTCAACTTTTTTGCGAATTAATTCTCTTTTTTAAGTGTCTTGTCCCTGCAAACACAATTTCGACACGAACTTATATCGGTTGTGGGCCCCTGAATCCGTGTATTGATCATCAGAAGGTTCACCTTTCATTCCATTTTACCGAGGGCAAAGTATGCTTAAACTAGTGATTCCAATTGTATGGACATCCTTGCCTCTTGACCATTCTCTAGCTTTGCAGGACGTAAGAACATAACGGGTAAATCATGCGGTGTACTCATGATCTTACCTCGTAGAACCGAAATGCACCCACACCGAGCACTCGAGACTATAATGCCGACGTATTTACTAACAGGCCAACCATCAATGTGTCACTTGTTCTCCTAGATTGTCCAACCATAATCTTAAAGCTTGGTTTTCTCTTATTACCGAGTTAAATTCTCATCGTTATAACAGCCTCCAGGAGAAAAGTATCGTTCTTCAAAAATAATGGAAATTAAGCAATCAAAATGTTAGAAGAGAAGGCGTTCAGCGAGGGGAGGAGACGTATAAACTACCTGACGTTTCAAATACCATTATCGGCCATCCATCTTCAGAAACTAGTGTCTCTGCACAGGTCGGGTGGTCGTGTTTGTTGACCAATGTCTCTCGCGAGGTCATGTACTTCGTTGCGCCGGTTGCTTGCAGGCGTCTTTATCACCTGAACCCCCATAGATGACATTGGCCAGCTGAGCCTCAAATTCAATGGAAATCGTCACCAATATTTTTGATAACGCGAGCTGTGTACAGGGTACACCAACGTTACTTCTATTTGTAGCAACAGACGCATCTATATACATCCACCTCGATGAAAGCCGACTCTACTGGGACAATAAATTTAGAAGACTGTTCACTGCCTTTGCGTTATATATGATAGAATTCATCGAATGGGCACAATTTTTAGCTACGACCTTATCAGATGTTTTAAACGCTTAACCAGATCCGCTGTTTTTTTACGAATCTTGCATGACTATATTTCTGCGTTTAATTGTGGAATTCCCCCTGCGTCGTACTATGTCAACTTTTACATTTGAGCCTCTTGCTTCATTACTAGGTTCATGTGTTTCTAAGTGACCTACAGGCCATTGTATCTTATAGTACGATCCTCTCTTCATCTACCCTAACCGTCCAAATTCGGTTTTTTAGTTGTGATCCGGACCTCTTATTGCTGCAAATCTGACGAATCTGTTAACGACTTAACTTTCTTCACATCCATGTCCATCTTCACACCGATCAATCAAAAACGCCTTACCAACGTCTCCGTTGTGCGGCTTAAGAAAAATGGGAACAGGTACGAAATAGCCTGCTATCCAAACAAAGTTCATGCCTGGCGAGAAAATCTGTAAGTTATTTTGAATTTTTTTATCCTAAAAACAGAGAAAAGAACATAGATGAAGTTCTTCAGACCCAGGAAATTTTTTCCAATGTGTCTAAGGGTCAGCTGGCCACCAAGTCAGATATTTTTCGAGATTTCGATACTGACGATATTAACGCAGTTCTACTCCAAGTTTGATGAATTACCTTACCCTAATTTTTTATAGATTTTGAACGACGGCGAGATTCAGTTCACAGGAAAGGAAAGGAAAATGGAAAACCAAAACATGTATAGGGATGTTGCCAAAATAGTTTCAGAAAAGTGTATAAATTTGGAAACTAACCGGGCTTTTACCGTCACCATGATTGAAAAAATGATGAAGGACTGTCATATAAATTTGCAACCGAAGAAGAGCGCTAAGCAGCAAGTAAAGCATTGCATTCTCTCACAGTTGCTAGGCTTTAGAAGTTATCAAACAGCTAAGGGCAGTCGAAGGATTTAAGATAGCACCATCCATGATGGAAATATTAATATCTCTGGACCCGAAGCTGGTAGATGCCCTATCACCCAATGTCCTCAAATTAGTCCATCAAATTATTCGTCAAGAGCGCAACTCAGAGGGAATTTTCGAGTTGGTCAGTTATGTTATTAATTCTCATGTCTGTCGTTAATCTCGCCTATCTCCTGCTTCCCTCCTCTCCTACAATTTTTCAATTCTAAAATTCAGAAACTCGTTTATTCTGTAAGAACAAGCAATTTATGGCTGCCATAGTCCAACTATTGGTTGCTCATCGATGCGGGATCGGTTTTTCGCAACGATGAGTCGTGAACCGTACAGATTTACATCTGGCAATTAACCAATAGTCAAATGACAGCGGCATTTACTAGGGTGCTGCATGTTGTGGCCTCACAAACAGACCACCCTATAAAATGACGGCACTCTCGCGATGTAAGAATATTTCCCGGCACCATCGGCTTGCGGGCTAGACATCCGTCCGACTATGCGTCTGTTGGCGCAGCACACTGTGGACGTTGAAGCCTATCCGACGTGGGCTTTCTAGACCATGGCTTCAGTCCACATGTACAGAAACGGTGTCACTGATAACTCTGATATGCACTTTGTAATCATTTTGAGTTGTCAACTCAAAGCTTCCCACACATTTCAAAAGGCGCTGCTGCTGAGGTTTCCGCCCATGTGTCCTTGGCGTACTGTTTTTGACGCCGCAGTTGTTGCGGTGCCCACTCCAAGGCTCGATCTTGCAAATATACAAAAAGTGGTATTCAATGGTAACTTACGGGCCATGTTTTGACGTGCCTCAATGTGTGAACTTGTCGTGTCTGGAGGTTGGATTACTCCAGCGTGACCGTACGGTTCAGCAACGAGGTGGGTGTTTGGTCCTTGCTTCCCGGGAACCTCTGAGCTAGCGATGAATGCCAAACCGTTTCATTGTTGCAAGTACCTGTCTTCGGCAATGCACGCCAGATAGTTATTTGGAAACTGAAGTTTTGGTCGTATGCAGGGTCAGCTCACTTGCAGACTGTAGCACAAAGTGTCGTATCGATACCTGCAGCAAGGATTTCTCCGACCATGCTCTTTAGGCGACTGCACTATTGCTCTAGTTATAGACTCAAATAGCCCTATCTGTCACAATGACCCGGCCATTGTCATGGGTTTCTGTCCGACTGTCTTCCACCACGGTCTCACGGACACAACTAACAACCTGCACGGCGATGCTGGCATCACCGTTAGGATTAACTCTCTTCTAAAGCTATGTGTTTGACTGTTACTGTATGTGTCTGTTCGCCTTCGTACCCATCTAAGGCTTGGAGGCCTGCATCGTGGGACCGCGCGCTTTGCGAGGCACGATCACAACAAATGCTGGATTCAAATTGAACAATATCTAGATCTGGCTTCAGATGGCCATCATGCCATAATGTTGTATCCAACTCTGAAAATGATCCAATTCTACGGCTCCTCTTCCTCACCGATCAGTGCCAACCAAGGTGTGGTGTCAGTGTCACTGTCAGAAACAGGGAGCTGGTGGAAGGAACATTTTTTTCACTTTCTGTTTACCGCAAACCCATCCGCTTCAGATGTCTTCTAATTCAAGGCCACTCCGGCGCCCGAATATCAGCCGCAATCCATCACCTGTCGAATGGATCCACAATGTTACAGCCAAATTGGAGGCTGATAAGGCGAGTTTACGGGTGCTGTTCAACCTCAGTAGCTGTTATACGGCCCTCTTATCAAGACTTCTGAGACAGGACGTTTGCTCACGTTGTCGAGAAACACTGATGAGAGCGATAGGTACCTACGATAGAAGTAATGACATAATATTCCTTTTCAGTTCAACTTTCGTTTTCACGGTCGTTTTCCCACATCGTTTCTGTTTGTCGTGCTATGTAGTGGGAAGGATTTAGTTGGCATTTCCGCTGGGGTGAGGACGTGCTTATCAGAACTTCCGCCTTCACTGGACCATTTACTATGATCACTACTACCAACCGCCGACTCTTGTCCCTTTCGCGGGTTTCGCATCTGCATTTGCTTCAGTCCACCGGAACTTTGCGTGATCGTTCATGCTGCATCGAACACACTGTCTAAATCGGCTCTATTGATTTAGTTCGTCTACCGGAGAGGATGTCGTTAAGAGCACTTTCCGTGGTTTATTTCTAACATATGTCATGCCTGCGTTCTTTTACCAGTTTTATTAGACTGCCTGATATCTTGATTGCTAGCAGTTTACACCCGTTTTAAATTAGATAATTTGCCATGCATAAAAACTTTGTTTGACCTGATTACATTATTGTTAATATCCTTTACACTGCGTTGTGTCGCATATACGTACGGAGGCAGCAGATGTGGGCTTCAAAGTCTACGCCTACAGCACGGTTAGTTTTGCCTCATGTTCGCCCTCGAAGAAGTTTGCAGGGTCATGGGGGTTGATGAACACCTTGGTTGAGGTCCTACCTGCACAACCCTTGCGAGTTTCATTCTGATGTCCAATAGGCATGCCCACTGTCGCACGTCATGTTTAGCTATGACATTCGAGGTATTTTCGATAAACTGAGTGGCCTTAACGAAGTCAAATTTGCACTAGAATGCCGGCTAACTGACCTCGACTATACTGACTGTATGCTGCTTCTTGTGTTATCTGTGATAACATATGGCATGTTCTTTTGCGAATAAGCAAGAGGTCTCTGAATCAGTTGCGTTATCCGACAACACTGGAAAACCAAAACGTCATTGAGTCCAGGAGAAGATACCTTTCGGGATTAATGGCTGTCAGCTGGAAGGAGTGAACAGTTTCAAATTTCTGGAGGATGCTGCTCAACGGGTGGAGTAAGGATACTATCGTCCCAAGTTATACTTCTCGCATTGCTCTCACAAGTTTTCGGTAGCGTCAATGGGCCCGTCATTATATCTCCATTGCTACCAGGGCACCTGACCGGTTGGTATTGTATGTTGGTACACACTGAGCTGTGAGCGGAAAAGGAAGGTTTGCGAGATCTTTGCCTAGAACGGTCCTTCGAGTGAAATATACAGACTTCAGTTCAAATGGAGGTTCGCACTTGTTCTAACATATCGTCAAGGTTACGAGCTACTAAGAAGCATGACTGAGTCTATTTGAGCATCTTTTGCACCACCCTCCCATGTACATATGCATCAACACAGTTTATCCAAATCGGTAGGTTATTCTTGAATTAATATTCGGCTTTTATCGTTGCAGAAGAAGATAGGTTGAACTCTCCAGATCTGCTGCTGCACCTCGCCATGCCTGGAGAGGTACAGTCCCCGACATTATCGAGGCCTTCTCGGTCAGGCATGACTGCAGCTGTACCGAGCACAAGTTTTTGGGGCTCTGCCTTTGGATGTAGTATTTATTCGTCTGCTTTCCCTTGTCAAAACCTTTAGGGTTGCAGAGATGGTTCAGTGGGTTGCTGACAAGCCTAAGCTCTTCTCAGTTGTGGTATTTCTAGTTGTATGTTGAGGGAAAACTGAACATAACTGTTTTTGTTCTGTAGAAAGACATGCCGCCAAGTATATCTTCGCTGCGGGGATATATGGCGGGTTAAACGGCTTTGAATTTTTTACTGCAGTGACTTTGTTGGAAGGCTTGTCCTTAGTTTGGTTTTCCAAGTAACTTTATAGCTGTTCTTCAACGATGGTCGGATAGCAGACAGAGCTCGCCAGTGGCTGTTTATTTTCCAATTGCAATACCGTGTTTGTTTCTCTCATTCCCCATTCATTTAGATCTAAATTTTACTCGTTTATGTTGCTGTTTTATCTCTGACGATGGACTACAGTAAGAGTTCGAAAGCTCAGCCGAATAAAGCCATGATTCCGGTGAACGAACAACCTTCTTCTTCCCTTATACACACACCTGGAATGCGGAAATTCGCCTCCATTCGTGAGAAATTCGAGTGCGATGCTCGGAGCTTGGAAAAATTCGCTACACCAGAGGGAGCAACGCACGAGCACCTACGTTTTTTGCACCAATGCGTACAAGAGGGACTAACGCCGCGATGCCTGAGATATAAGGCACCCGTTTACACAGCCATGGACAGGGGAGTTGTCAGGCGATTTATCAAGCAGATGACGCGAGTTCTGGTCGATGACTGTCATCGGCGTCTACAAAAATATAAGGCTGTGATCGAGCAGAATAAGAGAGTGTGCCCGCGTTCTCAGTGAGGCCATCACTGAGGACCTTGGTAAGACAATATCGGATCTAGCGCAGCACACACAAGCCAAGAAGCGAGTAATTTTTGAACAAACAGAATAAGTTACAAGAATCCGACACAAGAAGCTCGAATTTGGTCCACAACCTCTCATCCAAGCAACTAACTGAGTAACAACTGCGGATGCTGTTGCATGAAGCTTGTTTTAACACCGCCGATGCCGACGCTGTCGAATTTATTGCAGCCCTGGAATCCATGCTTGTGAGAAGTGAAACAACCGAGGACGAGAAACACTCCGACAACGTGTAACATCTTTGCTGATGGCACACAGACCAACCCAATGTGTTTCGAAGAGTGAGTCAGAAGCTATGAAGGAACTAAGGACGGACGAACAAATTATCATTCTACCCGCTGATAAGGGGCGATCAACTGCCGTAATGAATCGAGAACACTACAATGAGAAAGCAAAGGCTCTACTTGATGATAGAATTTTACAGACCAGCACAGGACGCACAAGCCAAAGCGGTAGCGAGTCGGTTGAATAAATCACTTGGAGAATTCAAACGCCAAAATGTGATTACGGAGAACGAACGCCGCCAAATGAAACCAACGGATACGGCTCTAGCTCGCTTCTATGTTCTGCCAAAGGTCCATAAACAAAATGTTCTACTTCGGCCAATAGTCGCCCTGAAAGGCAGCCCCACCTATAATCTAGCAAAATGGATGTACTTGAAAATGAAATTCCTCCGAAACAATTCGCCTGCCTCAGTCCGTTCGGCCTCCCAATTCCTGGCAGACCTCCAAGGTTGGAGAATTCAGTCGGATGAAGTGATGGTCTCTTTTAACTTGACGTCCTTATTCACATCCATCCCGTCGAGTTTAGCATAAGAATTCCTGCGCAGGAAACTTGAGGAGTCATACGACGAAACCCAAAATTCTCTCAAACTTAAGCACCTTATGAAGCTATTCGAGTTTTTTTAAAAAGACCTACTTCACCTTTGCCCGAAGAAACCTATGAACAGATCAAGGGAACTCCAATAGGCTCCCCAATCTCCGGTTTAGTGGCAGAATTGGTCCTACAAGAGCTGGAAAAGATCGCTTTCACCCGACAGCAGCCTATCTTTTGGCACCGTTACGTAGATGACACATTTCTTATCATGAAGAGAAACATGCTGCAGCATTTCCATGATCACCTTAACTTGATCTTCGCAGATATACAATTCACGAGGGAAGAAGAAAAAGAGCAGCAGCTCCCCTTCCTTGATGTACTCGTCAGGCGACGAGGCGACGTTCCTGTAAAAACGGCTGTCTACAGGAAAGCGACGAACACCACACAGCTTCTCAATTTTCACAGCAACCATCCGGTGGCTAACAAACAAAGCTGTGTGAGAAAACTGTTCAAACGCATCCAGACTCATTGCAGCAACCCGGTGGAAAAAGCACTTGAAGCCCGTTACCTCCGCGACCAGTTTATGTGGAACGGCTATCTGAAGGCGTTCATAAGCCGAGGCCTACGTGTTCGCCCGCGGAGGATCCAACCAGAACCAACCCCTACGGTATGGCATGCGATGCCGTACATCAAGAACGTGTCAGAAGCGACCGAGGGCATTGTTGCGGGACTTGGTGTCGGAATCGCACACCGACACAAAGCTACTATGTGCAGCAAGGTCATGAGAATCAAGGACAGATTAAATTCAAATGAGCAGTCGGGAGTAGTGTATCGCATCCCGTGCCAAAACGGTTCCTGTAACTACAGAGGGCAGACTGGACGTATGCTTGGATCGCGCATGCACGAGCATAAGCTTGCTGTGAGACGAGGTGACGGTTTATCGCAAGTAGCTGCCCACACCTACAAAACGGGTCACGAGTTTAACTTCGCAGCCACGAACATCATCGCTCACGCCAGATGCAAAACAAGCCGAGAATTTATTAAAGCCTAAGCCTCTGATGAGAACTCGGTCAATCGATTTATCTATCTGGCGCCAACATACAGGGCCCTGCGTAGTCACCTCCGGACTGGTGCCACTGGTGTCTGCTTGACCCCTGTCTCCCCCCCCCTTCCCCCTCCTATACATATTACTCGTTTATGTTGCTGTTTTATCTCTGACGATGGACTTCAGTAAGAGTTCGAAAGCTCAGACGAATAAAGCCATGATTCCGGTGAACGAGCAACCTTCTTTTTCTTCCCTGGAATGTGGACATTCGTCTCCATTCGTACCCTGAATTTCAGGCGGCCATGGCGCTTTATTATGGCTTCATGGCTTGGATTTCATCTATGGGCGACCCTAGTAAACTTGATGCTGTGTTTGTCGTTGTCTGTTAACCACTGCTTCTTTGGGATAGTCTTGGTGTTCGCCAAATCAACGAAGTAATTATTATCTGTTATAGACCAGTGTCTGAGATATGCCAATGACACTTAGTTGTCAGGATAAACTTACCACTGCAATAACACTGAAGAGTAATTGGAGATGCAGCCCTATCTACCCACCTGCCTGCCCTGTTGCTCACTTAGTAGGGTGATGGCACTGAGGACACTCGATGAACAAGGAACGTGGGATCGAGGATCAGGTGCTGAAAACCTGGCTTTAGGTAAGGCTGGCTGACGACGAACAATAAATCAGAAACAACCATCCCAGTCTCCTTAGTCTTTGTCGATACTCTTTTGTATGTACTAATAGTCCTGTGCAGCTGTCTGTGGAACGCTATATGGAACCCCACAACGGGATGGACATATCTCAATCGAATCGGTGAACGCCATTCCAACACACTATCTTTTGCTCCTTTCAGTGGCGCCGAATGTTAACAAGTTCTCAACCAATTCCACACAAAAGCACACATCTCGGGTTTTTGGCTGTATATACCTGGTTTCTTACTGCGCTTCGTATATTCCGTGGAAATTATTGGCCTACCACCACTGTCTCATCTAGTAGCTAGTTCTTGTCAGAAAAGTATACTCCATGGTATTTATTTTAATGGTTGTCAGTAACTGGTATTTTTTGTCTTCTAGGCCGCCATAATTGAACCGGATAATTATCATGCTTTGTTGAACATGCTGGAGGAGCAGGCCAAAAACCGATTTTGCATTGAAATTATTGGCCCGGCCTGGCCAGGGGACACCACCCGTGGGCGACAGGCTGCAGCCAGGTCCAAACAGCTAAAGAAAACGCACGATTCGATTCCCGAGTCAGTACCTGAATCTGTCAGCCCTCGAACGCTGCCCGACGTCACGGAGAACTCTGCTGAGTTAGTACAGCCGGTGTCCGCTTCAGTTGACGACCTCTTAGTAACCTCACCGAGTAGTATTCAAGAGAGCAAGAAAGCTGCTGGCAATGACTTCGAGGATGATGACTACGACTCATTTGCAGGTCGGAGGGCAGCCCGACAGAATAAGCGAAAAGGAAGGAAGAAGGCTGCTGCTGCGGCTGCATCCGCTGTTTGAATTACGGAGACTGCATGAATCCAAAAACCCACTAGTTTCTTCTTCCTGATAATTTCACCTGTTATTGTGCATGTAAATATTTATTGTGAAGATTTTGCTTAACCAGTTGGCCTTCCTTGACAGGATTTCATTTGTTGGCCCTCTCCATTGCCGCGCAACCGCACCATGAACACATCTTATGAAACCTTCCCCACGAAACTTTACTGTCGTGCTCGGGTGTTAACTCGACTTTGAAGTCTGCCATCAGATTTAGGAGCACCTTTTAAGTCTGGGGTCTACGTTGATACATGAGGAGATGAATTGATTGGAGGTTGCGCGTAAAGCCCTAACCTCCCTCGGCTACTGTATTTTTACGTCACGTTACGTCAAGACTTCTACTAACTCCGTCTCAAGCGCTCAGGAATGTTTGATTCTGTCACGAAGAAGCATGGCTTTCTGAAAACCAGAATATTCGGTTGAATAATGTGTCAACTGTAATGTAGCGAATTAGAAGCCTAGGTCTTTGACGCATTCACCGAGTGCAGTATACAAGAGGTCGAAAAGCCCCGCCTAGTTCCATAAGCTCTGATGAACTTTGCGCGTAAGGCGTCAAACCATGCGGTCGCGAATCAGTTTGAAATCTTAAGCCAGTCATGCGATAATTTTGAAGCCCATTTTAGCACGCCTGAAAAAATAAAACTTGGGCACACGATAAGAACTCCGGTAATGCAAGTAGTCTTGCGCTAAATACCAGGAAGATCATGGTCAGGATTAAGGCTAGGGGTAGAACTCGGGGCCCAGGTATCCCTCCTGGAATGTCGCTTAAGCTCATCTCTATTCGGAGGGAAGGGGTTCTATTGCCGTGTTGATCATAAAGTTTTATTTTTTTTCAGCTCCCATAAAGCACTATAAAAACTAAGTCAGCACGGAGTTAAGTGGTACTACACAGACAATGGAGGGTGATGCCCTGTGCTCGTAGTCGAATGTACAAAAGGTGTTGGAAATTTGCCTCTTCACATACGAAACATGCGATATTAATATCTAAAAATTCCAAATTGAAGATTTTTAGAAAAAAACAGGATAAGCTCCTGGCAAAAAGGTGAAAAACAAACTGAAATTGTGAATGCGTTGAGAGTTCAGGGAGCTCGCAAGTTCAATAGAGCTTTCATGATAAAAATCTGCTTTGTGAAGTGATAAGGAAGACTAGAGTTTTCTCATCTTGAGGCTAGGGTGTAGATATTAAGGCAAATCGACAGGTGGGTCAGTATACTGTGGACGGGGATGCCAGGTTGCGGTAGATCTAGCGTGGGCTCGAAAATGTGGTTGTGGTCCCGACATCCCAGCAGGCAGAACGGAACCCTGATGAGGTTGAGCGGTGAGTGGCGGTTTAAACCTGGATGGCAATATGATATCTTATAGTTTTCTGAAAGGTGGGTTGGGCAGGATACCGTGCTCCATGAGGAGTAAATGGCAGGAGTCCGGGAGAGATTCGAAATAATATTAATATGCAGGAGACAGAAACCAGCTTCCAGTGTGCAGAGCAATAGGAATTTTAGGTTAGCTTGCATCTATCCTATTAGGAAGTAGATGTTTTTGGTAAAATGCCTTTGGAAATCTTTAATTCTTCACATGTCTATTGAACCAAGTAATGGGGAAGACTAACTTCAGTAGCCAAAATTTCAAGAGGGTAAAAAGTATAAGAGACAAACCAAAAATTTGAGCAGCTTCGTTCGTACTTTTAGCGGCATGTGGCGAAATCTAGATGACTGGTTTAGCTTAAAGCTAGTTCTTGCTGGTAAAAATGCAGTCATAGGGGTGCATAGAGAAGTCAACGGTTAAGGTAGGCTCAGGTTTGAAACGTGCTGTGACATTTTGAAGGAGATAATGCTAGTAGACGTGCGGAGAGAGTAAGTGGATTTTTCCAAGCCACTTTTGGGTCTTAGACTTAAAGAGAGATTAAGCTCATTTTTTTATGATCAACATAAATAAAAGACTGAGTGTGTTTAACTGCTGATGAAATAACATTGCTGTAAAATAACAACAAAAGAGGATCTGTCGCTGTAGCTTGAATTACACCGCTATAAACGATTGTAATTTTTTTCTGGCTCAGTCATGTCATCAAATCTGCATATGCACGCCAACGTTGTAACGTAGGCACTTATTTTCACTGTTTCTTATACTATCATGCCGTGAATTTATAAAGGCTTGTGTCAAAACTTATAATAACATCCGGTTTTTCGGGCCAATATTCCACACTTTTCTTAAATCCTCATCCTCATAAATATTTACCTGTCATGCAGCAGCCTCAATTATCCACGAAGCCCCGTTTATTTCAACCGGAACAATCAATTTTGCTGAGTTCTACCTTCTTCATCTTTTAGTGGCTGATTGAAGTTTAGTTTTTATTGGAATGGTTAAGTTTCGTTGGGTAGCAAGGAAAGTTGTGACCTCCGGATTTCGCGATCCTGTCACCAGACTATCTTCTCGTTCACCTAACTATCGTCTTTCGGGTTTTTCCGGTTTGTACATGGACTGCTGTGGAAGTATCTGCATGTTAGTAGTTTTTTTTAGTGATGAGGCTAGTTGGTGCTTTTTAATTTCCTCAGCAATTAATTGCCAACTTGGTGTAACTCACCCTATTTAATGGTTTATTGACGTCGTATGGTGTTCCTGTAATCCCTGTACATGCTACTGGCTGCCTGATGGCAGTTTAATTAATAATATGCGGTTATAGAGTTATGAATGATATAAGTCGGCTCAAATATTAATATCACCTTTTAGTCTTCGTTTATAAACCTTCAAATGGACTGTTTTAGTCCAAGTTTACAATTTATTTCTTAGGAAATTAAAAAGCAACAATTTCTAAAGTGGATTATTTATCAGAAAGATCGGAGGAACGCTGGGGGACCCACTGACGAGCCGGAACCCGCGCAGCGCGGGAGACGTGTCTGGGCTTTTAGCTAGTACCCATGCTGTCATTGTGGTATATGCTGTAACCTCTAAAGCCATCTGGTTTGCGGGGAGTTCCTTCGGTCCCTTCATGTTTAGGGGGTAATATAAGCAATTCTTACAATCATTTATTCTAGTTTGGTGACTTTCTGTTGGTATTGCTTTTGTCAATAGAAGTAATTCTAAATATTCACGTTGCCTACGGTATAGATAACATAAAACGCTGTTTAGAAATGGCTATTTAGCACATTTTGCTGATCGTTTTTTGTTATCAAAAGAAATAGGATAAAGCAAGAAAACACTTTTCGAAATGGCTGTTTAGCACATTTTGCCGATCGTTTTTTGATATCAAAAGAAATAGGATAAAGCAAGAAAACACTTTTCGAAATGGCTATTAAGCACATTTTGTCGATCGTTTTTTGTTATCAAAAGAAATAGGATAAAGCAAGAAAACACTTTTAGAAATGGCTATTTAGCACATTTTGCCCATGGTTTTTTGTTATCAAAAGAAATAGGATAAAGCAAGAAAACACTTTTCGATATATTAAAAGCTGGATTTTGAGCTTAATAATGATCTAGACCAGTTTACCATGCAAAAACTGATTTACAGCAGTTTTTATGCGTGAGAAAAATAAACAGATTAATTATACGCTGTAAGTTATTTTGCCTTTTATTATTTTTTGTTGCATTGTGTTTACCTTCTCTGCTGTTATAAATTCGTTTGTTGATTTTATGGTTTTTGATTTAGTGAATTATTATTTGTCAACTAAGTTACCTATACCTTTTCTTAATAGACCGTCGTTTCTTTAACGCAGTATTAATTTCTTGGTTGACAGGTGGGCAGCCTATGTGTTCCAAAGATTTTGGGAGAATTTAGTGATGTTTCATTTGAGTGGTCAACTGGATGTCAGGATAGCCTATCTTAGAAAACCCGAGGAACTTTTAGTAAAATCACTACCACCCTTTTTCTGCTAGAATTCAATACGAAGTGTAATTTAAACTCACGGCTCCCGGAGGGCCTCTTACCTCAGGTGGTGAGAGCGTTAGCTGTACTGAAACCTTCTCCTTGCTGTCGTTGGTTCGATTCCCACCAAAGCCATCGAGTTTTCACAACTGGGCTAAATGAGGAATTCCATACATGAATGAGGCTGTTGTGCTGATAGAAAGTGATACGTTAACTTTTAAATAATAAAATTTTTAGCCACCTGAGTCGATACAGTCCGTTAAAATGTATTTATTTCAGTTGCTTTTATGTCCCTGCAAAATAAACAAGTTTTCCTATAAATAAATGGTTAAAGATATAGTGTTACACAGTCGATTCTAACGCAATATCCCTTTTAAAGCCTCCTATTTGGAAAAGAAAACGGGTCCGAAATTAAAAACACCGCAAGTAAAACATTTTCTGAGACATTTGATTACACCAACTGAGCATGCAAGGTGGCGAGGGATCGATGAGAACTGGGTCGAGGAACTGCAGACCACTCCGGGTGACCATATGCACTGTGCACGTTGTCAACCGACTGGGTAACTCTGACCGTGCATTCAACCCAGCATGTGTTTGTGTGGAGTGGCCGGCTGACCACTTGAAAGTCAGGCTGCAATGGCTCCTGCTTAATGTGGCCTCTATGACACTCCCACTAGGTTGGATCCGAGCTAGGTGTAGCGACACGCCTAGGGCGGCTCCGGCCGCACCAGCCACCTACGACCTCTCTCGCCTCCGGTCCGGGGTGGGAGAGGAGTTGAGAGTGCGGTAGATGCATCACAAGTCTACTCTTGCTATAATCTCATTCGCGTGCCTATCACCGTCCCTGCATCACCTGGTTCTGGATCACACGGTTGACTTCGTCGAACCTTCACGAGTGTCTGTGGTTCTCATTTCAGGCCGTAGTTCGATGACGGCAGAAGAAGCCCGAAACAGTGAGGAATTCATCTGCGTGCATTCATTTCCACAGTAAATACACATGCATGCTCCTACAATGGGCTACGCGGTAGATGTGTTGGACCAGCACGTGGGCTTAGTTCAGGCTACAGCATGCGTTATTAGGGCTGCGCACCCATAACCAGTATCAAATATGTAGGGGCGTGCGGTGAAATGCATAGGCGCGGGCCTATGCTGCGCCGTCCACCTGCACCTAATCCCACCTATGATATTCGTGATTTTCGCAGACTCCTTAGCTGAGACCGTTTCTTATAATGGGTTTGAATGAGAATCCAAAACGTAAGGCAAATAAACTGTTTGGTCCAGCGATCGTACCGCCTTCTTCTGGTATTTGTCATGACACAGGATCCAGGCGCGTGAGGGAAGTGTGTGGTAGTTGTTGCGTAAGTCTACTATCGCACTAGTCAAATTCACGCGTAGGTCACCTTCCCTACGCCCACGCTGCTATGGGTCACACGATGGACCTCGACGAAATCGAGGGTAACAATGTCATATATACATGTGTGTGCGTATATTACCCTCACATTCCTTAAGCTTGATTACGGAGGTTCAAAAGTGTATTTAATGATTTGGTTAACTAGGTTGTAAAGTTTGACGCCTGTGATTAACTAGTCAGTATTTTGACCAAGGAGAACGTGAAGCCATCCCTGTACAACTTGGTGCTTAAGCCTCTTCATTTTAATTCAACTTTTGCTTGTAGGATCATCTTTAGCTGATGTAGAGCACACCAGCCTGCACATCACAATGTATGTCTAAGCGAGAAGCACATTATGCCGTAAGTGCGTGCTGTCAGATCGGCGACCAGCTTTTGAAATGTAGACAAGTTTACTACTTCCAAGGTTCCATCACATGATATACTATTTTTCTAATACTGAAAAGGAACAGGCTTGCTCTTTCCCAAACTCTGTTGAAATAATGAACGTGAGATAGACTATGTGGGCCATAAAATAAATGCAAAGGTGTGAAAACTATGATTCTACCCGAAAATCTACACCGAGCGTCATGCTCAAAGTAAAACGAAGGAAGCAGGCACGACTGAGTAGCATGCTCGACCGTAGGAGCATGCTCCAGCGCTGGATTTGAGTATTTAAAGGGAATGTTCTTCAGACGATAGTAACCAACCAGAAATTTTTGTACGTGTCTAAATATGGCTCCTAGTGAAACTGTACTTGTTAAGTCAACCATTCAAAAAAGGGATTATAAAGTGTATCGAAACTCGGGAAACACGTAGCATTGTTCTCATTTTACTATTTAGAGACGTTTAGCACTACGAGTTTACTAATGCACTATAAACACAGAAAATTACGCATTACTTGTTATTTCCAAGGTCCAGATTGTACGGAGACAATAAAAGAATTCATATTATTGGATTCTTTATGGTATAAGAGATACAATTACTCAGAATGAGAGTTTAATTTAGTAATTCTTGTTAAATCTGTACTTGAATTATTCAGCTCAATCAAGAATAATACACCCGTTTAACAGTGGGAGTTTTTATATTATAAGTGCCATTTCCTGACTTGATGTGACTTATTGAAACTGAATCAAATGCTTACACATTCAAATAACTTTAGCAGTTTTCTCTTCAGATGATTCGTTTTTATATTCTGTTTGAATTGGGAAAATGAGAAAAATGTACAAAATATTAAGATAGTGGCTGTCAAGTGAGCATTTTTTGAGATTTCAGTCAGCCGGCATTTTAACTTCTCATTTGCTTACCTGGTCGTGCCTGGTCATCTGCAGACTTGTAACGTTGACTGTTGATTTGATGAATAGCTCTTTTTAACTTCCCCACTTGCTTCTCTGGTGCAAGGGTCTCTGGTAAAGACTTGCCTTAAAACTCGGACAGATAAGCGCATTGTTCTGGTTTTTGAAACGCCTTATAACTTACTGACACCTAGAACTCTAAAGTTTGCCTCGATTAATGCACGCTGCTTTCTAATCGTGACCTACAATAGGTGACCTAACGCATGCAATTCGTGTTCAAACGTTGAGTGAGTATTTAAGCGTACATTTGGTCTTGTTATTTTGGTTTGTTGAGTGGATTTGAGGATTGGAAAGCCTTTTCCTTAGGAACACTACAAGTTTAATCTTACGTATCAAAAGAAAATAGGCGAGGTTTGGGCAAAATCGGATGTTGCCTGACATCCAGGACATTTTCTATGCTATTTAATATCACAGAGCAAAGTCCATAGTTTTTGTACATTGTGTTATCAGTAATACCAATAAAGAAAGTTGACGAAAGGATACTTCATTTAAAGTGCACAAAATGGTATGCTTACGCTATTGCCTGACAATTATTTTTAATTTTATTTGTCGCATTTACAGTGATTTTTCACATTTTCAAAAGTTGCCGCTTTTTCAAAAATTTAGTATCTCTGACCAAAATAAAAAGTTTTTTCACATTTCCCTTAAGTTTTAAATTCACTTTAGGTTTTCATTAATATTTCAAAGATTTGGTACATGTGTTGATGTCGGTTTGCGAGTGATTATCAATCTTTTTTTAAATTTCGGCATGTTGTATGATTTAGGTCGCACACTGTACGTTTCAGCCATTCCTAACGCCGTTCGTAAACCTAGGGAGGATATCTGGGGCTAATAAATTATTGCAGGAGTTATGAAACATGTTTAACACCTTACATGCAGCGCGAAGTCATTTCGGGAGAATCTCTAAATGTTCATGAAGACAAAATTCAAAAAAAACTTCACAAAAGCACTTAATAATGCATTTTTCCGAATGTGTTTTTAAAGATGATCAGGAAGCCCTCCAGCAAAAAGTCAGGTTGCAAATGTAGGAATATTTTTCATGCTTATATGTACGTCAGCTGTATTTATGCAATTTCGTATAGACGAAGTTACATTAAGAAAGCGAAATGAGTGTTCTGTTAGGTTCCCTGCAGAGGGTTTATAACGAACAACACTAACTAATAGTTGACGAACTGACTATGAATTTTAGACTTGAGTTGAAGTTAATTGATTGAACTCCTCATGGTAAAGTGGAAGCAGACTGATTGCAAATGTTCGTCGTAGATATGGATAGGTCGAATCATAAATCACCGGACACATTAACCTGAAATTTTTTCATATTTAAAAAGCAGCAAATAGCTCATTACCAACCATTGGGCATAAAGTACTCGTTCAGTCAGAATATTGTGGTAGATATGTCTATAAATTAGTGAAACTTAAGAACACGGGTTTGGTTATTGCTGGTATGCATTTTTTCCTCATTTGTTCGTCATTTTACGGAGAAGTGGCCTATTTTTTGCAATAGCTGCCAAATTTTGCGTTAGCGCATACGTGTATTGTTTCTTTTGCGTATGATAACATCACCTTTTGTTACAGCCTTAATCTATTGAATTTCCATATAATTCGCTTCGCTCGGATCCAATGTAGCCTCTTTAAACTAATCGCCAGCTCACTTGTTAGACCCTTTACTTTATAAACTGAAGCAGGATCTGTGGGCAAGCATCTTTTATGTTTTCAAACCTTTTAAGGTCCTTAGTTTCAGCTGTCTCTTACATTGGTCTCAGTTAGTTTAGAAGCCCAATCAGTGACTGCATTTATGAAATGTTAACCGCAATTTTGAAATACCCTTTCTAGTAGGAAGGATTACTGAAGTGGGGTTTTGAGATTGATTATCACGCAGCATAAGCCTAAGATATTTCCATCATACCCGGACGTCAGCTTGTGAGTATTAGGAGGAGCCATCCTAACAGATTCACTCACCGCAGCCCTGAAGACTCTTTCCCACGCTGCACTATCAATCCACCCACAGGCCGTGCGCATGGTGATATCGCGCAAGCTGCCGACAGGGATTAGTGCTCTACTCAATTATTCGGATAAGTCAGAAGGCCAGTTGAGTTGCTTTATCCTCAAGGACACTATCGGATTGGTCCAATAGCAGCCACACCTTGTTAATACTCGCACTTCTTTTTGCCTTAAATACGCTGTAATAAGATATCCATAGACTTCTACTCTTCCGCCCTTGCTGTTGAGTTTTCCTTTGGGGATTCGATCAAGTTGCTGGACAGTGACCATCAAGGCTTGAGGCAAGATCATAACAATGAGTGCATTTTGTTTCTGTTGACTGCGAAAAGCACATCCCATGGAAAAATAACTGCGTATTGCTTTTTCGATGGACTTTCAGTGCATTTAAAATTCAAAAATATTTTATATAAAATGTGTGCATAAATATCTTGTTTCATTGGGTAACAGATGGCGTCGTATTCATATTTTATGCGCAAAGAAAGGATAAAATTTGGTCTCCCGCATACTGTTTGAAATTAGCGAATAACTTTGAGCTCGAAAGATCGTGATATTTACGTTCAGAATTTACACTCTAAAAACTGTCAACTTTCGAGGTGATAAAAAATATGCATTTAGCTTTCCCGATAACAAGATGCCATTTGGCGTCCTTAAAGGTTTATAATATATATGGTCTATGTTGCATAATTTTTCAGGAGCATTAATAAATGAACGGATACGAGATTATTTTAATGAACATGTCATGATCTTAAAAAGCTCATCGTTGAATTTTATTAAAACCAAACCAACTTCTTTCTTGGAGCCTAAAATAGGAAGAATAGCGGAGTTGCCACCAAATAAGACAGAATATTTTGTAATTTTATTCTATGAAATATAGGTGAATTCCAAAAAGGATTTCGAAAATCGATAAAAAATGCATACTCCTTAAAGGTTCTTTTATGACTGAAATATCTTGTGAGTATCCTGCATGCTGACAAATATTACAACCTCTCTTAAATTTTCGCTTATAATTGAAAGCCCGTTATCGGATTTTTGGTTGCAGTTTCACGAGATTGATCACTGGGATGAACCACAGAGGTTAGAAAAACAATCCTGACCTTCGAAGGTGCAACCCCGAAAGAAGTTGGTAGCTGAGCCAGCGCTCCGCCGCTCATAACGTGGTCTCAGAATTCCTTTGCTGCTATAGGTACTATTTGAAGGGACGTGTAATGATATTCACCGATCTAGTCCGATTGCAAGGCTGGGTGCGGTTTTTTATCTGTAAGCACTGGTGCAGAGTCTCGATGAAAGTCTCTGTGTTAACTTCATTCAGCAATTTTCGCCCGTGATTTGTTATTCAGACTTACCTGTCTTTATGTTTACCAGAATACTGCATTCAGTCATACTTTGAGCATCAGAATCTCCCGCGTTTTTAATCACAATTACAAGACCTATTTACAAAAGAGCAAAGACGGAGTTTCATGCCACGGGTTTCCAATCAGGTTTCCACAGCGCTCATCTCGTAGCATAGAGAGGGAGAGCCTGCACACGAAGAAAAAAAGACAGAAACGCGTAGTTACTGGCCTTCGATAAGTCTTCAGCCAGCTAGAAACACAGGTCTCGGGAAGGACGTTTGGTAGACTTCACGCAGTGGGTCTTAGTGAAGAGGCAGAGGAGGAAGAATTTTAAGAGGAAGAGGAGCTGGAGGATGAGGAGGAGGAGGAGGAGGAGGAGGAGGAGGAGGAGACGGAAGGGGAGAAGGAGAACAGGGCAGAGATTGTAGCAACGGCTGATCTGTTGACCTCATCGAGTGGAGCAGGTTGACGCAGTGTTGGAACGAATCCAGTCTCGACGGGGTTCCAGCCGCTTGCGGATGGGTCCTCGTGATCCGAGTCCGCACACGCATATGTAGTAGAGTAGCCTCTTTTGATGCTCTCTTCAGTCATCCTCTCCTGTTCTACCTCACTCTGATGTGAATTGTCCTCTGAAGAAAATAGATTTGTCTGCATATTTAAATGGTGACTGTTGATGGCCTCCTCGTAAAATTGAGGATCATGGGAGCCGGCTGTTCGTGTGTTAGGGCAACCAGTGTTTCTGGATGCGAAAGTGGAATTAAGAGCCGAATAATTTTCAAGTATTGGCACTCTGTCAGTAAATTCATTGTCTCCTGCCTGTTGCTGTTGGTGGTGATTTTGTGCCAGCTCCCTTTGCAGAGTGGGAGCTTGCATAATACTATTCCATGTCCAAGCTGGCTTTGAAAAACGATTCCTTATGCTCAGGAGCTCCTGTTGGAGACATTCACCCCCTTAATCAGAAACAAACAATTATTGTTAAATTTAGAATCCACGGAATTTAGTAGCAGTTTGATGGACAGGTATATGGATTACAATAAGACATGAATAGATTCTACCCGTCTGCAGAACTCAGTCTCAAAATTCGAAGGTGCAGACTTTTTTGCCAAACAACAACCTTCCGGAAGGTGCGATAAACCTTCCAGCTATTAATAACTTATCAAACGACGTCCGCTCCTTAATTTCTTTTGCACGTAGGTAATCGCAAGAGCTTTTGAACTCCCTGCCTCTTTTTCCTAGTGCAATCAAGGTCCGCACAATCATTGTGAGTGGATCTAGGTAGAAAGTAGTCAAGTATGCGATCGCGAGAACAAGAGAAACTGGAAGATTACTCCAGACGCGAATGACCGAACATGCAGCAACAATGAGGCCGAACGACGCTAACTACCAGTTCGTCACTCATTCGATGGGACCCAGCCTTACCTTCGGTCTTTATGAGGTCGAAATGGTTACAAGAGGTGACTACCGCGTGTGCTGCGAGTTGCTTGAGTCAGCGTATTTCAGCCCGTAGTCTATTAAGCGCACTGACATCTCATCTGCTGAAAATGTTCCAGGGGAGAGTAATTCGCCACACAGAGAGGGCGTGGGTGACAAACAACTATGTTAACAACCAGCTTAATTGTCAGGTAATCGTCACGCTAAGAATCAATAACGGTGATTAAATCACGGCCATTAGCAACTCGGGTGTGGACTAACAAGCCATCATCGTATCAGCTACGACCCAGCGATGAACGCAAACGTTGCTACTTATGTAGGCCTGTGGTGTGCCCTAAACCGGCCGCGTGGTAGATGCGCTGGACCAAAAGGGGGCTAGATCAGGGTCCGACAGGCGCTATTCGGGATATGCTCCTATAACAAATTCTGCACCAGGAGGGCGGTGTGGTTGCCCGCGTATGTGCAGGGTCACGCTGCGCCAGTGAGCTGCGCCCTCTCCCGCCTCCGGTTTCTTGACTCTATTTTGACACCGTGCACAATTGGTTGAGAGAAGAGAGAGTATTATAGATGCAATGAAGGTCTACTATCACTTAAAATTAATTCATGCGCAAGTCCCCATCCCTGCACCACGATGCGGTGGAACAACCTTGGACCCCGTCGAAGACAACGGTCGAACTGTCGGTGGCAATCAACTGTATCCAACGAATACTGCGCTCGTTGGGCTCCCAGTACCCTTATCTGGGACTTTCTCTGATGAGGATCCAAAACATCAGGTCAATACACTTCTTGTTCCTACGATCGTCTCGTCTTCTATTTCTGAAATGCCCCCTCTAATTCATATATTCACTTCTATCGGTAATGTCAAGTATAATCGAGGTATATGCACGAACATAGCCTGGGTGCAGTTCCGGAAGTGGAGCTGAAGGTGAAGCTAAATCGGGAAATATCGAAAAAACATCCGAATGAAAAAACAAGCTTGCAGGATACATAAATAAACTCAGCGGGATGATAGAGCTTTCTAAGATACGAAAGGATGTGGACAGGGTCTACCATTACTGATAGAAGCGAAGAGGTGAGCTCCATGAAGTAGTTCAGAAGAAGGGACAATCACTGGAACATGGTGTTTATTGGCCTGACGTTTCGGATTCTCTCTCGAACCCATCAGAGACAGTTTGAGAAAAGGGTAGCCGGGGCACAAGGTGCGTACGGTGGCGAGTGATAGCGTACGCGAAGAACTTCTCGGAAGCCGTTGGTTGCCTTCTCACATCACATGGAGTTGGAGTTACCCACCGACCACAGGCAACTATCAGGCGCTAAAAAATGAGGGTGAAAGATCTGCCACCACCACCACAAGAAACGTCTGGAGTCGTTTGCCAAATCTGCTGCAGTTGTGAACAAAGCAACTACATCGGAGAAACTGGGAGACTACTCAGCACGCGAATGACCGAGCACGCGGCAGCATTGAGGAGAAAGGCCACTAAATTTCCTGTCATGGCTCATGCGATGGGACCTGGCCACACCTTCCAGTTTTATTAGGCCAAATTCTCGCCAGAGTTGACAACCGCATGAGCCGTGAACTGCGGGGGTCATGGTTCACTGACACGAAGTCGATAAATAAGCGTGATAACCTCACGGCTCCGTATTCTGTGTTGCGATTTTGCCTGGGCAAAATTGCTAGTCGCGCGCGAAGGGTGCGGATGACCAGTAGTTCCGGTGACAGCGAGCCCCATTGCCGAGTGATCGTCAAGCCAAGAATTGGCAATGGTGGTGAGATCATGGCCATTAACGACTCGGGTATGGACCAAGCAGCAATCATCGCATCAACTACGACCCCCAGAGATAAAACGCTAGGACTGCCAACGATAGTAGGCCTGTGATGGCCAGGGCGATTATGCCCTATAAATACTGCGCACCTTGTGCCCAAAATACCCTTTTCTGCAACTGTCTCTGATGGGTTCGAGAGAGAATCCGAAACGTCCGGCCAATAAACACCATGTTCCAGTGATCGACTCTTCGTCTTCTTCTTCTTCTTCTTCTTCTTCTTCTTCTTCTTGTTCTTCTGAGGATCTACCATTGTAACCTATCGATGAGCAATTTTGGTGTTACCTTACTTAATTAGTCGTCCCATTCCCTTCATCAACTAACAGCAGTTTACTTATTTAAATCGGATCAAAAAATAAGACAATACGTACTTGCCGACTGATGCACTTACCTGGGCTATTCATTAATGCTAAGGAGCTGGCCTCGGGCAGTACGGGAAATGTCTGTGGTGCGGTGACATACGCATCGCGAAGACAGACCCTCGGGTGAGGATCGGGGCCCTCTGTGTAGGTCTGGGGCCGTTGAGGCAGACTTATTTGACCGCCTAGACTTCCTGTGCTGAACCAATGCAACGTGTTTGACTGACAGAGACTTTGCTGCTGGCTCGCCTCACGTGGCAAAGAACTGCCTGGATCACCACCGTCGTCTGCATATCCACAAGAGAAGGAATAAGGTGGGCCGCTCATATTATAGCCTGTCTGGTTTTCTTCCACTGCGGTCTGATAGGCTGGGACACCGTCAGTGTCAGAAACGGTGCTGGTTATGTCCTTCTGAGGGATCTTCTCCTTCTCGTCCCCATAGTCTCCCTCTCCATCTTCATCTCCCTCCTCCCCATCCTCCTCCTCCTCATCATCATCATCATCCTCCTCTATTTCATCATCCTCTCCAACTTCAACCATTGCTTCGGCGAAGATCTTGTGAGGGTGTTCGGCCTTAAAGGAACCGGCGTCTCCGCCGGTGCCCTTCTGGCTATCATCGGAACTCGTTCTGCCGAATTTTCTATCGTCCAGGTCATCGGACTCTTCAGTGCGATTACGTGGAGCCCAAGTAATCCTATTCTCCTTTTTCAGTCGACGTCGGGCGTTGGCGAACCAAGTGGATACCTGGGTTAGGGTCATTTTGGTAATTATGGCTAACATTATCTTCTCGCCTTTTGTGGGATAGGGGTTCTTAATGTGTTCCTGCAACCAGGCCTTCAAGGTAGAAGTGCTTTCCCGGGTGGCATTCTTTCTGCGTCCAACACGGGTGCCATTATTGATGCCAGCTCCCAGCAGACACCCCCTAGAAAGCAAAGTGAACTGCTGATAACGGAAGCAGGGTAGAACCGAATGACCATTTACGTGGTCATCTCGTCTGCAGGACCAATTTATTTCCCTAGTTTGCATTTTTTAAGTACCGTATGTGCAATTATGAGTAATATCTCTTCCAGACATTAGGAAATTACTTTAAAGACGTAAATGTCCACGTGGATAATAACGGATTTAATTGGCAGGCTTACAATGACAGAGCTAGGAGTATATCAATATGTGAGTACGAGCTATGCATATATATATGGTTTATTAGCCGTCATCAGCCAGTCACACCCAATCCCAAGTTTGGAACACCTGGGATTCGAACCCGCAACATTTGGAAATTGAGTCGAACGCTCTACCATTGAGCCACGGGTTCGAATCCCAGGTGTTCCAAACTTGGGATCGGGTATGACTGGCTGATGACGGCTAATAAGCCAGAAATGGCCATTCCGGTCTCCCTTGTCTTTGTCGGTTCCACATTACCAACATATGCTACACGTCGCCATGCGACCGCCTGTGAGGGCTCTTGTCTGAGTTCCAGGGCACAACGGAACATAATTGTTCCTTAAGCAGATCGGTGGGCCGCACACTATCATCATATTCCCGATCGCAACCGACAAAGCAACGAGCCCGTGGCTCAATGGTAGAGCGTTCGACTCAATTACCAAAGGTTGCGGGTTCAAATCCCAGGTGTTCCAAACTTGGGATCGGGTGTGACTGGCTGATGACGGCTAATAAGTCAGAAATGGCCATTCCGGTCTCCCTTGTCTGTGTCGGTTCAACATTATCAACATATGCTACACGTCGCTATGCGACCGCCTGTGAGAGCTCTTGTCTGAGTTCCAGGGCACAACGGAACATAATTGTTCCTTAAGCAGATCGGTGAGCCGCACACTATCATCATATTCCCGATCGCAACCGACAAAGCAACGAGCCCGTGGCTCAATGGTAGAGCGTTCGACTCAATTACCAAAGGTTGCGGGTTCGAATCCCAGGTGTTCCAAACTTTGGGATTGGGTATGACTGGCTGATGACGGCTTATAAGCCAGAAATGGCCATTCCGGTCTCCCTTGTTCTTTGTCGGTTCCACATTATCAATATATATATATATATATATATGGAGAGGATCTCTGATAGATAAGCATGACTGGGTATATCGTTTCATTGACCATATTGAGGTATCGCTCGGACAGAATAGAGAATAGCACTACAGTTTGTGTTGTGGTCGTGCCATTCAGCGCGTTCAGTCGTTCTTCATTGTCTTCGTCAGTAATGCGGTTCATAGGGCACGGTGGAAATAAGTGCGGTTGATAGATATAGTTTCGATCGTTGCTTGATGATTTTCGCCAGTTACTGTCGGTTGAGATTTGAGCTCGTCAGCCGAACCGGTGGTTGGCTTAGACTATGAGCGATGTGTGATCGAATATCCTTTTCGCCTACGGTTAGCGTGTGCCAGATGCGCGTACTCAGTCGTTTGTCGGTCATGCCGCTCAATGAGTACGACTCATACTGCATGCATGCATCGAGCACACTTTGGCCGTAGGCGAAAGGATATTCGATCACACGTCGCCATGCATAGTCTAGAAAAACAACCACCGGTTCGATTTTGACGGGCTCAAGTGCTCGGCCGAGCCGAAAAACAGACTGGCGAGGGAAGTCATCGAAGCTTGGCAGTCAGACGCCAACTCTATTAACCGCAGCATTGACCTACCAGTGCCCTATGAGGCCGTCAAGCACCATTGGCGCACGAGGGGAGGACCAATGAGAAAACGAGGCAGCTGGACCAACCGCAAGTGAGCACGAAAGACCCTTTTTAAAACCATGTAGTTCCCCCTATTCTCTATCTCCGATGATGCGCTCGAGTATGAGTGTGAAACGTCAGACAAGTATACCTTCTACCCCAGAGATCGCCTTATCTTCTCCTTCCATTTCAACACCTGGGGTCCGTATTTTTTCTCCTATATCCATATATACATATATACATATATATATATATATATATATATATATATATATATATATATATATATCAAACAGTGAATAGGCGCACACCGATCTAGTCGCTTCCCGAAGCAAACAAGCTCCGTATGGGTGGCAATGGTCACGAACAGGCAACCACTACCAGGCCGAAGTCGGCCAAGTTATAATTGCAGAGAGGAGACACGACAGAGAATATGGGTAGATTGATACAGTCTGTTTCTGGGCTTATTCTGCCTTCATTCAGCCAATCATAACTCCTGACTTCCAGCTGGGACTGGAAACACAAACATGCACTCGAGTACGGCGCAGACAGTCCACACACTGGGTCTAGCAGATGGGTAATAAGCACTTCATTGAACCGAAGTTCATCAGTGCCTCACCACCTGTCATTCTCTGTCGCTGCAGATCGGGTATTTATTCAAACAGGAATAGGCGCACACCGATCTAGTGGCTTCCCGAAGCAAACAAGCTCCGTATGGGTGGCAAAGGTCACGAAAAGGCAACCAATTACCAGGCCGACTTCTTTGGGAAAATATAAACTTGAATGCGTAAATTTTTGAGACTGGTCACCCAGCTCGTCATCAGACTACTGGTAGTTTACAGGAATAATTAATTAATTAAACGTGTTTAACAAAGTATTCTACGGTTGGGCGAAATCCGAACCAATACGCGTTGAGTGCATTTTGTCATCCTGTCATGATTGGTTCTGCGCGTTTGAATTTATCTTTAATGATTTTGTATTCAGCATCTAAATCGATATGCCGGTTGATGCATGCCTCATCTGAGTGCATTGCTTCCAGGAATTTACGGCCTTTTCTGGTTGAGCAGGTGCAAACAATACGTGTTTACTACCATGCAAATGTATGCCCTGTTTCCAGTGTATGCGTAGCCACTTGGGATAAATGGTCTTGTCTTCAAACCACTAACTGATGTTCGTGTAGGCGGGTTGAGACAGATTTCCCAGTTTGCCCACAATAAATGGCATTACAACTGGAACATTGGGGTTTTGTAGACAACACCTTTTTTTATCAAGGTAGCCAACCCTGTCCTTAGGGTATACAAGCTGTGAGCGTAAAGTAGATGTAGGGTGGTGTGCTACTTGTATCTGGTGTTTTCTATGCTGTCTTTCGACAAGCTCTGATACATTTTTAATGTATGGGAGAGTTCATCTGGTCATTGTTTTGGGTGCCTGGGTGGCCGTGTCGTTTGAAATACCTTTCTCTTTGGATTCTTGCCGCTCCAGGCATCGATGCACGAAATTACGCGGGTATCCATTTTTAGAGAACAAGTTAAAGAGGTATTTCATTTTTGCTCGATAACTCTCTTCATCAGAGCAGTGTGTTTTGGCTCAATTTAGGAGACTGTAGACAGAACTACTTTTGTAAGAGACAGGATGATTACTCTCAAAGTTTAGGATGACCTCAGAATATGTTTCTTTTGCGGTGCGGAGTGATCCATCCGTTTTCCGATATATGAGGACATCCAGAAATGGGAGTTATCCATCCGGGTCTGGAAGCTTTTACTATTTAACATTCAGGGAAAGACATGACGCTGCTATTCTCAAGACGGAAAAATAAATTTCTATATTAGTATTTTAATTAAACAGAATTAAATTTCTATGATATTGCTTCCTTGTCGTCAACACCTATGCATTAATGAACTTTTAAGTCAAGGATAGTCAACTTCTTGATAAAGCAGCGTAATGTCTTTCCCTGAATTTTTAATAGTAAAAGCTTCCAGACCCGCGTAAACAGTTCCAAAAGCCAGCTCGTATCCTAACAATATTACCACTTTAAGGCAAGTTCACTTGCATTGGGACGGCCATGTCGAGCGAGGGATTGATGGCCACCTGGCTTAGCGATTAATTCGCGGCTGCGTGACTACGTAGTACGCGCGTACAAGTTAGACCAATAGGGGTGATAAATGGGAGTCAGTCAAGGGCGCATCGAAGCGGTTGCACAGGCTCAATGGGTCTGGCGAACTGTCCTAAAAACTGAAATAGTCATCTTCGAGGTCAAAAAAAAACGGAGGTCGAGGTTAGATGACGAGCATGCAAAAAGGGCAATCACCCCCCTCCTTTATAGCCTTACTGTCATCCCAGGTTCTTCAATGCATTGAAACGAACGTTGCGTGCCTTTAAACTGGCGATAATAATCTGTTGCAACAGCCACAACTGAAAAGGCAATAATTGTGATATCATCTACGCGTGTTAGGGCAGGTAAAACCATAAGCTTCGTAACGGGAATGTAGACATCATTCACCATCTGTGTACTGAGTGCTATGTTCACCAAATCTCACATTTCAAATAACACCATGAAAAACATATTATCCGTCGATACTAATACCGTCCCAGCATCCAAAACCACCACCAACACCCTTTCAGCGCACAATTCAGATTTAATTTCCAGCCCGTCCCTATTGCGATCGCATCTTTGACTCACGCATCGACCCGGTCGGATGCTCAAGAATCTGATTAACAATGTCAAAAAGACAAGGAAGACTGGAATTACCATTTATGACTCAGAAACCATCATCAACCAGTCATGCCAAAACCCAGGTGGTGCCGTAACCGAAGCCTGAACCCGCAACCTGTTGATCAGAAGTCCAACGCTCTAACCATTGAGCCATGGGCTCGATGTCTTGCCGGTTTAGATCGGGAATATGGACATCCGTTAATCAAAGCTCAGTGATAGTTAACGGAACTCACTCGTCCCGCTTGAGAGTCTATCACACTGTGACCGGCGAACCATTGTCAGGGCCCTGAACCCAGACCCATCTCTTTCGTTTTACTTGACCGCACTGTTCCAGGACATCGGGTCATTGAAAAACCTATTTGGCCATATGATTTCCATGGAAATCTTTGTCAAAACCACGAAGTCAACACTTTCAAAATACCTTGTCCTGACTGCATACACATAAGCTTATGACATGCATCAACACACTACACAACACGCGCATACCAGTCACCTCCCCGTAACACACCACGCATCATGCCTGCAATAAGCATAAAATCGATTTTTCCCGCGCCAATGTGGCGGGCGAAATGTCACAGGTCAGGACTAGCCCGTTTCACTTAATGGGACGCGAGTCTGGTGGTTTAACTTGGTACATAAACTGGACATCAGGCCATGCCTGGCCCCCGTAGTTTAACTTTATATGTCATAACGCCTAATAAAATCACCAATTCAGTTCAGTTTTATTGGAGGCAAAAGGAAGGTTTAAGCATTCGGATGCCTTGCGCGCTCAGATAACAAGTAAACTTTTGACAAGTGTACAAGAAAAAGAACGGAAACCCAATGGTGTGCATTAGTCTTTTGGGACTTGTGCAGTTCCATCGTAACTTTATTTGTTAACAGCAATTTTTAGTAACACAATAGTTATGTCAGAATTATACACGTAGGGGATGTGAAACGGTAGGGTTTAGTGTAATCATATGGCGATCAGGGCTCTTCTCGAATGATTCAACACTTATTGGCATTACAATGTGTTCTGGCTGAGTCTTCCAGACCTCTATGACCCCACCCGAGGAGACATTTTGAGCATTTAGCCGTGACATACCCACGTGCAGTTTAAAAAGATGCTCGCGTAGGTTGGTTATGATGGATATCTGAAAGAAAATGCTCACAAGTAGGGTACAACTCCAGGCCTCGGTTGGTGCGAAGCGCCTATATAAACTCCTAACCTAACATAAGATGGAAAGGTTCATAATTGAAAGATGTTCCACGTATGACTAAGAACCTAGCCATAGAACCAGCATAGAGACGTGCCGTTTGACCTTTTCGAGAGCACTGTTTTCCTTGGTTTTCATGTCGGGACAGCGTCTTCCAGTTGTGGCCGTATTCTATATATCCTCGCAAAACAATCTCTATCAAAGCTTTCGAAGGCACACTGAATGAGGGACAGTGCTGACATCAGGAAAGTGGTGGCGTTTGTGCAGTGTAGGGCAGCTGTGAGCCGACAGGTTCGGTGCTCGAGAGGGGAAGACAAAGTGGTGCTCAAAATTAAGAAGCCATCCGCATGGCAAATTGGCCTATTCCTTACTTTAATAAATTCGACGCACGAGGCACTAAGAGTCATGACTCGGGAAGTTACTAAATTACGCAATAACTCAGTCCTTCTCAGGACTGAGCGTCAGCCATCACTGGCTTCTGCTTAACGTGGCCTTTATTACATTCTTACTCCTGTGACACATGCGCCGTCATAACAGTCGTCTGGGGCCCTAGGTGAAGGCTATTTCTTGTGGGCTTTTGAATTCGAGTAACAATTTTTTCTCATCCATTAATATGTGAATTTTCTTATATGTATATGGCCTGGCCCACTTTTAGCATTAGATACTGTTATTTACCACTCTTTTTATTAACTACGATAAAAAGGTCATTGGAAGAAAATCTGGCGCAATTTTGTGACGCTTTCGCGGACGACCGTTCATGCGACAACGCAACTTTTGACTTCTATATTTTCTGTTTTATTCCGATGCTCTCTTTTGCATACAAATTGAATAGTGAATAGAGACCGTTTTTCTGAAAATTTTGAAATAATAACTTTAAAATAAAACGTATCACGCTCCTCTGATTGGCACGTGTAGATGGGTTGGCTACCAACAATATATGACCTAACTCATGCAATGTGTGATCTAAACTTGAGTGAGTAGTTTAGTCTCTCTCCTATCTCCGTTCTTCTTGACTCTGCTTTGATACCGGGCTCAGGTGGAGGAGGGTAACAGAGAGTGACATATATGAATTACAAATCTACTCTCGCTATAATCCAGCGCAATTCACCGTCCCTGCACTACCCTGCTGTGAAGCATACGGTGGACATCGTAGGAAAAGACGTTCAAGCTGTCGAGTAATTAAGCGTACATTTTGTCTCGTTATTTTGGTTTGTTTAATGGATTTGAGGCTCCGTAAGCCTCTTACTAAAGAACACTCCATGTTAAATCTTATATATTGAGGGAAAAACAGGCAGGAGTTGCGCGAACTCGGAGGAAGCCGGATATTAAAGAAATTGCCTATGCTATTTAATATCACAGAACAAAATCCATAGTATTGTAGGTTGTGCTATAAAAGAATATTAATATAACTAAGAAAGGTTTTAAATAAATCCCTTCTGGTACTGAAAATTTTGCTCTTATGTCACTGAAAATCAGACGAAGGCAAATGTAAGGAATCGTATTATTTTCCAGAAACAAGGAACGATTTAAGTTTTAAAAGTTATTTTTTTTGTCACATAACGCAGTACTAACCTTGGTTACCAGTATTTTGTTTTAATACACCAAATATTTGGACCGTAAAAAATTCTTACATGATACTGGGAAGATGGACTCATATTAACACCTACAGTAAATTGGAAGCACGCGATAAATACTTTTTTGTATACTATACTTTCCGCTAATCTGGAATTTAGAAACGCAATTGACAGAAGATTGACAGTTTTCGCAAAACCCTATTATATAGTCGGTCACTATGGTGGGCATTTGCAATCTAAGAACGGGGCAAGAAATCAAACAAATATAGTGACAATAAAGCGAAAAGTGGGTTCTTTCATTTTCAGCAGAAAATACACATCTTTTTTTCAGAGAAGTCAAAAATATGGTCAAACTTCCACATTTACACCTCGACTTTAACTTGGAATAAGCTAAATTTTGTATAAATTTGTCAGCTTAACACGTAATTCAAGCTCTTTTTAAAGAGATGACTAATTATGGAAAGTGTTTTAATTGATATAAGGCATATTGATTGCCGACTTTTGTTGCGGACGTTACTCTTTCTTGGTAACGAGTTTTCATGTTTGGATGATCCTACTTCTTTGACGCAAACGGTTCTCTGCATTAGAAAGAATATCCAAAAACTAAATGCATTTGGAAATACTTTTACGAAATATTTTTTAAGGGTTTTCTAACCACATAGAAGAGAATCTAAATTGATGACTATTCGTTTGAAAACACTGAAAATCGTCAAACATTCGCAAGTATTTCAATAACGCTCTGACATTAATTGTAATTCAACATCAAAATACCAATAAGTAAATATGGCGAAAGGAAAGTTCTCCTAAAATACACAAGATGGTATGTTTAGGACTTTATCCTAAAATTCCGTTTAAATTTATTAGTCACAGTTGCAGCTATTTATCACGTTTTCGCATGTGTGTGTGTGCCGGTTTGCGAGTGATTATCAGTCTTTCGTATATTTCGGCATTTTGCATGACTTAGGTCACAAAGTGTATGTCAATCACTGCGCTCACGCCCACCTCGGGTCATCCGTAGAAGGGCGGGTGAGGGGAGGACGAGCGTTGGTAAGGCTGCGCACGTATGTTGCAGCATAAACTAACTCATACACAAACCACTGCTGCATTCTACTTGAGATGTCGTCGATTTTGGCGGTTAAAATTTTGATGTGTAAACTAGGAAAAACGGCATTCACTGGCATAAATTTAGTAGACGTCTGATGAGGTGATTCTAACTTCGAAAAATGCGAACATTCAGCCGACCATCCTGTCGCTCCGATTTCATTGATTATCCTCATGCATCTGTCCAGATGTCAGAAAGACAATCAATCATGGGACCATATATAACTAGTGCTATTGATCTGCTAGACAAGTGAAGTAGCGTAATAAATCGCAGCCGATGGGATACGGAGAATATAACAAATTCGTCAGTCTAATAGTGAGTAACCGAAAGCTTTACTGAAGCATCAGGCTTATAATAAACCTGGATAGGTAAGTTGAGCACGGAATTTCGCCTCCTGTCAAGATCTTTTAAATATGTTCCACAAACGGGACGCCTCGAAGGTTCCCATCCTGAAAGTTTTTCTCAACAAACAAAAGTTCTGACTTAGCGATTAGAAGATCTTCAATTTTGTGAAAACCTTACAAGAACGTAGACTCAGTGCCATTGAAACGTAAAGGATTACGGTACGCAAAATTCAGAACACAGAGAAGGGTTGTTCTGAAAAGCCGGAAGTTGCATATAACTATATTTAAGTTCAAGTGGATTGCTTTTGGTCAGGTTAGCGTTTGCTGTAAGATGAATTTGGTGGGAAAGCGAGCTGTTAACCCGGTAGCCAGTGTTTTTTACGTTGGCATTCTTATATTTTCAATTTTCCAAATAGTCTCCTCAATATTGGGTTGCAGCATTCGACTCGAAGACAAATTTCCCAGGGAGTGAAAATATAAGAAGAGACCAGAATGGCCTAATAGTTTTCAAGTTCAACAAAAAGTTATTAAAATATTGGTCAAAGGAATAGTCTCTAGGTTATCTCGTTTTGGCAAATGGTTTTGAATTGCCTGACGTAATTGTTTTTTACGAGTGGTCCTCATCACATATGACAGTGTGCTTGAATTACGTCCATTTCAGTTATAAAAGCCTAATGGAAGGGCTCATCCGTGCGGTTTTCCAAAAGTATTTCAACGTACAAAATTCCATGAAGCACTCACTCTAGAAAAAGACTGTGCTCACATTGGCATTTTTCCGAATACGTGACATGAAATTTCGAATTCACGTGAAGTTTTCCTAGTGATCACTTTTCGTAACTATCTAAGAATGGAAAAGAGAAAGTCGTTTTACTCGTTGGGCTATCTTTTGATGCAACTCGATCAACCTTCGCACATGCGTCATAAGCCAAAAGCTTCAGAAAAGAGCGACACCCCTCCTCTTTTTACTTACCTTGGACTGCTTGGTTCGAGGGGCCGATGCCAACCGAATCCATTGGCTCCCCCCACTCCTGCTAATTCCGGCAGGCTGGATTGAGGCGGCAAGTACGGTGGTATCTGCCAGGGCGTTGGACCCGCTGCCGGTAGAGAAAATAGGCCTGGTGGGATGCACTCCATCGGACCGCTGTTCATCCGTCCACAGACACCCCCTGGAGTATATAAACGGGCCGGTGGGGAGCCCGTGGATGGCGGTAGAAGAAGCCTCTCATCCTCCGCCAACCAGGACTGAAAACCCTTCTCCGTATGGCCTTGGGCGATTAATTCCTCACACTGTGCTCCTCCAAACCGTAAGCATCGCAGTGCTCCGTCAGCAGGGACCTGTATTGGCAAAGTCGGTGGTGACGAATGCTGCTGCTGTTGTAGTGAGTGGTTGGAATCTAGAAGGCTCTCAGAAAAAAATAGACTGCATGAATGCGGCTGTGGTGGTGGCGATGGTGGCGGCGGTGGCGGCGATGTCGTCCCCAGGCCTCTTAGAGACGATCCGGCAAGAAAAACGTGATGAAATTCTTTTTTCAGGGCAGCACTGTTGCTGTCCGCTGTGGCAACATTCGGAGGTTCGATGTAAGCAGCAGATATGCAGTGAGAGGCGGGAATTAGGTATGGAGGAACTCCTGTTTCAGCGTTGTATTGAAGCCTGCTGATCTCCTCGTCATCAGGGTGCTGCTGCTTTAACTGCTCCTGCCCCGGCCTGCCGGAGAAGGAGGTGGATCCACGGGAAGGCGTAGAAGAGGTTAGGACCTTTTGCATATTGGTGTACATCTCCGCATCGAGGTTTGTGATATCCTTCACATCACCTCCAGAGGCGGAGGAGGAAGAGGCTGAGAACTGTGCCAGATCCTCAAAGATAAGGCTACCCTCTTCCAGAAGAGTATGCTTTTTGCTATACCACGTGATGGAATGTGGCCTTCTGCTGTCTGTCTGGAAGATGCTTGGGGAGGCGAAGGAGGAGAGGGAATCGTCGATCAGAGTCTCGAGGGAGGTCTTGGGTAAAATACGTACACGCTTTAGGCGGGTGGCAGTTAGGGTAGAATGTACTAACAACGTCAGTAGGAGCCTTAAGGGACTGAATTACCTCGTCACCTGGCGACTACTTGGAGCAATAAATGATGGTTATTTTATCGGAGGCCACTTTCTAATCAATAAGTAGGCTGCCATCAGAAAAAAAGCTGTAATAAAAGGAATTATATGCATACGCTAGCATTACACACTGCGGGGGTGTCGATCATTCATCAAGCCATTCAGGTTGCTGGGATCACAATTTCTTTCATAAAACAGGCCAGCAACCAGTTCGTAGAAAAGAAAACGATACCAGGTGTATTCTGAATGAAGATTAAACAGTTAAGTATCGCTTTCACATACAGAAATTTCTGTTTTAACTTGAAAACACCGCAAATAAAAATAAAAGGTGAGCATCTGCCCTGCATAAGTTTAAACGATACAAGTAGGTTGGTCCTTAAAATCTTTCTTTTCAGTACATAATCCCTAAGTGTCTGCTCAGACGTAAATTCAGGTAGAATAGTCTAAGAAGTATTTGCTTTCACATGTGAACCATGCTTGAAAGATGTGAATGAAGAGGAGTTTTCTTTCAGCGTACCTTGCGGCCAGAAGTAATATCAAAAATTCAAGCGACAATACTAATAAAATAAAATAACTTAATTAAAGTTAAAACAACCAAATATACAAAACGATCCTTCAAATATTCGGAACAGAATATTTGAATGCTTCACCATATAAGGATGCCATCAAGATTATTTAAACTTATTCCATAATACGATGCAAATCACTGCTTAGAACAAATCGAACAACATCCTTAAACTTTCTGTACAGATGAGAGGCTTTTCTAAGCGCGATCATAAGACCACTAGGCGCAAAACACTGTCTTAGGTTAATTAATATTTTTTTAAGAACTTGTACAAGTGTAATAATTTTTCGTCGAAATAATCAATAACATGTTTGGGGGGTGGCTTTCATTCAAATGACGTTTACCTTCAACAAAATATGCAATTTTGGGTATATTGAACAGCCTAGTCTGTTATTTGCAGTTTTCTTGGTGAAACTTACTAAGCAGGCTAGGTATTCACCATAAATTAGATCATTTTTTTCTAGGATCTCTGAGCATAGCAACGAGGAAACACGTCTGCGTGTCCTTTGAAAAGTACGCATGCCAAATAGTTTGAAGACTACACATTCATGTAAAAAAGCAGGTTTTAAAGACATTAAATGGAAACTAGTTTTTTAAGTCAAGTACGAAATATGGAGAAGAGAAAATATTTTGTAAGAACATAAAAAGGGATTTCTAGTTGACATCAAACAAACATCTAAAAAGAGTTGACTTTTAACTATGACCTAGGTTGGGAGTACGGTAAAAACTGCTATCGCACGAAACTTGTTTACTTCGAAAAAGTTAATAAATTGGCGTAAGTAAATTAAACCCCTATCTGTAGTGATGGAAAATAATAATTGGCGGGACAGTGATGAAGTTCGGTTCACTTGAGCCCTTATGCCCCATCTCATAGAAGCCGCCTGTGAACCACATGTGCTATCTACAAGCGCATGTTTGTGTTTCTGATTCTAGCTGGTCATCAAGTTTATGACTCACTGAATGAAGGTAGAATGAGCTCGCAACAGACTCTATCAGTCTACCCGCATTTTATGCCGTCTCTCCTCTCTGCATGTATATATGATAGTGTACGGCTCAGCGATCTGCTAAGGAACATCTATGTTCCGTTCTGCCCTGGAGCTCACTTTATAGCCCTCGGAGGTAGTCGCATAGTGACGAGCGGCATATTTTGATAATGTAGAACACGAGACCGAAATTGGCGTTTTTGGTGTATCAACCGTTATCAGCCAGTCATACCCAATCCCAAGCGTGGACCACCTGGGATTCGACCCCGGGATCTTTGGTCATTGAGTCAAACGCTCTGCAAATGAGCCACGGACTCCTTGTCTTGTCAGTTGTGATTGGGAATATCAATCATGATCACGGATCAAGTTAGGGGACATGCTCATCCCGTTGTGCCTTCGGTCTCAATCTATTTATATTGAGACCGAAAGAAAGGAGGCTCATCGAAGAATCGAATTTTACTCGTGACTTTCAGGCTGGTTACACCAACCCGTAGTCACACGAAATGAGAAGTGTGAGTTTGTATTACCGCACTAGAGGGTTTGGTAGCACAGAGGTTACAACGACAGACTGAGCTCTATGGTTGGGATGTGGGGGTGGGTAAGAGCCGGAACTCAATGATGAAGCGCTCAACTTAATGACCAAAGATCCGGGAATCGAGCCCAATTGCTACGATTCTGCGATTGAATATGGCTGACTGCTGATGGCCAGCAAGCCAGAAATGGCCATTTCAGTCTCCCTGCCCTTTGTCGGTACTTCCCTTCTGCTTATATTTATAGTCACTTTGGAAATACCTGCGAGGCTTTAGATCGAAGCTTAAGCCCAAAGTGATGAGTGGGTCATAAAACGCAATCGATGAAGCCATCTATCCTAGTTATTGCATACGCATACTATCACAGTAGCGAATATTTTCAGTAACAACTCTCGTTGACTGTTAGGAAACGTTTCACTCGTAACCAGTCTGGCAACACGCTTCGTTACTTGTGGCCCCATTTAGGTAAGCTTTTCCATTTAGAAGAATTTTAACAATTTTCAGTTTCGTTTACTAGGTTCCACGATCTGAAAGTTATTTATGAATTAGGAAAGATTGAAACGTACTCTGAGATCCAGCATTGACTCGCGCCAAGTGAGACAGATAAGCCGTCGAATTTTGCCTTTACTCAGGTATGTAACTTGAGGCTTACATCAAACTTAAAACTGCGGATGTTCATACTCTCAATCACACAGAGACATCACCGTTGAGGGGGGGGACATCTTCCAAGATTTAAGCACTGTTTGCTTCTCAACCAGCAATACCAAACCAACATACTTTTCGTTAATCGAAAGCAGCTGACTTTGGTCAGCTGATAAGCCGATCATAACTTAAGCTTTCCTTACAAAATTATCTGCTGAGCATGAAAACCTACGGCCGTACGAAACTACCAATAATGACATTTCTGTGGTGCAGAGGAAGCATTCATTCATATGGGTCTTTCGTGTAATCGTCCAACGCTTCTTGAATCTGAGAAGAGGCTTCGGTCACAGCATTATTTGTCTGCCCAGATCACTTATGTCTGGACTTCGAAATTATAGGAGACTGCGCGGAGGGATTGGGCGCCACGCAGCAGCCAGTCCCATCCGGTATGCCTATTTCGTACGTAAGTGCGTTCTTATGCGCACGGATCCACGCCTGCGCGCGCGCGCGCGCGCGTAAATCCCATTTCCGGTTGGCCGTGGTGGTTAGCTGATAGCATCAGCTTGCGCCTGCTGCTCGACACTGATTGGTCTGATTGAAGGTGCCACAACATGCCTCAATCCCCTCCCAGCGCAGAGGAAACTCAGCCATCCACTGGCAGTCGTCTCGTTCCTTCCTTCCTTCTTCCTTGCCTGTCAGTTCCACCTTTTTATCCAGAGAGATCTAACCTCTGGTAGATGCCATGTGATAGCAAAGACGGAAACTTCGTTGTAATACAGTCGCCGATAAGATAGCCGACATTTCGTTAAGCCCTTATACGAGAAACTTTCTAACGTATATATCTGCGTATCTGAGATCTTCACATAACACGGACAACTGGTATCCTTAGGTTTTCGCCGATCATGACTTTACCAACGCAGAGGCCTCTACCTTCGATAGAAAGTGACATGGGAAATTCGGTTAAGCAGGCAACTTCAGGCCCGTAGCAGTGCCCTAAAGATTTACAAAATAAAGTTAGTCCTTTTAAGGAAGCTGCGATTTGTTGGGTTGCGAGTAAAATTAACAGAACAGGATTATGTTCATGGGATCGATTAGTGCGGTTCATTTTCCCCTGGTTCCCGGATTATCCGACATCCTCATATCTTCTCCACCAGAACTTGACATGTCGAAGAACACTGCAAAACATAGGAACACTTTCTGTAAACAAGGGCCGAGGAAGCGACCAAAGCCAAAAGGAACTAATTATTCGGACCTTTTTGGAAAAAACGATAAATTGTTTCGGTGTACAAGAAAATCCTCACTTTTGATTGGCCGCTACGAAAGTAATAGTGTGCTCCCGGACGTAAACAGCTCAAACCGTGATATTGGCACGAGAAAACGATTATGAAGCAGACTCTCGAGTTCGTCCAAAGATGGATGACTGTCTGGGAAGTTACTGAAATCGCCTAAGCATATATGGTCAGTTTCCACATATTTTCTGCCCTGTCCAAAGAAACGCAATGCACACGAACAGCGGCTGCATGAATAAACTCGGGTGTTTGATTTCTTATTACAATCCTCATTTTTGTTCCTGAATGCGATGCTGAGCGCGCTTATGGTCATCCACCATCTCTCATATGAATGCCTTCGTAACAGTGTGGAATAGAGGACACTTACCGCAACATCATATGCATGCATAGTATTACAATCCTCATTTTTGTTCCTGAATGCGATGCTGAGCGCGCTTATGGTCATCCACCATCTCTCATATGAATGCCTTCGTAACAGTGTGGAATAGAGGACACTTACCGCAACATCATATGCATGCATAGTATCATGGGCCTATGATAAATGGGTTCAATTACATGCCTTATTCTATGCAGTTTCTCTTGAATTTCCAAACTGTTCGATCAAAAGGTAACTTTCAATTGGTGATACTTTTCAGTTATTTTGAGAGGATGATTTGGGATATTTCAGGCCCTGTCCGAAACTAGATATGAATACTTGAAGTGAATTCCATTAACCTCAGTGGAATAACCACATCACATTAACGATCTACTCCGGGAGGTTAAGTGGAATATTGGTTTCCGACCCGTTCAGCACTGACTAAAAGTTTGCTCACATTCACTATCCAATTTCTGTCGCTGAATAACGCAAATACAAGGGATTCGACTGATAAGATGGTCCTCCGGCTTTCTCTGCGGGGCTTCTGGCACAAAAGCGTTCAAATTTTTCAAGGTTAAACGTTTTACTTGCTGTAGGGAGTATGCATGAACTTGGAGCACCTCGCCCTCTCATCTGCGTTTATGGTTCCAGTGAAGCCCACAGGTAAGAATAGCTGTCGAGGTGGGCGTGGTAAGAGCTTCGTAACGACACCTACATACCTGCTGGTTTGTTAAACAGTCAGACCCTGGTGTCTAAATCGTTGAATTTTTTATATCTACGGTAAACATGTCTTTCGATGCTCTTCCTTTGGTAGTGGGTTCAAAGTATTTGTGGCACGGGACAAGTTCTACTTTGTTCAAAAATACCCAATCTGAGTGGGAATGTTTTAGGTTAAAGTAAAACTCCGTTAGGTTTCGTAGGAGTCCAATTGAAGCATGCCACCACGACATCTCAAGCCTTTCTTACTTTTTGTTACTGGTAGCCTTCCCATCAGGTTACAAAATATCTTATGCAACATTTTTTATTTAATACTATGAGATACGAGAACTGACTCCGTAGTACTTGAAGACATTCGTCCGCTGCCAACAAGTCTGCTAACTTTTTTAAGATGAGGCAGAACTGGCCTCCTGAGGCCGCAAGAGCTCAAATGGAAGGCGAAAGATTAAGTTATGTCAAATATGCACTAGACATTTTGTGCATGACTATCGGAGTTTCAGTTACTTTAGTAAGCCTCACTAGGGTGCTATTGACAGATTTGAAGACTTCAGCTGAGCAAAAAACTCGGTTTCTTCGGCTGGTGTTCAAAATTGCGAGGCTTGTACGTTCAAACCACCTCGGAGTTAGCAGACCCCATCTGGAACGGTGCCTTTAAAAACAATTAAATCAAATTACCCGCCCAGATTACTGCAAATGATTCAATTGTTAAAAACTGGCTGGCCTCGGTGGGTTTCGGATCCATGACACCACAACGGCTGATATAGTAAGCTGACTGCTCTGTATTTCCCAATCAGTCTAACATCCACCAGATAAGTAGCAAACCCATTTACTCGATACAGCATTATATTTGCTGTTGTAGGTTCGAATCCAACCGAGGTCAGTACTGTTTCACAATGGGGTCGGTTGAAGTAAATGACATCTTTCCGACGGTCTCAGTTTCATCTTCGCGAAGCAGTAAGTCTAACGAGATATTTATTCACCTCGTGAATAAAGGTGAAGGTTCCAGTTTTCCCGTTTTTGTCATTTAGTCCAATCCTCAGGTCAAATGGTAGTGAACATATTTAAAGCCGTGGATATGTCTCTAGAACGCTAGACTGACCAATTTTGAGAAATCGGCCAAGGTATTTGGTCAGATTAATGCCGTAATTCCACTCATTTTCTGAAAAGGTCCCGACTATCTATGAGTTACAGTTAACGTTTGAGTTATTGTTCAGTTTAGGGTTACGAGGTAAGGGTACGGTGTAAATTTTCAGGCTATAGTAAAGGTTAGAATGAGAGTTTGGCATTCGGGTGAAGTACTAGGCTTAGGATATGAGTAACGCTCAGTTAGGGTTTCGTCAGGACATTGGTTTGCAATTTCAAGGTCGCGTTTTGCTAATTTTTTGCCCCCATGCATGCGAACCTGGAAAGACCTTTGCTATGGGGCAACAGCAAGTATGTATGTCAGGTCCTCTTTTACCAATTTTAACACGCACGATATTGCATCTGCTTTAGTGGCGATCCTGATCATAGATCAACGAACGGGTCGAATTGGGTCCCTTATATTTAGGAAAGCCATCTTGGATTAAGAAAGACAATACTGACACAAAATGCACAAATTTTTAACTGTGTCAGTCCACTTTCAAATGTACTATCTTCTTCATAACTGTCTGATGGCGATTAGTTAGCCGATCCGGACAATGCGATTCAATCATTAAATTCCCCTTAATTTTGTTAGTATGTCTTTCGTTTCAGTATTTTTCGCCATGCGACTGCCTGACACGGGACTACGTACTCTATATTCCGAGGTCCTTATATCCAGGAAGATTAGGGATAGTGTTGAGGTTAAGGTAAGGTTGGTGTTAAGGTTGAGGTTCGGTTTATGGTTAATCCTGGGATATTGATTGAGACACGGGAATAATTATCTTTCCTGGAGTTTGCGAGAACTCACCTGTCTTACCCAGGAATTTATATTTCCTGCTCTTACGCCAAGTAAATTGCCAACGAGAGTGCCTTAGTCTCTTTAACCTGTTGCCACATTCCCTGTCCTAGCTGAGTGTAGGTGACATAGCGTGCCAGTAGAAAGTTTGGTCTTGAATGCATTGACATCCGCACTAGGTGATTAGTCAACTCTGACTCTACTTACACCCAGCTGCAATTTGTGGTTCCAAAAGCTGAGCCGAATGCTGGGACCGCGTCCAGTTAATTGGTTCTGCTGGTGAGCATAAATGGCCATTCCAGCCTCCCTTGTCTTTGTCGGCACTATTCACCTGCCTCTTCTACTACTAGCCACTGTGCGGCTGCTGGCGGGGTCGAGAGTGAGCCTCAATGCCGAGCGCAACGAGCGAGTTCTGTTAGTGATCTGTGTGCGTTCATCAACGAATTCAACAGGAAAAAGACTCGTCACGGCTTTTGAAATATCGGAGCCGCACCCCTACGCAGTCTCGAAGCAACACCTATTGTAGTAATTCAAGGAACTACAGCATGCGGTGTTCGAAAGACGAGATATCGGTTAAATTCTTGCGGTAAGTAAATCTGAATGGCTGTATGACCTTTAAACTCTCATGTCCATAGAGGTGAATGGTATGTATTGTCGTTTGATGACCCACTTGTGAAAAACTCGGCGGCCTCGGTAGGATTCGAACCCACGCCAGCAAGGGGAAGGCTTTAGTACAGCCAACGCTCTAGCCAACTGAGCTACGAGGCCCCACCGGGAGCCGTGAGTTTAATCACACTTTGCTCAAGTGGGTCAAAGAAATTATTCAAATCTGCCAAAATCCTCTACTGATGCCAAATATGTTGCACACAAACAGCCATTCAGAGTTTAAAAAATCCACTTCAAAGTGGTAGCAAGGAATAGGGAAAGGCCGTTTATTGGTAGTTGCACAAGTTGCCGGCGGACCTAGATATGTAGATGTTAAACCCCTTTGTCCGCGAGTGCTAGCCGCTGTCCTTAATTGACAAAGGCCTGATAAGAAATGATAAGTTGTAATGATGAATCATCGTTACGTGGTCCGAAAAATGCTTCACCTGTAAAAGTTTACTTGTTAAAGGGCATCCTCTTAATAATCGTCCTTTGCCTGCCCGAGTCATTGACCTGGAATGTTGATACTGTCAACCCGTTCTATCCAGCATAAAAATTCAGCGGTCAGTTAGCCGCAAATTAATGCTTTTTTCCAGAAGCCATCCAATCAACCTACTTGTTCAAAAAGACACCCTTAAAACTTGCGGTAATGGCTTTCAGTGGGCTAACTTGGTTGCTGGACTTTGGGCGGCAGTTTCCTTTCGTCTTAAGGATTCTGACAGGAAACTTCTAGTTTATTTTCCCTTTGTTATTAAACTTCTGGATTCAGAATTTATTACGATGACGAAGAGTGAGTTGTTTTAGCCCACTTTTTTGGAAGTCAGTTAAACCTTTAATATGCATTTCATGCCAGGATTTGTATCCTTTGACTTTGTGGAATAGCTGCATATTTACGTAGGGAGTACGTGTGCGGAATTTCAGTAAACATTCTTCGTATTCTTGCGAACTCGAAACAACTTTAATTGGGGGCGCAGCTGACACCGAACACTGAATGAGCCAGATAAGATCGAGGACTGAGGCTAACGTGTTCCAAACCACTGAACTTTCTCAAGTCTTTGGTCGAACTGCGCTATTTTTAGAAGCTAAGTGGGTCAGATATCGTCTATTTTTCCGCCGTTGGATGAACTTTCTCCACAAAGAAAGTTATGTGACGTTCGGTAACCAGCTGAGCACCGTTATTTCGGTTGTCTTCAGTCGTACAGCGAGAAGAATGAAAAATTGCATTTTGTAGATTGCAAGCTGAACGGAAATGTTCCTCCGGTATCAGAATATAATATTATCCTTTTTAAATAATAGAAAGAATAGAGGACAGCCAGTAATTCCCTGACAGTTCTGATCTCGTTATCGATTAAATATATAAACACTGGGTTTTAGTGAAGATTTGCATGCCCAATGATGTATAGTGAGGAGCTTTGCGTAGCACCTGCTTCAGTCTTCTCCTGGTTTCTACATAATACAGCCTGTGCGTGTCAACGCCCAAAAAGGCAATGATTTCACTTGAAAAAAAAAACGTTTCCTTTGAAAGGAAATCACCTTTTATGAGAGGCCAAATAAGGTACGGAAATCACAAAACACGAAATCAATTGCAAAGCTACCAATGTGAAAGGGTTACAACCCGAATTTGGTGAGATTAATCTATGCCAGGGTTATGGTGGTCATGTCGGTGTCGATCACGTTATTCTGCCTATATCATTAATCACCATGCGGCTGCTGGTGAGGCTCGAGACTGAGCCCGAAGGCGAAAATGGGACGAGGGAGTCCTGTAACCGATCGATGAGTGCCTATTTACCATATTTAATATTCCCGGTTGAAACTGACAGGACAACGAGCTAGTGGCGCAGTGGGTAAAGCGTTCAAATTCTAAGGAATGGGTCTCGGGTGCGAGCCTCAGGTACCCCAACACCTGGAGTTGGGTATGGCTAGCTGATGACGGCTTATAAGCCAGAAATGATAATTGCAGTCTCCCTTGTCTTTGTCGGTCATGGTATTCTGGCTATAGTGGTTGTAGACCGCTCGGCCGCGTACTTCGATCGAAATTCCCTTTTCTACAGCAGGCACTAACCAGTCTGTTGCAGTCCATAGACCTTCGCACAGGCCCATTGGTGACAAACACGGTGTCCTAGTTTTTACCATTTGCCGAGGTGTCTTGGTTTCTCCCATTCACAATGATTTTTGTCACTTTACTTATGATATGCTCACCTAAATATGCGATTATAAAGCAGCGACTAAGACATCTCGGTCACTTATAGATGGTTTTGCAGTTTGCGTGATACAACATCTCGCGAAATTCAAATGGCTTTTACTGCAATCAGTTGGGCTTCCAAATTCCACTGTATTACAATTTTCTCCGAGTCAATCATGTTTGCCTCTGTACTGGCATGACATTGCATTCAGTCATCCTGAAATGAATCTCAACTCTGTGAATGTCAAGCCACTTATGAGGTTAATCTTGCAAATGTCTGATTTTTTTCGAAGGCAAACTAAAGCAGTCGCTTTCGTCATTGAAACAAACCACCCAGGTACAATTGCGAAGGAACCCTTATGTACTAGCATGACTAGTCAATCGATGAAGTATCCCGCTCAGCAGCACCCATTCAGGCCATTGCTATCGTTTGATAGTCAGATCTTGACCATTCATTCCCATAAGAGACCGACGACCATATATTTCCTCGCCAGTCGATGATAAAGATCATCATTACTCCTGGGAAACAGCGGTTAGTGGCACTAGAAAGTGCTAAGATCGATTTATCTGCACTTTGCCATCAAATCAAAGGGAGACTGATTAGTCTCCCCCGTCTCTATCGCAACTGTGTCCTGCAGCGGCAGAATATCAGCGAAATACGTGCTTGTGCTTTTAGCTAGTACCTGTTCTGCCAGTGCGGTAAATAATTTCGTAAGTTATACTACTGACTGACTGTTGGCAGCTTGTGAATACTACGCGGTTACCCCACAGTTGCCGATGGACTGCGGTTCAAATATTCATATCAAATTTCGGTCTGTGTCTGTAGACTGTCAAATAAACTGATGTGCTCCAAGGTACAAATTACTTTCGGAGGAAATTAAAAAGTTAATAGTTCATCTACTTTACTACTAGTTGCTGTGTGGCTGCTGGCGGGGCTGTTAGCACTAAGCTCGATCTCCCTTCCCACACCTAGCTTGTTTCGATGGCAAAACTAAACCATAGTGACTGAAACTGAAAGTGGTCACAGGAGCTGACCTGGCGTACATCCTCACTTAGGCCTTGCATAACACGAGTGGTTTTTCTCTCATAATCTAACCAATCTTTACACACACTTTTAAAACATTGTAGAGCCACGTCGGCTGTCTTCGCCTGGTTCCACCTCTCAGCTGCTGCGCTCGCCACAGTTTGGAGCCGGGAATGAGATCTGTGTGCCAGACTAACCGGAATAAAACTATTACCACGTGTAGCCTGGGGTCAGGTGCGGGTGTTAATTCACCAAAGGGGGTACCCATTCCGTGACGATCGTGCATGCTTCAACTGAAATATCCAAACTCACGCATGCGTACCATCATCGCTCACTGAAAGGACGGATGATAGAAATGGATTCAAACCCGACTTGAAAAAAACGTAAAGACAGCTCTCCACCCGCGACCTCAAGTTGTCTGGCCAATAAGTTAACTTCAACCTGATGACTTCCAGGCGATCAAAATTATTTCTGAACTGTCGCCTAGCCAGACCCCCTTGCAAGCAGACAAAGGTGGGCCCTGCAGCTTTACTGTGCATAACAGTTATTCATACACCTGGCTGTAAGTCTCATAGACTTGTACTTTCAGATGGCACTACTGGAAAGCAACAACGGGTTGCTTAGACGGAAGAAGACTTAAGGCACTGGCATTCTTGTAACTGATAAAGAGGAGGTACGCCGCTATGCACAGGAACATGGCCAGGGTTTTTGAGCCACGGCCAGGAAGTCTAACCGCACTGTAGTCCAAAACATCTGAAACAGCTATGTGCTGATTTAGCACATGTATCGGAGACAGGGTAGCCAAGCACATAGCAAAAAGACAGGTTCCCGCCAAGTTATCAGATTAGGAACTGGTTTAGGACTTAAACTGAAAAAAACAATAAACGCTTCCTAGTGGAAAAAATCAATGCCCTGCATTTCCATCTACACACGAGCGTTAACTATTTAAGTCCTACGTAATTTCCACATTTTCTCGATAGACGCGCATGCGTCGAGGGCAGACATGTGACCGGCAACCGGACCTAGTTGACAGTGGAATGCTGGTTGTCATAAAGCAATAATTTTTCCCGTTTGTCAAGTGTTAGATGTTAGACAAATGGGAAATCCAGCGTCATGCGCATTGCAAAATATTAGCCTCTACGCATAATTTTTAAGTAGGCTTACGAGGATGCTTACCGGAAAATTGGCTGGGGTGACATCTTGTGCAACGCAACTTGGACAGATATCTTCCAAGAAAGCAGCTTGCTCAAAAAATCCACAATAGGAACACAGTTGTAATTTATTTTTAGTTCACTAGAGGTAAAGTTGATTGAAATGAACCTGGAAATGCGGTGACCCTTCGGGTTACGGGACACATTCATCCCGTTGCGCTTGGGGTTCGATCTTGGTTGGTAAACTCATTCTGCTCCTACTACTCATTGCCATGGGGCACGGCTCTGCGGGGCTCTAGATCAAGCTCCAAGGCTTAAAGGGAGGAGAATGCCCCATAGAACCATCGACTAAAGCATTTCCAACGTAGTTAGTACTTAGTTGGTACGCGAGACCATACTGACTACACGACGATGACGATAGTTCGACCGTCGATTTCGACGAGGTCCACCGTATGCTCCACACCAGGTGGTGCAGGGACGGTGACTTGCGCGTGAATTAGTTTTTAAGTGATAGTAGCCTTGCGCTGCAGCTACCGCACTCTCGCCTCCTCCCCCACCTGAGCCCGGTGTCAAGACAGAGGCAAGAAGACCAGCGGCGGGAAAGGACGCAGGTGGCTGGCGCGGCTTGAGCCGCCCCTGGGCGTACCACCACAACTGGCTCGGATCCCACAGGTACACACTAAAAGCCCAGACACGTGTTTTGCCAATATCCTGCCGCTGAAGGGCCCAAATATTGATATCACCTTTTGAACTGAGCCAATGAAGCGTAATTTGGGTGGAGTTACTCCAACTTGGTCATTTATTTCTGAGAAGATTAAAAAGCAGCACTTGCTTAACATGAGTATCTACCAGAAAGCCCATGGGGGATGCTGGAGGATCCACGGATATGCCGAAGCCCTCACAGCTGTACCATGCAGTGAAAAATATCGGTGAAACCCATGTCTGGGCTTTTGGCTAGCATTGTAACCTGGATCTATACTATGGGTTGTCTGGGGGCAGTTAATTAATATTACGTGGTTATCCCACTGTGGCTGATGCATTTTGACACACATAGTTATATCAACTTTCAAACTGGTTCTATAAATCCTAATTCCAACTGCTTGACTCCATATTAGTGATTAAGCTCTGAGGATATTAAAAAGCAGTAGTTAATACTGTCAATCGCAACGGGCAGGACAACGCGCCAGTGGCTCAATTGGCATAAGGTGCATTATCGGAGTAGAAGTTTAGAGCATACCGCGATCGGGTTATTTCCAGGAAGTCTCAACATCTTAAGTAAGCAGACATAATTATGAGAGTGGGCTTCACACAACAGTCTAACGAAAGTTATCAGGAGAGAAGAGCTAAGATGCCTAATCAAGCGAATTAGAAAATTTCATTCTCTCAGTGAAGCTCGTACAACGTTAAACCAACGATTTCATACACGAAGGAAGCATATTTAGTAAGGAAGATTTTTGCCGTACGGAAAAACGGTGATGAGCATTCTCAAGCTACCAATTGGCGGAGCCTGGTATCGCCTATCTCAATACTGTATTTTTTTATGCTTTTGTGTTTCCTATTTCTATCGAAACTACAGCCCTAATGCTTGCATTGCTTGTGTAATAAGCTGCAAAATAGGGGTCTTGATGTCCGGAAAAGACCTCCAACTTAATTTTTCATATTCTGAAACTCGCAGTGGCATCCAAGGGTTGAAGCCCAATCCCTATATTGATAGATGGGTGACGTAAAACGTAAGCCGTTAGCGCAAACTATGATCCATCGATTTTGCTCGAAAACTACAAACCAAACGGAAATGGCAGTTCCAAAGTTTCAGTGTGCAGTTAGGCTACCATAATTCAACTTCGGGCTGTACAACCTGTTATGTGAACTGCTTAGCCAAAGGAATTTGGTGGTGGCGTTATTTTAATGGATACTGGGGATATCGGTCCAATGTTCTCGCAGACTGTGTCATAGCAACACGCAGTGGAGGACTGGAGACCGCAATGTCTATTCCCAGCCTCTTTGTCGCCCTTGTTAGGTAATATCTCAACCACAGTTTTGGAACAAACGAAAGCTCCGTCCGGCAGTAGTCGGACGTCCACTCATCGTGTTACGGCACAACTTCGTCCACTTTTGTCCTGGAGTCCCACTACTAAGATTCATGTACCCAATCACAACCAACAGGACAACGAGCCCGTGGCTCAATGGTTAAGACGTTGCACGCCTAAGCAACAAGTTGCGGGTTCGAGCCTCGGTTACCGCAACAACTGGGGTTGGATATGTCTGACTGATGACGGCCAATAAGCTAGAACTAGCCAGTTCAGTCTCCTTGGTGTTTATTGGTTATGTCTTTCTGCCTTAAGTAATTCTCCTAAGGAGATCTGTCATATAGTGAAACACAACTGGGAAACTACTTTTTGAGTCATATGAGACTGCAGTATGAAAAGCCCAGCGTTATCTCTGTCAGAGAATTCCCGGTGGCCTCGAAAGCAAGCTTGCCCTCTGACCATGGTCATCGAAACCGTACGTAAGAATAGACTCGGGAAGACGCCGTGGACATTTGGTTGATCAAACAGACCTGCCGAGAGCGTACAGAAAGTAAACGCATTATAATGCCCGAAATTCCAATCAAATACATCACCTTCTGCGATTTCTTTCACAATCAACGTGAGAAAAATGTATATCCACTCGTTCAATCTATTTTATCTTGTAGGCTCCTCGGTATTGGTATAGTATCTACATATGTACCATACCAATGGCGAGCTATTTACTCTTCGGTAACTTCAGCTTTCAAAATGGTGTGCAACTGATCTTCTACAGTGCACTTATCTCTAGTATTAACTAGTGCACGGCACCTCAACTTCTACTAACGGCAAGAGAAAACAAATATCTCAAGCCTACCTTGAATGGTCCAGAAAGTAAACTGGTAGGACTATATCAACAGTCCCTCTGTTAGTGAGAGAGCGCTCACAATGCTAAAACAGCAAGCGCTTCTGTACGACTGTTTACTCATTCATTCAAACACCCCAGGGGGATATTGTTACAAGAGCTTGTAAGCAAGAAAGATATATGATCGATTTCATGAGGGCAACGTGAGAATTTTATGCAGTTTTCATCGAATCACCCACAACTGCCAATGGCAGAACAAAAGGCCTAACTGTTAACTGTGGAAGTAGGCTCAGCGATATTTGGTGATGGAGTACTAGGATGTTAAAGCCAAACGGGAGAACGGCAAATTTACCATTGTTGCATGGCCTTATATAACTGCTCGTACTTACAGGATGGCTAAGGCTTGGGAATGTCTGCTGTACTAGGTGAAATTCATGGAAGGTTTTATGCGAATTTCTCAAGCTATATCCTATCCTTTCGAACATTGTCATGAGAGGCTGCGGGAATCAGGAAAATAATACCACCCGAAAACGTTACACCCCCAGTTACGCCTGCAAATTAGTAGATCACATTTAACTTTGAGGGACAAGACCAGTCTATTTTATTCTAGGATTTCGAGCTCGAGCAGCTGTGAATTTTACTTAGTCGAATGTGAATCACCCTGGAGCAACGATGGTTTGTAAACTTGAAAATAAAAAGTAGAAATACTGAGACTTCATAAATACAACGAAGTCTCATAGAAGAGGCGTAACATGCTTTAGAACAACCCAAAGCCCTGCTTTTCTTTCCCCAACTGACCCTCGTAGTTAGAAAAGTACAATGTTCCACATGCCTAACGACGCTAAGCATATCTTATATGGCCGCTTAAATAGAGCACGAGTGTATGAACGCCACGTCCGAGTAATAAAGATGACCTTGCGCATAATTCCGGGGCGGGTAAATATTCCCGTGTCCTAACCCTAATATTAGCCCAAACGTAAACCTAAACCATAGCGTTTATTTTCACACGAATTCTACCCTAAACCATTGTCATGCAGTTGCTACTACCCCTACACGTAACCCTAACTTACCTTAGCACTAACCTTAACCCTAACCATAGCAAAAAAACCTAGCCCTATTTTTTCTGTTACTTGGTGCCAAGGCACGTGCATTACGGGCGCTTTCTGTTCTCAGGTACTGTTTAGGGGTGACAGTATAATTCATCCTTATCCGAATGACTAGGAATTAGATTCCTAAAGTGAAGCTTGTTTTGAGAACCAGTCTGTGCTCATTGTTAGCTCATATTTTTCAGGGGATAGACTTACAGATTTCCAAGGGGTGCCCTTTGCTGTTGTATAACATTTCGCTTTCCCATATGATGCGCCCTTAGCTAAATTCGTCCAGTAGTAGTAAGATTAAAACAACTGAGAATAAATGATATTCATGCCATCAGTCAACAAAGTAAAGAACGCTGAAGCTAAGACGGACATCAGTGGCAATATGATTTAAAGGGAACTTAATGGTGATTACCTAACAAAAATTGGCGACAATACCATCGGTAGATGTCACAGCTAAAAACCGGGGGTCTGACTAGGATGGAAGGCAATGTGTAGCTTCCCATTACTAGGAAATGTATAATTAACCGAAGGATTGGTACGTACGCATGTGCGGAAGCGAACGTTTTTGCAAACGTTAGGTATGTCTGTCTTGCCTCCATCTCAAGTATTCTGATTCACTTAGCATGAGTTTTGTCCTTTTTGCCTGATTCGCGGCGTTTTAGGTTACAGCACGATGTCCGTTCCTTTACTTATTGTTTTTACCCTGCTTCTCGGTCGAAGGCTTAAACTCCTCTTCATACAGTCTGTCCAGTTTGACAGGAATATGAATCGAATGCAGCGACAGACTAAGGCGAGTACTTGTCTACTTTATGGGGGTGTGACGGCTTATCCAAAAACCCTGATATTTATTCCGCTCTTATGGGTTCAAAATAATCAGTATCAACGTTAGAACTAGCGGGGGATAGTTTAACGATACATAAGATTTGGCATTAAATATGGATGTGATCTCTTGTGACCCTAGAATACTTTAAGAGGAAAATTCCGAAGGTACAGCCAGTGCAAACTTCCGTAGATTAAATTCCTTAGCAGAATGGAGAAGTATGCGCTACTCGAGAAGACAACCAATTGACGGACTTAAATGAGGTGTGATATGTAAGGTGGACATGAGTGAGGATTAAGTTTTAGATTTCCTTTAGAGAAAAATGACTGTGAACGAGGAAGGCGGATTGAATTAACCCATTGGAATTAATGGTAATATCAAACATTCGGTGGAGCTTATGGAGACTACGCATTGTACCCTACATGGACCAATGCGCCCGCGAGTTATCCGGTTGGTGTAAGTGCCATGAAATGCTGTCTTGCCCAGTTTAAACGATCTGGAAGGCCGAAAATTTTGATTACCCCCCTCCCATTTTTCTAAACATATACTGTAAACTATGGCTTTATAAACAGCGTGTTTACTAAGTTGTAAATGGCTCCACGCCTTAGTTTGGCAAAGATAATAAAATGAGGCTTTTTCTAATGAGCCGTGGACTTGACTTGCTGAGAGAATATACTTGTATCTAGCTCACCGGTTTTCCGAAGGTTGCGTTTTGGAGTTCTTTGGGAGGAAAACCGTTTGAAACCTCCATGAGAACGGTGCGAAGTCTGCTGGAATCGTTACTCCGAGTCCTACCAGTGCGGTTCTATCTCCTTCTTCCTCCTCAACTTTCACGGTTAATTTTGTGATGTCATTAGTGTTGGCTTAACGGTTCATTGCCGTGGGGGTCGACCTGACGACTCCACCCGCGTTCGCTTCACAGCATCCCTGCCCCCCCCCCTCGGCCCTTTGTGGTGTTAACCACGGGAATTGGTTAAGTTGCAGAACGGTCGGTCAACCTCCTACCCCGATGACCAATCAGAGAAGCCAAAGCATTGACGGGGAAGGGAACGGTGACGCCGAGTCTCGGACACAGTAGAGATTCCGAATTCTTGCTTTTTAATTGGCTAAGGGTGGACAGAGCTGAAGGGGTGTCGAGGCTGTGCACGTGTCTACCACGCGCTCGTGCAGGGTGTTGCACCAAACCAAAGTAGTTTGGTATAAATGAAGGTGATAGTTCTAGGTAAGTTATGTAGAAGGAAAAATGACAGCTTGTAAGTATATAGTCGTCTGCGAAGACTAAACATCGGCTTCAAGGGAAAACGAAACGAGCATTCTTCACCCCAACAGCACATTCGTTGAATGCAACTATCGCATGAGTCAAAGAAGCTAATAATGCAGACCCAAAACACAAGCCAATAGAGAACAAGAAGTTCTTTGGGGCAAAGAACCAGAATTTGCTTTCTTTGCCATTGCTTGGAATGTGCTATCAGTACAGGCGAACATGTGATGAAGCTGGCACTTGCGCTTCACCATCTTTATCCGTCTACCGCTTTCCAACCTAGGTAGGGTTTGTTTCCGAAGATAACAAAGTAAGGAGATGTCAACGCAGACAAGAAGACTGGGATAAGCATTGATAGTTTATTAGCCCTCGTTGGCCGACCATATGCCAAGCCCAGGGTTGAATGACTATTCTGACAGCTGCCAATACTCGAACAGTTAAAGGCGAATTATATACTCATGCGCTAAGTTCCCACGCATGGTCAAGTAAGGTGAATTTGTCCCTATCAGCCAGAAATAATCGTTCCAATCTTGCTGTTTTATGTGGCAACGCTTCTCGATTCTTGGTTACTAGTCTGTTTGGACTGTGGACGCTCTGCTCCGAGGCAAATAGAATAGCTCGGGATATATGTCTGAATACTCCCGATCTCAACTGACATGATGGGAGCCCCCAGCAAAGTCGTTAGAACTTTGTTTGAGGATGAAATGAATTTAAGTCTCAGGTGTACGAGCATCTGGAGATAGAGTAGAACTTGCGGTTTGTGCCAAACAAGATAGTATTGGCGCTCTGGTGCTCCCGTGCTGGTCGATAACACTTCCCTCTTCAGATAAGCACGTCCTTACACTCACGTGCGATGATAATTGACGCTCTGCCTCCCCCCTTTCCTAAAGCACGAACATTTTAAAGGCTGTCAAACGTCAACCAAAATGAGTCAAAGCCCGACCAGCACTCAGATTCTATTTTACATGTCACTTGCGAGCGTTGGAGGTGACGTACACCAGAAATCAATACAGTTAAAAGTAAACCAAATATGTGCCAATTTTGTGATACCAGAGGATACTGGAGTGTGCGGCAGACGCACGTCGACTCTGGAGTAGCGGCTCAGCCTACGTCGTCCGGGCATAGTTTCACTTTACACGAAGTCAAAGTTCTGGCACCCCATAAACGTTGCCAACAGCTATTTCAAAGCTCATTTAGCGGGACTCAATGACGAAACGATCATGCTGAGTCCTTTGCAGAGATGCATAGCAGCTCGCTAGACAAAGAACATAGCGCTAACAATGGCATTACACGACAGTTCGACCGTCGTAGTCCGACGATGTCCACCGTATGCACCATGGAAGGGTGGTGAAGGGACGGTGACTTGCGCGTGAATTAGTTTTAAGTGATAGTGGCCTTGCGCTGCATCTACCGCACTCTCTCCTCCTCCCCCACCTGAGCCCGGTGTCAAGACAGAGTCAAGAAGACCGGAGGCGGGAGAGGACGCAGGTGGCTGGCGCGGCTGGGTCCCCTAAATCCTAGCCGCCCCCTAGGCGTGCCACCACACCTCCATGTTCGGCATTTGTTATGGGAGCGCAACCCGAATAACGCCTGCCATGCCCTAATGTGGCCCCCGTGTTGGTCCAACGCATCTACCACGTGGCCCGTTTAGGGGGCACAATGGCATTACACAGGAAGGATAGCGCGAATACAATTGAGTTTATAGGCGTCCTCACTGCACACTGTGTAAGCCTGATGGAAGGATAGCAAAAAGGAAGCTCAGCTAATGTCTATATTTAAGGTGACGTTCCCAAGGCTGAACTATACATCCGTGGCGGCCAGATTCGACAAATAAGCCACAGCGTCCTATTTTAATTTGCTACCAAGATTGGACAGCCTACAACATTTGAACAAGCAGGTTCAGTGATAAATCCGGTAACTTCACAATGAAATCCAGCAACGGAAAACAGTAAAGATCATTTAGTCACAAATTAACACTTTCTCCAGAGACTTTGAAAGCAGCATCTCTGTGACCCATTTGTAGTTGCTTCTTCTCAAATGTACGACTGTAGTGTCTGAGCAGATTTGAATTCACACTGACAACATTGCCTATGAGATTCCAAAATCAATATGAAGTCACCAAAAATCGCATAAAGTTGAGTGTATCGAATTTCCAGTTTGTTCATTTAGAAACCGATCAAGAACAAACAGCAGTCGATTTGGACCTAAAGAGGCATTGTATGGGAGAAACGGGTCAAACAAGCGACATATCTACAATTATTTGAATTTTGTCTGACCTTTCAGATCGGTTTTTGCTGCCATTTTGCGGCCCTTTAGCATTCAGGTGTCTCTTTAGTTAATGTGAGCTTCAAGTTACAAACTGTTCTGATATCTTGTCAGTACACCACCACCAAGATGCAATGTTAGTGCATTCACAGGATACGTCCGGGTACAGTATCATAAAGAATGCTTGTTACTATGGAAGAGTGAAAGCGGACCACAGTGTTTTCTCTTTCGTAGGTAAATTGGAGCCTTGAGCAATGTAAACTCAATTTTAGTGCGCCGTTATCAGTTTTATCATCTTAGTTTGTTTACTTCTGAAATGCGAGCGAGAGACTGTTAACCGCAGTTTATCGCTCGCACAAGCCAACAAAATGGCTCAATTTATGTGCATGACCACTAAGTGTTCAACTAATCACCAATGGCAAATTTTAACTCAGATTTATCACGATTTCACCACCACCACCATTACTGTGACCGTGCTATGCGTGCATGTGCAAAGGCATACCAGAACTGACTAGCCGTTCATGATTAGTCAAAGTTCAGCAGAGTCATTTACTACACCAATTGCTTTGATGCCGATGGCCAAAGGCACGCGTCGCACCATGCTGGCGGTAATAGGGTGAGCAGGGAGGTTGTTCAGCCCTGTGCGGAAGGACTGCTAGGTCAATGACCTCGCCCTTTGTGCCTTTTGTAGCCGAGTTTGCAGATGTATATTCGGTCATTCATAGGGCAGCTGGGCCTGAACTAACCGGTCGATCATCCACTTGCACTCCACAGGTTTGTGACTGATAACAATAGACACCAGTAGGTTCATTGGCTAGGCATGCAGGAGTTTTGGAAGGGGTTCTAAGCCATTACCAGTTGGCTGACCATAACTGACGACGGTGATGCCTCAGACAATTTCCCTAAATGGGGAGAGCTGAACAGGGAGGAGGGATAACGTTAAATCGGAAACTGCGGCTCATTCGACGGCAACGGCATCTTTGTGAGAGGTGCCAAACACGTGAGCCGCGAGCTGTTTGATTTATGGTTCCCCGGCATGCAGATGGTTGACAAGCACAGTGACCTTCCTGCTTCTTCTTCGATACGAAGCCTTCACATTGGCAGAGTAACCGGTCACGCATGTAACTCGATGCCCAGTGATAATGCTGGTATGACAACTGGCCGGTGGTGAAATTGAGACGATTATTGGTTGGAACGTGGCTGATCAAGCGATCACGGTGCCAGGTACAAACATTTGCGGTCGTTGTGAGAGCTATTAATTTTATTGCGTGTGTTTGTAGAAAATGCGTCTTATGAATACTGTACCCTCCGTGCGTTCGCTAATTTGGGGTGTAGTGAACAGTGAATCCGACATTTTAGGCGAATAACATTCATGCTCCGGCCATCGAGTTTCCAATTTTTGTTCGCCTAACTGACTGCTTAAAAGCCTAGCAGCATCCCCAGAACCCTACTTACAGATATCCTAGAAATGTTTGTGCTTAAAGCAAATGGAGGAATAGAGCTTATAGCGACGGCACCTAGGACCACTCTTACCGATTAGACACTGGTCGTCAATCCAAAACGTGGCTATAAATTTTAACTTTCCACTTTGCTTAAGGTATAATATCACTTTTAGGAGGGAAGGAGGAGGAGGAGGAGGAGGAGGATATAGGTGTAAAGATGCAGGGGCAGATAAACAGGTATCTCGTCCCAAGAAGTATTTGAAAGAGAGGACGCACTCGAGATATTTACCCCGCACACAATCAACCTCTTCTTCTTTTTTCTCCTCCCCCCCCCCCTCCTCCGTATTCCCCTCGACCGCCTCCTCCTAAACCACCTGGGATTCCCAGGCCCTACAGATAGGAAGAGTTTCAGTTTTCAGTGTGTGCTACACTTTCTTCCTCTTGGCGTCCAAACCAACCGCGTCGTTTTGACTCCCCTCCGCAAGCTCCTAAGACTGTTTATGACGCACTGGCTAAACGTGGCGACCATCTGCCAGCACCGCCTCTTCCAAGTCCATCGCATTCCCCCTCCCCCCTCCGCTCTCGACTGAACTATGACCGTCGATGTAATTTGATCCGTTTCACTTACATCAACCGCGCACACACCGGCGCAGACGGTGCGTGCCTAATATGGCTAACTTCCAAAACAGCTGCTCCGTTCGCGTTGCAAAATAAACCAAACTTTACTCCTCCCCGGTTTGTGTTGACTGCGAGGGGGAGGGGAGTGAGAGGGAGAGAGGGAGAAGATAAAAACCACATATGGCAGCCACTGTATGTGGGTAACTGACCGAATTCTGGATAGCGTGGTCAGCCCACACACAAGTGTGCCAATTGAACCTAAATGGACCAAGGAGTTCATGTCAGCGTTCTGTCGCTATTTTGTTTGGTTCTCAAGAAGTAGAACTGATGGATACTGGAATGAAAATGCTGTCTTCTTTGCCATGGCAGAGCCAAAACGGGGTTCGTTCATTTCCTGCTGGCTGATAGATCTTCAATTGTTACAGAGAGAATATAAGCCAGTGGTAATGTTTACAAATGTTAAGCTCAGACGTCAAGTAAGCCCTGGGTTCGTATTATTTAGCTCCATGCCTGGGCTTTGGAAATGGGTGCCTTTTAAACAGGCCATAACGGAAGAATTTGCTGACAGTTTATCAACTGCTATAGGGGAAGAACAAGGGAAAACTAAAAAGTGAAGGTTTGTGTAAATAAAAAAAACTGGTGATTGCCAGGGTGAGACAAATTTGGCCATATTGTCCAGCTGTTTGCGTAAGTCAGGTTTCTCTCTCCACTTGTAGGCTGTTTTCAAGTCGCTGGTAAATCAGCTCCTCTCGATAGTGCTGTTGGACAGCTAAATGGAACGTTTAATCCGGGTGTCTGGCAACGAAAATCGTTATCATAAATGACCACTCCAGTTTCCGCTATATTTGTCCAAAATCCGTCTTGAGCACTTTTCCCGTCAGTATACCATTAAATTGGAGGTGCATATAATAGAAGCCCAAGGCCAATATGGACGTCCCATCACATCCTGAAATCGGGCCAAAGTATTGGAAGAAAGGTTCACTTGATTTCACCTTCAGACTCAACGAGCAAGTAAGAATTGTTCCGAGTTCATTACTGTCCTCGTTATTTCTTATGACAATTTGATAGTATGTGCATTGCACACAGGAGTATATCCAATGGATGCCGAAAAATTGATACTGAAAACCAGTAGCCCAATCCCGATGATGCTAAAACAAGTGTCAGGACTGCAGGTTATAATAATTAAGGAAAGAAGGAAAGTAACTTTTTATCGGATGGAGTGAACGAAAGCACTGGTATGGTTTACTGTTACAATATACCAACTGTATGTTAGAAGGCAGCTCGAGAAAGTTGTAGACAGGGTCAGCATATGTGCTGGCTCAACATACTGGGCGCTCTTCTCGCAGGCCACATATAGTACCAATTCCAATCATTTAGACTAAAGGTTGAAAGATTAATATGCTAAGTTCGCTTCGTTAATCGAACTGGGGCTCTAGGTAGCTATTTCCTTCGACCAATCGAGTCAGGCTGATGAAAGTTATTCAGGATGGTGGAATACCCCGCCCCTCTTGGATCACTGGCAGAGCATCATGGTTTGAACAGACCCACATAGGACCAGATGCTAATTTGAAATTAGCAGTATGCGTTCACTACATTTTCTCTGCCGTTAGCAAGCAAATCTCTTGTAAGTGGTAGACAAGGATAATCGATCAAGTGTAATTTCGATTGGCAATGTGATCCTTAATAACAAGTAAAATTATGCACAGAGTGGACACATGTTTTCTTTACTCTTCTGATTACCTCAAGACCATCAAGAAGAAGAACTGGATGTACGAGATCTTCGTATCGACAATTAAATTTTCTGTTGGCATAGCAATTGTGGGCTTAGGAGGAATCCTTACCGTCTAATAAAGTCGGGTCTGCGCGAATGCGATGTTTACAAAAGTCGACTTTCCTGACATGGTGCACTGGGAATAACGAAGCACCCGTAAAGTATAAAACGTAAAAAACTAAAAATACCCTTTTTACCATAAACAGCAGGCAAAAGTAATTGCTCTAATAGGAAACTTCCAAAGTTTCCTTACCCATGCGGCAGAATGAATCTCTTCCATTTCGATGAGTTAGAATTTCGTACTGGCGTTTTGCTTTGTATGATATTTTTCTTTCTAAAACTGCATTTTCTAGTTGTATTATGTACGTTATTTTTGAAGGAGTTGTGTAATTTCGTACTTGGTTAATATTCTATTATGTGTTGTAAACAGGCTGACCAGTAGGAACGCAAAATACTGCTCTAGGTTGGCTGCTCTAAAATATATAGGAATGACATAAAATGGATGTTATAACTCATTAAATGCTATGCGTTTCACACGAAAATCTCTGTAATGCAGACTCTACCCACGCTGCATCCTCCAAATGTTTACATCAGTAAAGAAGCGACCGTTTTTAAAAAAGAAGACATTATTTACAAACAAAAAATAATAGATTTTCTCTGAAAAATAGGTAATCAGAAAAGGACTATTTTACAAATCACCTAAATAAGGTCGTCTATAAGTGAGATTGGGGTGCATGAAAAGGGAACATGATGAAAAATAATATCAAATAAAAAGCCATACGTTATTGACTATCCGTTTAAATTTAAAGCTGCACAGAATCTGTCACATATGCAGACAGCCAGGTTGTATATGGTGGTTTTTTTAATGTTAAAATTAAACAGGAAATCAAATTTTTCTGCATTGAAAGATACTTGTTTACCCTGTGCTACTTCCTTGGGATTTTCGAAAGAACTAAAATCCTGGCTGTTAACGGAAATGGAAATAGATTTGAGCTTCCAGATGGAGAGGCTAGCTGTGGTCTAAGAAGGTGGGTCGTTATTGAAAGCAGTATCGGTTTCCTACCACCTCAAAGCCATGATCACAAACACTATGGTGTCAACTTTCGGTATCCATTCCACCTCGGAGAATCCGTTGTAGCCGAAGACATCCTTCTGTTAAATAATGGGCCAAATGCCATCAGATGCCTACTACTTTTATTAACTGATGGATGCACTCGGAAAGTTAGAATGGGTTGGGCTTAGCTGATTGTTTTCTGAAGGCACCGACCAAGGGGAAATTACGTATTACTAATATTTAAAGCCTGTCAAATTTTTCGCCTTTGAAGTTATATTAAGGCTTCTGTTTCACAGTCTTCTAAGCATAAAAACAACGACTGTATACGACTTTTCTACCAGGATTGCAAGATGTCCATAGCTGCAGAAGTCTATTTGTCGATTTATGGCACTTACGAACAAATGGCCTATGTAACATTTTCTAGCACAAAGCTGCCAGTTATATCAAATGGTTCTTATCGTTTCATAATAGGTGGTTGACGCGCACTCTACTACTACTACTACTACTACTACTACTACTACTACTACTACTACTACTACTACTACTACTACTACTACTACTACTACTACTACTACTACTACTACTACTACTACTACTACTACTACTACTACTACTACTACTACTACTACTACTACTACTACTACTACTACTACTACTACTACTACTACTACTACTACTTCTACTACTGCTACTATTACTACTACTACTACTACTACTACTACTACTACTACTACTAATAATAATAATAATAATAATAGTACTACTACTAATACAATTGCATATTTCGGGAGCTGAATTTAAACAGACATCAAAATATCCCTACGGGACCCGTTCTACGGCCTGTTAGCCATTATAACAGATGCTGTAACCCTTAATCTGGATGGAAAACGTTGGTTTGATCTGCATTTAAACAAACGATGGACTCAGCGGCTACCCTTCCACCCGTCGGTCACCCAGTCCGTCACCAGGCCCCCCATGTTCACTCGAGTGATCCCCACGTCGAGGTGACACTGTCCTCTCCGAGTATGGACACAATCGAATATCGGCTGCTGAAAAAAATTATTAATTAACCCTCTCGCTCTGGGACACACGTACGGGCCACGAGTCACATCCACACTCGGATAGGGGGGAGGAATAAAGTCACCTCCATTAGATTCTACAGACCTGCGGAGGAGTGGGTGTGATCAGCTTCTAGTTGAACGTGCTTATCTCGTTTCTTCTGATCGGATGTCCGCTAGCCGGTGGAGGGGACCTCCATCCGTGACTGGTCGCTGCGGTTCGATGATTTTGCACGAACTAGGGGTGCGACGTTACGCCCCCATACGCCCGTCAGAGTGCGAAAGTGCCTTATCACATTCGCACATCACATGGGCAGCGGTCACAGAGAAGATGCGGGTCGTCAGCACTCTGTGGCTCGAGCCCTTAATCACGGAAAATCGGATTAACTCGTTAGGCTACCTGGATGCTTTCGATCAGGACAGGGTGTATCGAGGCAGATTACAGAGATGAGAGCTTAACTGTTTGGAAATTGGGGTCACCAAGAAGCAAACGTCAGATGGAGGTCCCGTCGCTGAATTAAATAAGCTATTGGTAGCGAACTTAGTAGACTGAAGGCGAGGTTTTTTGAGAACTCTCATAATGAATGAAATTCCATGACGGTTTCTAGGTCAACTGTTATGGCATTAGGTTTTGTTGGAAAATCGTGGCTGATTTCAGAAACAAAACATTGAATCTTGAAAATTTTAATCCTGCGTATGCTATAATTAGTCAAAGTATAATCTTTGAACATCTATACATTAATGAACAACACCTTTTATGACTCGTTGATAAAAACTCACTGGCTTTAATGCTAAGAAACCTTTGACTTCAGCTTCCACCTCAAGTTCCTTACTTAAAGTTTTTTTTGCTTAAAAAGGTGTTCAGATGCTTGAAAGATTGCAATCTGTGGGTGAAGGATCAGGAGAATATGGAGGATATGCTAAAGCCTTGTATTCCATGTAAATGAGTTTTTGCAGTGTCACCTTGGCAACATGTGGCCATGCGTTGTCTGGGAGCAGAATTAGGCCGCGTCTATTAATTACTTTAGGTTGCATTTTCCCCAAGTAAAGATGCGTTTCTTCAGGTTGCTGTCGGTAAACCTCTGCTTAGGTGTTCTTATTAGCCTCGAGCAAGCTGTATTTAACAGCACTAATAGCAAGCCAACAGACTGTCACCCGAATCTTATGCGACTGCAACTTCGGTTTTGGGAGATGTTTGCGTGCGTCGTCACTATCAAGTCATTGCTCTGATCACTAACGCTCATCATAAAAGATTCCCTTTTGGTCGCATTTCAATATTCGATCAAGAAATGCATCAATGTAGTTCCTCAGAGAGGGAGAGAGAGGCAGAGAGAGAGAGAGAGCATCGAAAACAATAAAAAACTCTGAACTCGTTGATATTTGTTGGGCTAACGCGGAACGCATTTCTCGAGCTGTTACATCTTACTACCGTTGAAATACTTATATTAAAGTTCCTTTAATATTTTTGACACTTTAACATGAAATCTACCTTCACAGTTGCTTTCAAAAGTTTATTGCCTGAAGTGCCTAGCCATCTCCTACCTTCTTCATCCTCAAGACTCTCGTTGCCACTACGGAATTTTTGAAACCATCCCTGTACGGTCCGATCACACGTGGACCGTTATCTCTATGCTCGTTTGGTTGATTGAGAGGCATTGCGACCGAGTTTTAACTAACACAAGAAAGGGAAACGTACTTCTTTTTTCATCTTCATTATTAAGGGATTATATGCTTTAAAACTGTGCTCTAAATCCTAGGACAATTATGAGAGTACAATCAATTATTAAGCATGTAATATTTTGTAGGAAACACTAATAGCAGCAATTACTTTTGCTTGGTAAAAGCAAGCTGAAAAATTGGCCAGTATTTTTCCTCACAACCTAGAAGCAATAAAAGAAGAAGAGAAAGGTATCTCTTGAATACACAAGGAGGTGTATAGTTGCGTGTGATGGAGAATACGACTGCTGCAATTACTAATGCATCAATTTCGTCTGCTACCATCACCATCCCATATGCCGTTCCCAAGTCTACTACTTTAAAACGGGAGTGAACATCACAGAATATCTGCGATCTACTATTACATTGGAGCCCCAGCCAAGAATCTTCGTGGGCAGTCGAATAGCGACGAGCAATCATTAGCCGAGGAATGCTACCGATAGAGACAAGAAGGCTTGCAATGGTCATTTCCTGTTTCTTGGCCATCAACCAGAATTGGCCATGCTAGTCAGCCTAGCCTTTATCCGCAGTATTTACTGACTGTTGATTACTGGTCGGCATACGTCAGTCATTCAATTTCAGGCAAAAATGAATGGCTATATTCCCTCGTTCATCAAGGATACGCCGGTGAACGCTACTGTGATATGACTGAACGATCTCGATTGCAACCAACGGAGCGTGGGGCCGGGGCTCAACTAACAGGACGTTTGGCATGGAACCTTAATGCCCAACTGACCCGGACAAAAATGCCAGCCAGATGGTGTAAACTAAGTGCGAATAGGTCATTTCCGTCTCTATTGTCTCTGACATTAACATAGATCGCTACCATTTTGACTGCTATTATTATTTTCAACATGGGAATTGTCAGTAATAATGTTCTCCTCGGCTACCTCATAATTGTTATAATAAATACTAAAGAAAAACAATGACGATAGCGCCTATTTATTCGAATTAGGTATGCTGAGTCGTCAGTCATGTAACTGATAAACAATAGCCAAATTTTCATTGCCTAAGGACCACAAACGAGGACATTTTCCAAGACCACCAACCTTTAAAGAATGCGACGGAGAAAAAAACATCTCAACTGAAGATCACACTTCAGACGATGCAATTATTCACATAACATAAACAAATGCTTCGTTTTGTAATTGATATGAGTCAGAGCGGAATATGACATAAAAATTCGTCAGTCAGAAGTGTAAAGAGCGTTTATTTAATTTGCTGGTTATTCATGTGAAAAGATGACGCAAGTTGCTGAAAAAGTGCTGGATAGAATTTGAAAAAGTGAATGTACAAAAAATATAAAAAGGAATATGAATTGGTGAAAGTTACTGAACTGGAAGACAAAGAACCTTTTTACGTATTTCAAAACAGCGTCCCATATAGGGTGTATGAAACTTTTCTTTCTTTAACAATTTTAATGCTCGACAATGAAGCCTGTAGGTATTTGTACAATTTACATCTTTGTATCTTTCTTGGTCACCTGAATCTTTATGATCGCTTGTTTTAATGTGCTAAATAAAAAATAAAAACAGCCAGCTTCAACCGGCATGCTGGACGTCTTCTGTTTTCGCTGCTGCATGTCATCGCTGCAATCTTGATTGTACTGATCTCTCTCTATTACTTGCAGTCAATTGCAACGATTGATCTTCATTTCTCGATTGCATTCTACTGATCGCCGTCTCAATTGAACTCCTGACTCTGCTCTTCATCCTTGATGTATAGCTTTCTGGATCTAGCTCAGAGTTCATTACAATCCTCAACAACACTCGCTATCTAGAAGCTGCGTTTTTCGTGAGTCTGCATTTTAACAATATTCTGACATTTTTCCGTCCTTTGTCATTTGTAGTTTAGACACAGTTCTCCACTTAGCGTTAATTTATTTTTTACACCTCGGTTCTTAGCAGTTTAGACCCTAGTCTACACTACAAGCCCTACAGGCGGTTCCTAAGTCAGATTTTGGAGACTTCCAACTTATTAGCTATCCTACACAGGTGTAGAGACACAGCAAATGAAGAGTCCACCTTTGGCCTTCAGTTATCTCTAACAGTAATTTTTTTGATATAAAGACTTCAAAATACGAAAACCGTAAGTATTGAAAATATTAAGTGCACTACGCCAATAAACCAGCCACATGTCTAGATAAGATCGCTCGTATGATACAAAATGACTGCAGCATTGAGATGCAGATCTCTTCATTTATTCTAAAAAACTCTTGATAGGAACTGTAGCTACAAACCTTGATTGAAATTCCCGTATTTCGCCACTCGTATTAGAAGGTATACACTGCACTCCTCACACTAGATCTTTAAGAGCAAGGCGAGTCTTTCTAAATAACCCTCACAGTAATCGCGCGGAATATTTCCATTCAGTCTAAGATGCTGACTGATTAGTTTTCTTCAACCATTTTTGCGTCTTTGTACACTTGTGGTACTAAGCTTTTTCTGAAAGAAATAAGTCACCGCATTTGGGCCCCAACGGGCAGTTGGAGCTGAAGCTGGCACAGCCCCTTTACCTGTTACTTTATCGTACACGACTTTGGGAAGTCGACATTGGCAGACAGCTTTTTTGAACAATCCAGGAGGAAAGAGCAATAACAGAAGATTTTTTAAAGAAAACATGAAACTTTGTAAGACAAACTGACCAGAATAACGTCTCTTCAGTCTATTGTCTCTCCACCTGTCGGACCAGTTGTTGGCTGGAAAATACTCTGACAGAATGTTGGGATACCGTAGACAACGAACTCCAGAAAAATAATTGTTTAAATATCACTTGAGACCTTACAAATGTTGACCACTTCGATTATGCAGTGACGTTCTTATACATATTCACATATAAATGCTAGTGTTCTTTTCAAGGAGAAATATCGAGGACAATAATCTTACGCACTTCAGAGTGTGGTGAGCAAAGTCATTTTTAGCATGAATGCAGCTGTATATTACTCAAGGATGACTTTAATTTACATTTACATTTTTATTGCGATTCCCCACAGATTCTTCTGCTGTTACAAGAATTTCCCGAATTTGGGCTAAACTGCTCCTAATAAAATCATTATTTTTGAGGTCTGAAATAACGCATTTCGGATAAATCCTTAATGGAAACGCTATTCTCCTAAAAAAATTCAGAAAATTACAGCAGTTGCCCAGAAAAGAACATACATCCAACAGACAGCTCCAAACTGAGAGATCAGGAAAACTCAATGGACGCAGTAGACGGTCACTCGGCAAATCAAATTTATGCGCTAACAGAGCCTGACAGTGACATGAATCATTTTCTCTTCGATGACTCCGTAACCTGTGCAAAATAGCGTGAAGCTTAACGCTCAGTCAATTTTGGCGGCATAAAGGGCCACAAAATTAACAAGAAGGACATGTGGGGGAGGGGAGATGGGGCTTAAAAGGAACTGCGATGAATATCGAGCAATCTGGGAATACAAGTTCTCAGACAGACATTCAGTAGCCCTCAAATTTAAATGGCTCTCTACAAATAAAACAGAACATTCGTTCAGTGACGTGTAAACCAGATTTCTGTGCTAAGTGCATGGAAGACTTTGAAAGGCCTAAACAAAAAGTTCAGAAGTCAGTGGTTAAAAAACTCAAGGAATAATTACAGTATTATGTTGCGTGTGAAGTGTGCCAATTCTATAAGTTAAATGAAACGTGTAACATGGACCATCCAAGCATAATTTTTCAAAACCAAAGTTGATGTTGTGCCCGAAGTTTTGTAGAAAAACCTAACCGAGCACTTTCAGGGGTAACAAAATAACGTCTGGTATTCCAACGTACTATCTTTGGAGAGTAGAAAGAATTAAAAAATCGAAATTTGACCAAGCTGATCTATTAAGAAACGATAGAGCGATTTGCACCTATTTTGTTCATGCAAAGGAATCGTTATTTATATTTTAATTTTATTACCTCCAAAGCTAACTTGTTTATTTGGGTAAGAAAAGAAACAGTTAGACGGAAGGCATTAAGTTGCCAAATTTGATGCATTTACATTTTCATTCCCTAATTTTATGTTTAATCCCTCAATTGCCAAGTTAAATTGTTAAGCCATACTGTAAATATTTATCGCAATGAAACACGAAGTAGGAAATTATCTACTGAATATATTTGAGTTTATTTTTATCACAGACAAACGACTTTACTATACTTCCATGTTTATCATAAACGAAATCTCTTAAACATGAACTAAAATTATTCAGCGTAAAAATAATCAAGTAATAATACTATTATATGGCTAAAGATTTTATGATTAATTTACTAGTTCTAGTTTGCATATTCCAACAAATAAACTGCATACTCTTACATACTTAAATAATTCCTTTGTCAGTGACAACAGGGGAGAAACACCTGAAAAAGGTCCATGGATCAACAGCTGCTGGGCCCTATGGTGTCTCATCACTTAATCTAAAACATTGCGGCTCATGGTTTGCCACTGTTTGGACCCACCTTATCAAAATGTCCTTCATGAAGTCTAAGATTCCTGACGTTTTTACTTACAGTAAGAATCACTCCCACCCTAAGTCTTTTCCTCTAATCACCTGCTCTTTCGCTTTACTGAACCTTGCTGAGCGAGTCACCCTAAATATAATTAAGTTCTTTTCCTCCCAATTTCTCCGACCCATTACAATTCGCATATAAGGCCAGGTGTAGTACCCTAGATGCCGTTGTCCCTGTGATACATTTGGCTCTAAGAGATTTAGATAAGCGCTGCCGTGCGTACGCATGTGCATTTCCTGACTACTCCTCTGCCTTCAACACCATCCCACGCCAGATCCCCCTTAATAAAACATCCGCGTGTGCCTCTCCCGGCTGGGCTGTCTCTTGACTCGAAGACTATTTTACATCCTGCTTTCAGTTCGTACAATCCGGGTAGGCGGAAATCTACAGTCCTTCCCAAGAACTGTGGTGTTCTTCAAGGTGCCATCTTATCCCTTCACCTCTTTTTTCCCCACACTGACGATTTGAGATCACCAAACGACTGCATAAAATATATTTCAACGACATATTTGTTGGCCATCCTCTTAAAAATCAGACAGCTCCAATCTCTGAAGGATAGCCTGGACCATGGCTCAGCATGTTCTTCAGACAATGATCTTCAACTCAACCATGAGAAATCTGACCAATGTGTGTTTTGCCCAAGACTCTCTTCTAGTTCTGAATCCTCAGTCTTTCTTCCCAACGAGGCATCCTCTTTCCGGTACCTTGGCGTTACTCTGACAGCCCTTCTTCCATTCTCCCTACATATTGATAGTCTTTTTACTAAAATTGACTAACCTCTTTATTAGATCCGTCGTTAACGTTCCTACCACACCTCAATCCCTTATTTTGCGATTTATAGATGCATGTATTCTCCCCCGCATCCTCTATTGTTCTTCCATGATTTTTCCAGCTCTGCTTGAAAAGAGTTTGCTGATTTTAAAGCGTATCCTCCGGCTGCTCTCTTCTGGTGCCATGTTTTTCATATTTTAATAAAGCCACACTTCTCAACACTCAAGCAATTTGCTGAGCGAATTTTTGATGATGTTACCCATCCCCTCCACTCCCAGCTCATTGCCGTGAAGTCTTCCCGTTCCGAGCGCCGAGGCTTTCATCATACCACTTGCCATACATCGGCACCCCAGCGTTCTGTTTTTTCCTTGTTATTGTCACGCTACCTTACGTGTGAAAAGATCAAAATACAGAAGCTGAGAGTGTGTAACTGTCTCCCCTATTAGATGTCTATTTTAACCTTTTGATTAATGCGTAATCTTTTAAATTAGCCTATTCTCTCAGTGAATGGAGTCATTTTTTACTGAAAATGTTGAATGATACTTTCAAAATAAAGCGTAATTATCTATCGCTCATTATTTTTTAAACTTAAACCTTCTATATTATCCTTAGTCAAATGATGTCAAACACATATTTTTTAGGTGAAGTCTTAAGGTGAACTTTATATTTTTTGAAAGAATGTGACGCTTCTCTTCACAATATCGCTGCCAAATTTTCCGTATTTATGGTTAAAACTTCGAGTGTTAACATTATAATACATAATTTATTTAACAATTTGAAACTTCTTTTGCCTATAGGATCTAAAACGAGAGCAGCCTCAATAAATATAAAGATAGTTTGTTGTTAATTTTGCTGATTGTTCGTATCAGAAAATTCAACACCTACAGCGATGGAATATGAGGTTTCAGGTTCACACAAAATGCAGAAGGTCAGTTTAGTTAAATAAGCAATGTAAATTTCATACCCTGTGTAGACCCATAGTAAAATACAAAAAACACTTTAGTAGTCAGCAAGTCCCTACGATCTTGTGTTTGGCCTGCCAGAGTTTAAAAACTGATGGAATAAGTTTTTCTCTAATCCTTATGACAGTATGACCGTTTATCAAGAAAGCCTGTCCATTTGTTTGTCAACATCAAGTGCCAACTTTCCTCAGTACAATAGTCGAGGTCAGCAACCAAGCTTCCCGATGACTCCCTTTTAAAGTTATATCGTATGGTTGCATTTGGTAAGATAGCAATGGATGTCACAGTTGCATGGGGCGCTAAACCACAAAGCCTCTATATAAGGCGAATGTAATAATAAAACAAATGATAACTTCGAGTAAAGTAACAGACTATTGTTCAGTATATTGTTTCAGGCTTTGGAGCGTAGTGAATGAGGCAATGAATTATTATAAATATGTATCCAAATCATCCTATTTCCTGTTTTTCTTTCAATGATATTAATGGTTTTACTAATTATAATCTTGTTCTGTCCACGCTTCATTTACCACCTTTTCATTGCCATGGGCATCATATTTTTCCGATTTTGTCTCTGTCTGTCTAAACTCTGTCAAAACGGATCCCTCAAAATTAAATATTATCATTAATAGAGTGTGCGATTGTGTTTTTTGTTCTTCTGTTTATAAAATAAACGCTAAATAATTACATTTATAGGATTTTTCCTGTTGTATTGCTTAACCGAAAAAAATTGCTTTTAAAGGTACAGCTTTGGGGTTCAAGTTGACCAGTAGGCCTTAACATATTACACCAAAATGTTTTTATCTAATAGTAAAATCTACAAGAATGAATACAGTAATCACCTCAATTCCTTAATCTTCATTGATATTTCAAGTTTTTATTTTTCATAAGGAAATAACACATAGGTGCCTGACAGTTGGTGCGTAAAGATTCGTAAAATTTAAATCAGATATTTTCACCTCTGGTATTAAAATGAAGAAAACCTCAACGCTTAAGTTTCAAACTGTCCACATTGACTATATCTTGAATGGACGTGACATCTTGTTCAGGTCTGAGCCGTAGAACTTCACATGAAAAGTAAGCGTCCGTTGCAGAAAGTGCTTAAATATTAGAAAAAATGTGAAAATGGAAAATAACGTCCAAGACTTGTTAAGGCGGAGTGAGATGACCATTATTTTAAAATAAACAAAAAGACATGCATCAACAATTCATGGAAAATAGTCAATTTTGCAAGCATAAGTTTAACAGTATTACGCAGAAAGATAACCCCGAGGAAACGAGAAGGAACAGAAGAGGGCTCACACATTTTACACATTTTACATTTTCACATTTTACAAATACTATGAAGAATGCCAACTGCCTGGTGTTCTTGATGCGTGAGACAGTTGCTGAATTGATAACCAGTTTATTTCCTTCAGTCGTGTTTGTGCATTGATGCCCTGATTCAGAGTTACTAGCATGCAGCACAGTAGGAATTCATCGATCGTGCTTGCTGAGTAAGTCTTGTTTTGTCATTAATTCCAGCGTACGGCCTACAACAGCCCTTAAAATCCACCGGCTGAGAATAAAAGATAATGGTACCCTTGGAGAGATAATGGAAAATAATGCGAAAATATATTATCCCTCAGCCACTGGAAGAAAAATTTAATCTCCAGATGAACTCTTCTGACAATAGCTAATGTTTTATCGGGATATGATTTCTGTAATGACATGTTTAGTCCAAGAACATGCACGGAAGTGGACGCGAAAAAACCAATAAAGTAATAATGAAAAAGAAAAAAGAGAAGGGCACGTCGTCCATTATAACTGGAAGGGGTTTATGAATAAAAAGATTGATTTAATTCTTTTGTATCTTCATTATTTTAGGTTGTTTTTAATGCATAATACTGTTCCAAACTTATACTCCTGAAATTTGAATTTCTTATTCCCAGTCAGTGAGTGATGACTTTTTTCCAATTAGTGAAAGACGATCTACGAAATTTGAATACTGTCGAAATCCTTGTAGCATCTTAAGAAAAATATGTGAGACCAAAATCTGCTTTTCAGGCATAAAGATACGAATGTGGCCTGTGCAATTATCTTAAACCAAAACAGCAAACGAAAAAAACGATTTCATCCTCAGGAAACTTAATAACCTCATCAAACATTGCAGAACATTTGGAAGCAGAATACAATCATTCACAAGTTTCCGTTGGAGTAACGCTTCTTATCCACTTCTAATTAACTATCCGTCCTTCAAGCATTCATGAAACTGAGGGTAGTTAAAAAAGACCACTGCTTAGCCTGCGTCAGTAATGTTCCCTTAGGATCTCATGTGGTTTAATTCAAGCCCAAAAGAGTCTGCTAGACCTAACGGCGAGAATGGAGTGAATAACCACCCCTTGTTGTGCGAACTAGAGCTGCCAGATCTTGTACATATTTGTGATCCTTCAAGACAAATTATAAATTTCACACATAAAATTTAAACGATAAATTCACAATAGTGGTTAGCCAATGCTGGTGAGCAGTCAGTTATTATCGGTTGGAGCTGTGAGAGTTATCTCAATCCTTTCGTGTTAAAAGGGCGGAGACTGAGTCATACCGATGCCAAGTACAAATATCACTGTTGATGAACAGTTTTTGGGGATCCAGCCATGTCTTCAACGTGATTCAGTGTATATTTAGAAGGGCATAAATCTGCCAGCAGGATTATTGTTGAGTTACTTTGTTTTAAATATTTCCCCTTGAGCTATGCCGTAACGAAAAATGCACATCCTCGACAAAGATAGTAACACGAGAGGTTGAAAGCAAAAACCCCAAATGCCACTTCAACTATTTCACACGCCATCTTGCTTTTCTTCTTCAACTTTGTACAAGCGATTTCACCGTTATCATGAGCAACAGCGACAAATGCTTTTCTCATCGTCAGCACAATGAAAATCATTTACAGTGGCGGGATTGTGCACTTCCTGCATAAAATCTATTTTTGTTTTTGAATTCAATAGACTAAAATTACAAAATGAATCAACGATAGTTTACAATAAAGTTTATCCTTCTCTTGGAATACAGATTTTTAATTAAATTATTTGTTCCTATTTAAAATTTTCCTGAACTTGCTTGCACATTTACCTATCTTACGGTTTCTAACGCTCCATGTGCAAGGTTTGGACGATTAATTCATTCGCTGCAACTATGGAGCAATTAAAATATGTATTTTATGAACTGTTAAAATACAGGAGAATTTCCAAAATTTTTGACTGATTGATTATCAGTCGCAAACCGGCACCCGCACATGTATGACAGCTTTGAGATAATAATGAACAACCCTATGCAAATTTAAAACTTAACTGAAATAGTTAAATTAATATTAATTAGTCTAGAAATTTCAACTTCATTAAAAAGGCGAGCTATTGATAAATGTGCTAAATCACTCTATTTGTGGCTAATAAATTTAAGTAGAATTTTCAACTGAAATCGCAATTTTACCATTTTATACATAACAAAAGATCGAATACAAGATTGAGTATACGCTAAATTACTCGACAGCTCAACCATAATTTCCTACAATATCCACCGTAAGCACTTCAGCAGGGTGGTGAAGGGACGGTGAATTGTGCTGAATTATAGCGAGAGTAGATTTTTAAAGCATCTATATCACTTTTTGTTCCACTCTTTACCTGAGCCCGGTGTCAAGCCAGAGTCAAGAAGAATGGAGATGGGAGAGGGACTAAATTACTCACTCAAATTCTAATCACACACTGCATGAATTAGGTTATTTAGTGCATATGATCCCGACTTCATCAGAGGATGGAAAACATATCCCATACATTATGTATGCATATTCCCTACCCTCAATTTGTAGACCACTAAACTAAAAATATTCAAAAAGCATAGGTTAGATTTCTCTCCAAATAAGTCATCGTCTGCCGGACATCCTTTGAGGAGTCTGCTGTTTTCCAGCTGTATGAAATATATGAGAGAGTTATTTCAAAAGAGCCAATGTTTTGCACCAAAAATAATAGATTGATGGTCCAGTTTAGTGACATAAATAGGCAGAACCGCTGACGGCCAGGTGAGGTCTCGGCTATGAATCAATGCAAAATAGGATGGACAGCTATGAAGCACGATATGCTATTGCTCTTTGTATCTTCAAAGAAAAAAGTTTCTCGGCGTTAAAAGACTGTTATTTTAACAGTTCATCTGCTACCGGAGACAACACTGCACAATTAAAAAACTACCTGGAAATAGAGAAAATCCTAATAATGCATGTAAGAAGATGATAAAAAGTTTGAAAATTGTAAAAAGTGCTTGATATACGTTGATCAAACAGGTCAAATGATGAATGAACCGAGCAATAGTTGAGAGGTAAATGAAAATACCAGCGCTTAATCTAAGAGCTGTTAATTAAATAAAGCATGTGATAGCATCTCATCATCCGCTAGGTATCACACACTTATTCATACATCACCAGTGTCTCGTTTAAAATAAAAATCAAAATGTCAGATGAGTAAACATTTTATTGACGCAATCAAATCCTAGTTTTCTGCATCTCAAGTACAAAGGTACTATTCTTTTGGATTTCTATTCCGAAATGGTATTTCATCCGAAATGGCGATAGGTTCTTTAAATTTTAATCTTTTTGAAGCAAAGAAAAGTATAATTTGTTAATAAAAGAATGGTCTTCTTGATTTTTTTATATAAAAGTAATTAACGTTTTAGTAAAGCTAACCAATGAAAACAGGTTTAGTGAAAGTGATAGGGAAAACCCCGTTTAGCCTATGACGTTTATACAACTTTTAATAACCACGCTTCATTTTCTCAATTTTTAGTATCCACCCCATGGTTATCATGAGCATGATCAAAAATTTCGTAAACATAATAATATAGACTAACATAATTAACAGTATAACCCCTTTTAATTAACTTGCACATTACCGCACGAACTAAGAGTAAATTTTTCCGAATATAGCTTTCGGAAACGAGCCAAAAAAAGACTTGTTTCCCAAAGATTTACCCGAAATTCGCAAAGTAGAGGACTTAAAATTAGATTTTATAGTCCAAAAATAACATGGCGAACGTTGAGCGGCAGGGTGGCAATTCGAGTTCGGTGAAGCCACTCCAGAGTAATAAGGGGCAGACGAGAAGGTGTCGAAAGCTACGTATACTTGCCAACTGGTATTTTAATTCTTCAAATTAATGAAGTAGCTGTGGGACGAAACCAGTTAATCTATGCATTCTTGTGAATAGGTAGGACTTAAATGCAGAAGGAAGAGACTGATTACATGGAAAAGACTTTTACCCGCCTGACAGATACTTGTAATGGATACACAAATGTGCAGTATTTATTGGATGTTTGCCATCGCCCGTGTTCGTCTTTTAATCTTAGCCCTGCTTTACCATGAACTAACTGCTTGCTCCCTTAATCATCTGACATATTGGATCAACTCAAGCAACTTGCATTAATTTTTGAATACAATTTTTATAATTGATTCTTAACTAGTCAATGCTTCTTCTGTTTCCTGTTTTTCTTCATTTGTATAGTACTGCACTGTACCGCACAAGGGACGAACATGCAAAATACCGTTTTTTTACATTTGAGAAATTCAATCGGTGGGCATTATCGCAGCGATATCTTTCTTCATAGTTTCCGTCGGTGTTTCCTTTTGCAAAAATCGTGGTCCGCTGAGCTCTGCTGTTAACTTACTATGAATTTATAACCACAAGACAAACAACCTGCTATTTCCACGTCAGAACATTGGCCCACTGCAATACGCCCATTCTTCAAAACAAACCTATAAAAAACGTGAGAACCCCAATGAGAATTTCAGTAATAGGGCTTCTTATTTTCCTAGAGCTCTTGACGAAATATGAAGAGCTGTTTTAGCCCTTACTTCAACATTCATACATGATTATTCATGGTTGCGTGGACTATAACATGGTACTGCAGAATACTATAGGGTACTATAAGGGATCGATATTTTCCCCTTGAATGATTCGGGTTCTAATATTTGTCATCTGACCGGTTGCAAATGATGTTTATAAATTATCCTTTATTTTCAGACTGCAAATTATCCATTCAACCCATGCTGCTAGGGCTGTACAAAACATCCTTACAGAGGAGTTTGTTGACAATTTCTCCCTAGTTTCAGCAAAATCAAATAATAAATTAAAGATTCGTTTTCGAAAATGATAATATTTTCAGTATAACGCTATCTTTGTTTAATTTGCAATTTCGTATCCTTACGGACAAATTGTGGAAGTCAAAAACTGAAAAATGCACATTTTTAACTTTTTCAGGTAACAAACCTCAACTTTATGATATATTATCATATGCTATCCAATTCTATTACCATTTCAATCTTATTAAAATAATATAAGTTAAAAAGAGCAGTGATTAAAAAGAAGCGTTTTGTTGAACCACTTCAGGGTGCAAACAACATCATGCAGTTTCTAGGATCCTAGCTTTTTACTAAGGAATGCAGTGAAACCTACATGTTCACTTAATTCCTGGAAAACACACTGGGATCGGATTAGATTGCGAAAGCTTTTATAAATTTCCTGGTCAGGATAAGCAATGCTTTGTAAAAAACATGGGCATTTTTTTTAAATATCAGCCCAAGTACTAACATCAAAAAAGAGGAATGATAGCTTCTCAACTACAAAGTATTTGGCCATTCAAATCACGAATAAGATGGAACAGAACTCAAAAAATATTGGATTTTAGAAAACAATGTTTATAAAACCAAATTGTTCATTTGAAATTCAGGAATATTTAAAAAACCTGCTTTAATTCTCCCCAAAACGTAGTTATAAACTGTTTATTGTTATTGTTGAACCAAAGAATTGTCATTTATAGAGAAGCCAGTATTACTTTATTCCCATAGATATCATGTAAAATTTCTGTTGTCCATTTTTTCATATTTGTCGATTTCGAAGTTCAATAGCTGTATAAAAATTGACGAAATTGCCTTTTTCTATTTTAATAAACATGCGGCAGACAAAATCATTTGAGTGTTTACCTATGAATAAATGTTTCCAGGTAGTCTCAGTACACTTCTCAAATACTGAATTTGTAACAGTCAGTGACATGTACTGAATAGGCGATATATGGATGAAATTTGAAATTTATAAAATACTTTAGATATCTCAAAACTTTGTGGAATGCTCTCATATTATCTATGATTTGCTAAAATTTGTTCAGTTGAGTTAATGGAAAGTCGGAGGGCAGTTACCTTTGGAACTCAAACAAAATCCAAAATCTCCTGCTCATAGAACTTTACTCCAGAGACAATCGAACCTTAATAAAAAATTCAGATTGTGATAAGAACTGAAACTTCACCATCCATTTATAATACACCTATAAAACAATTATGAAATTATGAATTACATGGAGTATCTAGGACAAACTCAAAAACCAACGGTAATGATTGGCATATGATGAATTCCATCTAACTTTCATGAACATGAAAACTAATTTTGCTCCGATGTAGGCCAAGCCTATATAAAATTAACGATCACTGAGAGTAAATGAAGACTGGCAAAAATTGCGTGCAAACGCAAGCGAGTATATGAAGCCATTCAGCAGGTGGCAGGTCAAAGGGAGCACACTTTAAGAAATAATTGCCTTGTGGTTCCCTGAGGCATAATGATCCAATTTTACACCATCCTGCTTCCAGTGAATGCTGTTGTGTTGAGAGTCACTAAATTAAAATATCTCATACGGCTTCAGGCCATGGGAAATAGGGAATGCACACACACAGACCGAGCATGTTCGCATTGCGGCACGTTTGGTCATCTGATCCCCTTACTCCCTAATCGCAGTTTTGTTTCCCATAATTGGCTCCAATTAAAAGCACGCTAGGCTAGTAGAAACCTGAGTGAATTAGATTTGCTCAACTAGACAAAACAGTTTATGCAAGCAGCAGAACAGTGCAAACGCAAATAGCTATATCACAACAAGCAATAATACAATTATTCCCGAGCATACAAATCCTAAAAGTGATTACAATGGTGCGTTGTTGTTCGGAAATCAGCTAAAGCTAACACCCGCAAGTGCAACCTACGACGATGTCATTCATGGAGCAAAGCAATAGAAGTGATCAGGGAAAGTTTCGTCTTATAGCACTCGCAAAATTCTTGGAAAAGCAGAATATCATCACATTCATATTGTTCAAGTCTTCAATGCACCTCATCGACCCTTTTCGCATCATCGTAGAACTTGAAAAATCGCTTGTGATTTTGCTCAGCTGAGATTCAAGTTTTAACAACATTGGTTAGGAGTCCTACGCAACTGTTATATGCTTAATTTTCAATGTCCCAAAATCCAATTTAAAAATGAGTATCATAAAATTAGTTTAAAAAACTATAAAAGAAGCGTTGTGCATACCACTTCAATTTCGGTTTTGTGAACGGCGTTATATAAGCCGGTTTGCTCGGATATAAGGGATAATTAGCACAATTATTAGTATAAATATTGAAAATCAGCCAAAAAGCTTAAGCTGATCTAGAACCTTGCTAAATTGACTAAAAATATCCTAGAGTAGTTGGCAGACAGTCCAGCAAGACCAAGCGGCTTATAAAACAATTCAATATATCACTCTGCGTTGATCGATAAATAAACCACTACTGATTAAATAAGTGTTTCTAAGAATAAAAACTGGTTTTTTAATATGGCTGCATCCGAAGCTTTACTGTTTTTTGCCAGAAATATGCTTTTTGGATGCTAGTTGAGAGCTGAGTTTGTGAATGTTTGAATGAATTTTCTGTGTTTTATCTAAGATATGCAAGAGTAGAGCTACAAGCTAAGTTTGCAGCTTTCTGTAGAATAAAATATAGCTGACAATCTTTGCCAACGAGTTAGGTTCATGCAGATTACACTATCCACATCCTATACCAAACCAGGTGTATTCTAGGCAATAAACTCTCAGAAGACAGGATATATCGCACAATGGATAGGCATGAAAATGAATGCCTGGATAGATTAGCCTTTTCCGATAGAAATTGATGTGGATTTTGAGGATTTTATTGGTAACGATGACTATGAGATCAATATTTGTAGACATCGTTCACGACACTGATGAGTTAACGAATAAAAAAGCAAAATCAAAAATATAACTGCAAGTATTCCAACCACCGTAGCAAGAAATAGTTGAAACGGCCTCCAAGGACATCCAGGCATTTGGTGGCGTCACCTTCAAGCTTTCAAGTATCTAAATATATACAGAGTTTCGCTGCAAACTTGGGTGGAGCCCCGAAAACTTTTCAGTACCAGTGCATTATGGACTTGGCATCGACCTAACTCTGCTTCTGACCTCATTCTTACCAAATGATCAAAAGAACGTTCACGGCGCCACTAGATACTACATCTCTGCTCTTCGGCATTGAATAAAAATATTTTATTAGGCAGCTAGATTTTGAAATTATTGTTTAAACCATGAGAAAATATTCTTATCCATGATGAAGGATCAATAAAGTATCACATATCTGTTAACTGTCACTTCCACAACTGAGAACAGGTTTGCTATAATCTCAATTTTGTGTCTGGCAGACGTTTTATGACTTGAATGGCACCACATCACTTTATCGGAGTGGTGGCATTTTCCCAACTGGCCTAACTTCCCCCGATGCTTGAAGGTCTATTAGTCAGGGAAAGGTGAAGAAGAGTTAAACATTGGCATTGTCTTTGCCAACAGTGTTTATCTACCTCTACTACAAGTAACGGCTCTGCAGTTGCTGGCGGGGTTCACGAATGAGCCCCAAAGCAGAAGAGGCAAGTGAGTTCCGTTAATGATCTGTGAGCGTTCATCAGCAAAAGATTTTATTCTTTCGTCATCTGTTCTGCGTTATTTGACAAAATTGTTTACGTTTTCTGTGGGCACAACCATTTCTCTCTTAACCTTTTTGTCTTCGATAAATTCGATTGCTTTTGTTAAGATGCTGCCTAAACTGCAAAGACATTTTAATATTGTAGAGAGTCTCAAACAACTGTTTTAAGAATACTGCATAATCTATCTCTGTTTAACTGCCATTGATTTGTTCTAAGCTAAAGTAAACGTAATTTAACAAGCAAGTACTGTGATAGAAGTTCATGTAACTAGATAAACACAATATGTACATGTATACAAAAGTGTTGGATGAACAAATGATTAGCATTTTAAACTGAGTTGACGTCTTTCATAGCTTTATATAAAGTTATTGGTTTCTGCTGCTAGGTAAGGAAGGTTCAGTAATTATATAACCCAAATTAAATGCAAAATATCAACATTCAGAAGAACCCTGAAATGGCATTGAGACAACTCCCTTTTTGGTTCCGAATGCGTTCTGCAGTGAAGAACACTTCTCTTTTTCTGGAAGAATCGAACAAATACTGTTGTTGTTTCGTTTAAATAGGAATCGAATATTCTTCTACTAAATTCTATGCTATGTATACATACATTGGAAGGCGAAGGTAAGATGATCTCGGAGGAGGATGGTATAATCATATTAAATAGAAGTGGGTGCTTGAAGTTAAAAGACGAGGAATGCTCCGATACTTGTTTATTTTTTTTCAATTGATGGGCTTTCGTTTGCGTATGCAAAGACCATCGTATCGTAAGAAGATCATATTAATTACTTCTAGGCCATCTAATGATATGATTTCTTTTAAACGTTAGCGGAAACGTTCTTAGATTTTTTCAGGTGTTTGTATTGATACACGCTAAGAAAATCTTTTACAAAGCAAGTAAAGTTTGTTTCGGTCACCGGTTAAAATCATTTTGGAGGTCTTGACACCTCCAATAAATAGTGGAATTCTTATTTTTAATCTTTTAAGATCTTATAGGGCCTTCTTGCGACTATGTTCTCAACCCACTTTGCGTAGATATTGATGTACTTCTTCGGTATACAAAACTAGATTAAATGGTCTTCTCTTCATAATAAACACAAATATGCCATGCTCATAAATTTTCCGCATATAAAATACTGAACGTGTGTCCTATTTACTTTTGCATGAGTTTGAGGTAAACTTTTGCTGTACTATCCAACTGAACAAAACTGCAGAGAACTTAAAAAAGAACATGGCCCCAGATGTACACCTAAGTGAACCACCAAGCTGTTTTACCGGCAGAATATCAGAAAACCTCCCCTTGTTTATACAGTATGTATATCTTGAATCCACCTTTACCTCCATTTTTAAATTTTCGTCTTCTGTATCTTATATTATGCAAAAATTCGAATTTTGATACTGCAGTAGCGTATTTTATTTTTCCAGTAGACCTTGGAATTAGATTGAAACTTGCTTCGAAGTACATTTGAAAAATCTCCTTTTTACTGTTCGTCAAATGGTTGAACCATTTGATGTACTCTTTGTCTGCAAAGATCTAAAATGCCAATTAGGAGGCATTACTGGGCTGAAATCTTCTGTCTTGAAAGCTGCAAATACAGAACAAAGACTGCTGGAGATATTTTGAAAAAGATCATATGACGTTAGGTTCCAATATTGCCAACATTTCTTTAAGGATATATTAAAAGTTTGTGCATGGTATGTTGAGGGAATAAAAAAATAATTATTGAGTACTGAAGTGTATACAAGATAGCGAACATCGTCCAAACTTTCCGCCGTATCTGATGACTTCCGATATATTTATAGCAACTGTGGAATAAAAGTTAACAACCCTTGAGTGCAAGGATTTTCTCGAAGTTTCCTATTAGATGCTGGGGGTAAAAAAATTTGTGTAATTCATTTGAACAAAAGCAAATAATCTCTTCTTTCTCTAATATGGAAGATTAAGCGCACATAAGACTAATAGATATAACGTTTGAAGTGTAGCGCAATGATCGTAAAGATTTCCAGGATTACGTTTCGTGCGGTACACCGCCTTATGTATGTATATCTGAACCGGATTCCTGCGTAGGCTGGGATTCCAAACCGATTCATTGGACCTTTAAGTTGCTGATTTTGGGACAAAGATAACTATTTAAGTATGGTTTATTTTCGCGGCTTCACAGGAATGCCATCGGATGTGTGAGAAACAAGTCGACGTCAGTGTTACATTTGTAACACTCGGAGACCTTTTACTGCCCATTAAAACTTGCATAAACAGTCGAGAACCAAAAAAACATCAGTTTGTAGTGAAGCCCCCATAGACGTCTAGGAGCCTGTATTTAAAACGCGGAACCCAGGATAAAACCCCACTTTACACCATCCACAAGTTACTTACTAATGGGGAAGGTGACTGTCATGTCACTATCTTCGTCAGCTTTTTTCTTTTCTACCCCCTCAAATGCGCTCCTTATACTCAAGCGACTGCTGAGTCACCAGTTGTGTAAAACCTCTCCTACCAAAAGACTGATTACTTATTTTTGACTGCAGATGCTTCGATACGCACACGCAAAAAGAAACCAAACTAGCGTCACAAGTGTTTTACCAAGCAACAGAAGCGAAACAAAGACTGAGATTACAGTTAGATGACATTTGCCGACAAAGACAAATGAGACTGGAATGGCTATTTCTGGCCGTCGTAAGCCAGCCATACCCAATCCCCAATGGGCACTCCCCCAGGCTCGAACCCATGACCGATTAATTAGAAGTCCAACGCTCTAACCCATTGCGTCACTGGCTCGTTGTTTTGCTGGTTACGATCAGGAATATTGCCGTTCGTTGAAGAACGCTCACGGATCACTTACGGGAAGAGTACGTCACGTTCCTTAACGAATAAATTACAGTCTTCAGACAAATAAAAAAATAACACTGACATTTAAAGTAACCGTTCTCTGTCAAAGCCTAGAATATTTTCTTGCAAACAACTGTATTTTTAAATGAGCGGACCACTGATGACAATTTACAAGGTCGATTATTGCTTTCTCCTGTCATGGTATCTTATTATTTAAAAGAGTTAATTTAAAGGGAAGGAATAATTTATTTGGCAAGAAACAGGAATAAGTACATTTTATACGTACAGATATGTATCAAATGCCAGAAAAAATAAGGGGAAGGCTTTAGAATAACGTTAAGCTTGACGTGACGCTCAGATTAAGTTTAAGTTTACGGATAAAGTTTTCTGTAAGCAAGTAGGCTACGATAAAGGTTAAGATTGAACGTGAATTTTCTGCTTGCACTAGAGTTAGGTTTAATTTTAGCAAGCATACTAGGATACGCATACCTTAAAGAAAATGGTATGGGCATTGACTCTCAAAACACTGTAAATTACTCCACAAATCTGTTACAGCAGACTAAAATTGAAATAGGTGGCGGAACGCACTAAGCAACGTGCTGGTAAAAAGGTGATTGACCTGAGATTTTAAATGATTTTCTCGTCGAAATTTATATTTAACGAACCAGGAAAGCGTTATAACACTTTTTTTACAGAAAGCCCCAAATATTGGTATGATGATCGAAATTTACTGATAGGCATCCGAACTCCTCGACCAATCCATAGTTACAAAAGCGTGTCTTCGTATGTGTTTTCTGCGAAGTAGTTATTTATTTAAAAAAAGAAAAGTAGAGGCGTAGTGTCCGAGTACAATGAGATAACTATTTTTCTTTGTACATAATTTAATTGAGGCGCAGGAAATTCCACCTCGGAGCTTAAAAACTATAAAATCGGATTGCCGCATATTTGGTTTTAAAATAAGCGACTAGGGTGAATAAAAAAATATTCGCCTTCAATTGTTCTTCTAATTTTCTGGATAAATACGCTACTTTTCGTCTATGAGTTGGATGAGGAGCCACTTAGCTAGGTGCTGCTTAACTGTCCCTTGCCGAGCCGTCTCGAGGAGGGTTTTGACGATCTATGTAGTGGACCGTCAGAAACGATGCAACACCTCCCATTTGGCAATATACGTACATCGATACGGACAAAAGAGATTTTCGTTGACATCCGTAGGATTGCGTTACGGATTTTGAGGCCGGCAGCGTTCATTTATTCTGGCTGATAGCATTGTTGACGAGCAGAAAAAAACAATAGTTTCGTCACGACACTACGAACCCTCCATATGACAAGTCGACGAAACCGCAAAACGTTTTTAGTTTGAAGCTATTGAATAAGCCCTCAGTCAATAAGCATAAAAGTCTTTTTACAAACATATTATGCTTGAATGAACATATCGAACGAGCATTCGGAGATTATTGATTATCATGCGTTCGCTGAATATGACACTATATAACCAGAAGAGGCCAACATGGGAGCCCCATGAGACGCAGTTTAACATATTTGTGCTAAAATGCATCACTGCCAAATAAGTGATTTCAGCGATTTCGTTTGTATGCAGAGAGTAAAAATGCCTTTATGAAAGTGGCGGCAGATGGACGATATTTTGCCCGACAATACTACTGCGAGTACACAGATAAACGTCAAACCGAAGAGGGCAATGAATATTTTACTTCCCATTTCGAACCATCCTTTAAGAAACACCATCAAAATGAAGAATGAACCAGCTAAAAAGTAAACTTTTCAAGTTTGGTAATTTTGGGTCAAAAAGAGCGTCTATCCGCTGCTAAACCAGAAAAGTGAGGGTAACTTGTCCTTAGGGTGGTTTAGCCAAATAGACTAGCAAAAGGGAAGGAGCCCTTTGGGAAATTGGCCTTCTTGAGTGCTGTAGTTAAAATAAAATTATAGAACGCTCTCAAAAGCTCAAAATGCCTACATTGAAAAATATCGGCTTAGTGTAATTTCATTCTGAGTGTAGCAGGAAAACAATTTTTGAAGTGCAAATTAATAAAGACATAGTAAACTGTGCTGACATTCTAATTTACAGACGTTTTTTCACATGCTTTCATTGGTTCCAATTGAAAAAAGAATGCATGACTGTTTAAAGCAGCCCGATTTCGATATTTATTTCCTTATTCCGGTCGTATACGCTGAAATGGTCGGAAAAGCTGACGCATTTTGAGACAGGTTAAAAGAGGTGACACAAAAGACGTCCTACCCTCTATTTCTGAATAATTGTTTGGTATCGGTCGTTAGCTGGATGCAGGTTTAAGCCTTCTGGGCATTACGCTATGTGCCAAAAATACCAAAATCCTCGATTGTTTTGCTGCCTGCGTACACAAGTAGTTTTCAGAAAATATACAATACATCAATACTAAACAAAAACTTCTTACGATGAGTACTCAAAAACGTGAATTTTTCTCCTTAGACACGTGGCTTGGCAATTCTGCCATCTCCCGCTGGGCAGGTATACTAGACACTCTCCTTGTTCAGATGGTCAAGTAGCACCCATGAGAAAATATTGCAGCCGACGGAGTGAACGTTTTCTTGAACCTTGCCACCCCCCTCACAACGATCTCGGTGATTTCGATGATAAACTTGAAGGAGCAACGATTCTGTGCTGGCTTGGTTTTTCGCGACGCCAATGGAGCTGGTCACGTTGAATTTGTTCCTCATGGCAGCACAGTGAGTCTAAATTACTATCTGCGACCTCCAAAGTGATTGCATGGGGCAGTGAGAAAGCGCGGCCTAAAATGTGGCGGTCGGGTTACGGGCTGCTTCAACATGGCAACGTTCAAATTAAACCACTTTTTGGCAAAAAACGGCATGACCGTTCTCACGTCCCTCTTACCCACTCGACCTAGCTCTCTATGAATTCGTTTTCTACCCGCAAACGGAGAAAAACTTAAAGTGAAAGCGTTTTCGTAACCTAGAAGAGGTTAACAAATTACTACGGGCACCTAATGGCATTATTTCCGACGAAGATCAAAATTTTTTAAACAGTGGAAAGCCCATTGGGAAAATTGTATCTCAAATAATGAACAATATCCTGAAGCAGAGTAATTTTTTTCAGATGTTATCTTAAATAAATGATTCTCGTTTTATTGGGGGATCCTCTCGTACATATACTTTTTTAAAATTTTGATACTGCGTTGTTGTGCAGTTAACCTGGTCCTTTAAAAGGTGAAATATTATGCTCATAGGAGAACTAGCCCTTCAAAGCTTTATTTTTAACCAACATAGGACGACTGCTTGAGAATACGTACAGGCAGATATTATTATTCTTTTTGGGTTGACTTTTATTTCATTCATTTTAGATGTAAATTTCAAAAGCTATGTCCTTGGGTCTTCTTTCAAAGCAGCAGAAAACGAATTTTAAATCAGCTTTCTGAAAACACAAGTACTATGCATCTTTGAAAAACTGTGCAAAGTACAGAAAGACAACGAAAATACTGTGCGGATTAGATTTAAGGCTAGGGTAAGGATAAGGTTACGATGCAGATAGGCATGTAAAACGGTTAATTCAGTATAAAATACCAGCTTATCTGAACCTTGACGGTGGGCATATAAATTTCCTTCTACTCACAACACAGTGCCGCCATTTTTGTCCTTTAAACTGCACTACGCTCTTTGCCTCCCATTTTCAATTACTCAGTTGTATTCGTTACCAGATTCATACAATAGTTCGTTGCGTACATCAATGCAAGTTCAATTTTGACAATTGTTCAAGGGACTACATCAGAGGTCGGCAAACTCCGGCCTTTAGGCCAGATATGGCCTAGCTAGTATTCCAGTCCGGCCTAACGCCCCCTAGTTATTTTTCCTTGGATCTGGCCTAATTGAAGTGTCATGGTTTTGTTCCCCTTCATTACTGTTGGTTGCAGCTCAAGCTCTGGTTGGTGGTTATTTTTAGAACTGATGTCAGGCGCTTGTATAAAACAGAAGCACCTGACCGGGGAGGGATGATAAATGTTGTGTTGTAAACAAGTTCATTCACTGGTCTCGGTTTCATTCACCTCTTACCGGGGTCACGGCGTGTGTCGTGCGCCCGTATGTGTGCTGTGACGTGCGAAGCCATTTTATTTCATGGTCATATTAGAGACTTCGAGTTCCCGCACAGTAACCCCAATTACTATGCCTAAAGAGCAGAAGCAACGCGCAGCTACCAGTCTCCGGAAGGTTGACCTCGAATGTCGTGTCTTCAACCTCGAAAGGACTGACGAATTATTCTTCTTCCAACGCGGCAACAAAGCTCTGTGTTATTGTGCAACGACACTAACAGCACTTTCAAGCGGTCGGATCTCGAGGGGCATTTCGATGCCAAGCACGCGCACACGTACAGAGACTACATCACGGATGAGTGGAAGACTGAGGCTGTTCGCGTGCAGACACCTTGTTTCTTCTGGCCTAGTGTGCCTTCTTGACCTCCTGAAATGGCCTAGTAGTCCCAAAAGTTCTCCGACCCCTGGACTACATTAAAAAGTCGGTTAAAAACGTTCCTCTTTCCACATACCTACACAACACCACACTTGTATGAACAGATGAAAAATTATTGATTGCGTGTTTTTAAACTTGTACCACGTTCCCACGTTCCATATTACTGTGCTGGACTGACAAGAAGTTATGGAAAGCACGCGCTTGCTCGACAAATAATCTTTTAAATACTTTAATGGGAATTTTCGCAACACCTTAAGGAAAAAATACGTTTTGCAACTCCCTAAGAAAGAATATTGTATCGCTTGAAAAAGTGATACAATTAAATTCTTCTACATGGCAATTGTAAAATTGAGATTTCATTAGATGATCAGAAAGACCTGTAAGAACATTTTCAGAGGTTGTGGAATGTAAAACAGGTTTGGGTGGTTATTCTTGCTTATTGGAAGTGCCATCTTTTTCAGCACAACTAGAGAGCGCAGAATTTGGCAACCAATGTATGTATGCAAGAAATTATTTAACCAATCTTCCTTACATATCCAAAAAGCGCATAAAATCGCAAGCCAAATGCAATACGCTCCTTTATGTCAGACAGTAATCCTTCCATGACTTGCCTTTTACTCTTTACTAGTACATTTGACAATTAGTATCTGTGGACTAAAAAGTTCCCATGGACACTGACAGCAGTCCCTTCAGTTAGCATGCCAACTATCAGTCACTCCTAGGTAGTTGAGTGCGGAAATAATCCTTTATGATAGTAAAATAACTTTGTTTTAAGTAAAACTTCAAATATTGCTATGAAGGAAGATGACATACGAATTAAAGAAGCCTTTTATGTGTTGTACTTATTATACATGGTTTAACAAAAACCGGAAGTAAATTTAGTCGATTTTGCATGAAACAGTAATGATTATCCGGAGTTCGTTTCGCACAAAGTTTATTATCTGAGGGTGTGATTTTGAGTGATCAAGATGACTTGCAACGGAAAAATAAGTATATATGAGTTTTATTGTCAGTTTTAAAAGGAGCCTCACTATCTGCCCATGATAAAATTGGCTCTGAAGCAGGCTAATAAGTTTTCGACTTTTCAGATATATTAAAACAGGCGTATACCCGGGAAAAAATGCCTCAAATTTTCAGATATTGTTTATTTGCTCATAAAATCTGTATTTGGTGAGAATTGCCAGAAAAAATTATATAGAAAACACTGTCTTTGAATTTTAATCTGCCCTCCAAGCTGCTTCACTGAAATTTAGTCAGCTCCGATAACGGACAAACATAACCTACCATCTTGTTTTACATAGATATAAAAAACCTTAAACTAATCTAGGGTAGATTCTGTTGCTCTTCTGGCACATGATTAAGGAGGCTTTGAGTGAACATGCCCAAAGATTAAAAAGGTAGTTTATTCAGTAAACAAATTTTATACATATATCCCAAGGTAAGCAAATATGGGCCTGATAGAGGCCAGAATCAAATCCACTTGATTCCCATCGTAAAATGTCCAAGCTTAAATTCCTGACTACGTATAGAAAACCATATACAGTGTGTCAAAAATCTATCTTCACACGTTAATCGTAGAAAGTCCAGTTAAATCTTCATATCGTTCAGTGTTAACTCATTAGAATCAATAATGGCAGGTAGACTACATTTTAAACATGAGGACTAGTATTCTCAGCAAAAGGGAACACCACCGAAATACCATCGTGATGTAAGATCTAATCCTGATTAGCTCTTGCCAGACAGGGGTAGCCTGATGCTAAAATACCGAACACATATTTCTTCCAATTAAAATTTAAGCGTAACATGGGGATTTTGGAATAGCTTAGACAGGGGTTTCACAGAATGAATTCCTCGTTCACTATAGTAGACCTTTATATGGGAATACATCAAAAGGAAAATTCTACACTACAAAACCAAGCACGATACTCAAATGAGAGTAAGCATAGGAATGAATGACATCAAATTTTAAACGAATGTTTCATGGTTTTTGCAATTCTATCCTATGGAGGCATCAGCAAAGATGAAACAAGGAAGCACGAAAGTCGAAAAACAGGCATCATCAAAATGAGTAAACAAATACGTAGAATTAACTTTGTTATGAAAAGGAAAGTTATTATAGTAACCACTGGCTTGATAGTTAATCACAGTATGCATAAATTTTTCGAACACCCTGTGTGCTCAAGCTGCCAGGGTCAGCAAATAAGAGTTACTTTGGCTGCACAATAGAGTTCGAATCGTTCCTTACCCTCGGTTTGACAAGAAGCACAACAGCGACAAAGTTTCGGTTAGCTGGCTTGACCCTAATAATCTCCAATTCTGCAAGGCCGTCTTGCGGATGACTGGACAACACTGTATCGACATAACTGTGGCAATTTATCCTTTTGCATCCAGGTCCGTGACACAGGTTTGAGATCGGCGTGGGCGCAGTAGAGCCTGAAGGAGAGCTCTGAACTGGAATCGGAGGAAGAGGAAAATTCGCCGCGTTCGAAGTTCACAGGCAACTTTACCTTGTTTGGCAACCGCCGTGACTTCGAGCATTGGCAGGGATGACTTGTCGACCGAGAATGTTGAATACGTCGGGTGTGGGCGTTCTTCGAGTTCTCACAAACACATTTGCTCTTTGTTTGGGTCATCTTCGATGAATGCGGTAGAATGACCTTAATAGTTTGGGGTTTTACAGGAGGCGGAATTTTGTTGGCTGTCCGACCCGATGACTTATGCCGGTGGCCGCATTGGCACTCATTGTCTGTCTGGACTGCAGCGACTGTGGTAGCCTTACCACTTTGGCAGTCAGTTGGACCGTCAGATGTTCCGTTAGCCTTGGCGTTTGGTGAATGCTGAAGGCAATGTGATTTATGCACATTTTGGGAGCGAGAATTGTGCGTAAATTCGCTTATTTGGGTGCATGCATGCTTGTCTGGCGATTGGCGTTCCTCACAGCAACAGTTACTGGTAAATGTGGTCCTGAATGCAACCTCTGGAGGTATATTAATGGGGTGCGAAGAGCCCTTGGTAGGCGCCTTTTGAAGAACAATCGGTTTCTTCGCTTGAAGCGATGGTGAATGTGACTGTCGACTATCTCGACTACTTTCAGAAGATGTGTTCACCCCGTTAGCTTCCTTTCGACGCAACCGGGGTTCTGCTTCATCAAACAACACTCGACTATTGGAAACTTGCACAAGCTTCTTAAATTCGGCCATTTGCTTGGGGTTATCAAATCGGATAATGATATACTGTCCTTGGGAGCGTTTTTTCGAAAGGATAAAACAGACACCAGGGTAGTCGGTTAGGGTCACAAACTGGACTATGTTTGTGAAGTCGAGGTCCGGCAATTTAAGTTCATTTTCGGCTAGCTCGAAACGTATAGAGTCGGAGTATATGTGTGCCTCATATTTTTTTCCCGCATTCTCTTTCTTGAGACCTTTACTGTCGATTATCTCCAAAATATGACCCAGAGTAAACGTCTCATGATCAAGCAGACGTGTCTTGTCTAGACCGATCACTGTTGTCACAATTTTCGGTTGCTGAGACTTGAGCTCACTGGTCCTCATCACTGAGAGTAATCTTGGAAAAAAATGGATGATGCGGAGAAATTAAGCAGAGAATCTTGACTCACGGAAGGCCGTCTATAAACTTATGCGGGTGTTTTGATTTGTGTGCGCACAAGGTAGAAAGCTTGCCGGCTTCGTATTCGCTGCCCACCATCGAATGATGAGGCAGCTAGCAGAACCGCGTCGCAGACTTCTTAAGGAAACGAATAGGCCTGCTCAAGGACGTAAAAAATAGCGGTAAGTCCTGTTAGAATGAAGCAATCCCCGGGTATCCAGATACACTACCAACGATTAGCGTCTAGGCATGAATTTGGTTGACTAAGCTGCCCGCATGTACTGAACTACTAGCCACGAAGGCTATATTTGGGTAATTTCTCTCTTAAAAATAAGCAAAGGACGACCAATTTAAACAAGTGGAGGTAGCCACTGCTGAAAGGGTGACAGTTAACTTGCAAATACCGAGAGAAAAATGAGCAGGAACAAAAGTGGAATTTCAATTAGGGGCTACAACTTAAAAGTATGTTGCCACTATTGCTGTTGAGTTCTTATTTACATTCCGATAAAATTAACGCGTGAACTTGGAGTATAGCCTTAGAAACAAACCTTTTGAGACTCGGTCCAAAAATTGCTGTGAATATTTTTGGAAAACATTTAGATTTAACAGGATATTTGTTTACAAATCTTCAAGAGGTGTCTTGGTAGAAAAGTGGGAGGATATTGAATGGGAAATGAAACGCCTCATTGCTTGCTTTCCTTCTTCTTCTTCTTCTTCTTCTTCTTCTTCTTCTTCTTCTTCTTCTTCTTCTTCTTCTTCTTCTTCTTCTTCTTCTTCTTCTTCTTCTTTAAAGCTCCCCCTGAATGCTGAAAGAGGAATACCGAATTGCGTTAGTGGTTATTATGCATAAATCTATCGCCTAAGTGGGACATCGGTATGTTCACCTCCTGACCTGTCATAAGGGACTGTTAGTAATGAAGGCCTTTTAGGCGAATAATGCTCTTAAATAGAAGAAAAGGAAGAAAATGTGTTTGCGTTGCAAGCATGTTTTAATGAAGTAAAAGGCATCGGTGCTCAACTTTTTCACATTTGATATTAACCGTCAGGTAATGAACAACGGAAAATCATGGTTGTTGGGAGTGAAACTATATAGGGTTGAGGTAAACTTGACTAAGGACTAAAAATATGGGAAAGGTACATTCCAGGTTCCAGTTTCTTTGTCATTTATGCCCTTAACCACTTATAACTCCCCGAATTGCGATTGCCTGCAGGCCTCCGATGCCGGGTCTCCGAGACTAGAAGGGAGACGCATTTTTAACTCCTGTGAACGCCAGCCCATTTCGAAGTTCAAGGCTGCAAATTTTAGTGATGTAGAGATTAACAGTTGCTCCTGGTCTGGGATTTAAACGGTTCATCTGGAACTGTGAAAAGCATAAAACGTTCGTAGGAAAGGTGATACCAGGTTTAAACTGCTGGTTAAACCTGAAATAAATATCAAAAAACAAGAAGACCGATATCGCAACCTGACATAAAGCTTCTTAAAGAAGATACTGGAATAGGAACTCCTCATCTTTGTGCTTAACTCCAGGGATGCTAATGGTAGCGTTAATGTTTGCGACAGGATTGAAGTACGGCCAGGGTCATGGTTAATTTGAGATACATGGCAAGGGGTGAGAATATGAACTTATGTACACTGCAGGAAATTGGTGAATAGTTACCTAAAATACTAGTAGGGATCATCATTCCTCTTTCCTACCCCTTATTTCAATGAGTATTGTTTAAACGACAAGATACCCTAAGGTATTGAGGAGTATGCATTCATCAATTATTCGTCTGCAACTCTTTGCTGTTTGAAACGTGCACAGTGTTATCCATTCAAGAAAGGACTTTTCAGTTTAACTATACCGGAATAATCGGATAAGAGAAGTAGCTTTCCAGCTGGTAGTGGTCGCGGAAAAAGAATACAATCTTGCTTGCCACAACGGACCAGTCCGTTTTAAAGGGGCAGATTTTCAAACAGGTAACCTACTTCGATTGAAACCGGAAGCTGTTTCTTTTAACCATCTAATCCCATTTGTTGTGTTCTATGCATGTGGTAAAATTATGTAAAGTAAAACGCAAGATATGATGCAATTTTTTAAGTAAGGTTTCATATAAGAAGGAGCTTCAGCTTTAAGTTAGTTGGATTATAACTGTAAGATACTTCACTAATGGCAATATGCAGGAGTGTAGCTAATTTTGTTTCCAGTTGCTCATGTATATCATATATAGATATATATTTGAGTAGTGTGTAATTTCTCAGTAACTCCAAACTTTTCTACGTTAAATCGTATTTTAAGATTTAACTGCCCCTTTAACGTGCTTTCGACGCTTACCTTAATTTATAGATATTGATAAAATGTTTTCGTATATGTATTTTAGGATATCAGTTTTCCATGAAAATGTTTGCCTAGTAACACGCAAAAAATTGAAGAAGGACTGAGAAATGCTGGAGGGCAGCCACCAGTATATACAAACAGACAGAACATAACGCCTTCCCATAAGAACGTTCAAGTCGCAGAATTTATTTGTTTATTTTAAAGACAAGGCAAAAGAACACTTTTATGATGGAACATGAAATCCGAACTCATAATGATGAAAACTGAATGACAAAACACTTCAATAGGGGTTACCTTCATGAAAAATATGTCGACGAAGGAGCTATTATACACACGTATTGGGAGTTACCTGGGTTTCTCCCTGAATTTATCAATCCGGCGACTTCAGTACGCACAGGTCACAATGAAAATATCCCGATCACATAGAAAAATGAAAGAGGAAGAAGCCTTAACTTAGAGAGTTTAAGTTTGAACTGAAATTTCGAATGACTGTTCATCATAATTATGTGACGTGCGGCGAAAATTATAAAGGAAAGACACTGCACCTTGCGTCCATTTGTGACTAGATGCTCTCGTTGGCCTGCAGTTTTCACCGCCTGCATATTTGTTGCCCGTGCCTATTATCTAGTAAAGACAGTATTCGCAATTAAATTTCATCCGCCTAACCTCTGCGGTTTAGAATTTTGGTCTTTAGGATACGCTAGATGACAGCCAGACCTCCGGTCTAGCGATGACCTTTGACACAATCTGTACGAGCGTTGAGTGCAGTTTTCTTTTGACAGTTGCTTTTCGTTCAAGAGTACAAACGTCTTCTCTTCCGTAACAGGTAAGATTATGCCTCATAGTCTCCTCCTTTTGCAAAAATGTATTTTTCGGGTTATTTTTGCGCTCAACTGAATAAGTATAAACCAAAAGATCTTACAAACGGAGCAACTGAATGGCAAAATGCACTCAAAAGGTACTTTCCTTTTGTGCATGAAATTTTTAGGGACTTATACACATGCTGGGGTACCAACAAAGATAAGGGAGTCCGGAATGACGATTTCTGGCTTATAAGTCGTCATCAAACAGACACTCCATTATAAGTGTGTGCCACCTGGGATTCGAACCCATTATCTTTGGTCATTAAGCCAAACGTTCTAGAAGTGAGCCACGGGCTCGTTGTCCTGTCGGATGTAATCGAGAATATCAATGATGAAGTGGCACTCACTGATCAAGTTGGGGAAATTGCTTGTGCCGTTGTGTTTTGGGACTCAGTTTAGAGCCCTCGTGCGCATTCGCATAGCGACTGGTAACATATACATACAATGGAGCATCGACAAAGACGAGGGAGGCTGGAACGGCCATTGCTGGCTAATTATTCGTCATCATCCAGTTATACCTTGTCCCAAGTGTGGATCACCTGGGATTTGAACCAACGACTGGATATGAGTAAATGACGATAACTAATAAGCAATAAATAGCCATTCCGTTTTATCTTGTCTTTTGTCGGTACTCAATCATATTCATAAGTCTATAAGACTTTAATGCACAAGAGGATAGCATCTTTTAAATGCATTCAGTTGCGGAACTCACACATACGATAAAATGACTTCTAATGGTGTACATATGATTTTTTTCCTTTTATATCTGTAAAGTGCTAGGATCCAGAGTTTAATTTTAAGACCTATATTTTTCATACAGTATTTCAAGCGGTTGTGCGAAATGTCGCATTATATGACTGACAGGCTCCGCCAGTGGACTGGTGCCTGTGAGAGGCAGGTGAGAGTGAAGTTGCAGCAGCGGACAGTTTACACTCAGCACTCAGCGCATATTCCTCCCTCTGAACATTCTGATTCGAGTTCGGCTATCGCGGTGTGTTAAAAGTCGTTGCTTGGTGAGCTGGTAGCTGGCGGGTTAACTCAGTCCTTCTCTCAGGACTGAGATGCAGGCTGTACTGGTTCTTTCCGAAGGTGACCTCGATGCCATTGCCACTCAGTTGACATACGACCCATGTCATTGTTCTTTAATGAAATCCTGTTCCATCGTGCGCGGACCAGATGTGCGTTTCACATGCAGAAAAACTGTATAGCCTTGTCGACCACTGCCCAATCGTGCCTAAGCTTGTGTGGGCTCAGTTTTGACACCGGATTCCGTTGGATGAAAGGGGAGGGACTGCAGTGGGTACTGCTCAAGTTTACGATAAATATAAGATAAATCAGGCACATGTGACCTTTCCAGCACTCCCCATACTGTGGGACATACGGCGGATATTGTTGGTTAGGACGGGGAACTGTCCCATCACCTGTAATCAGAAGTATCAGTATCAGTATCAGTATATTTGAGGGAGATGTAGGTGAGTCACCTTTGAATTCCCTATTTGTACATGTGAGTTGTGGTATCAAAAAAAATAGTATCTCGATATGTTGGCGAGGCCAACATAGTGGAACAAAGTTGAAAAAGAGCAGACAGTAAAAAAAAACTCCCAGTGATATTTAGGAGAAAAAAAACTGTCGCCCTTGGGAGGGGGGGTCCAACGGGGGAATTTCGGAGGTCACATGATGCTCCATTGCTGATTGCAGCGTCCGTTGAGGGATTTCAAAGGCTGAAATAGATGTCCAGATCATCCTCGGTCCATTGCGGTTCGAACCAGGTGATAACGTTCATACACCTCATGGACGACGGTCCAGCTGATACGAATACTCACGGTGTCACCAAGGTGTGTAAATAAGTTAAGCATCGAAGACCTCGAGGACCCCAGCATGCGAATAATGAAAGAATGCAAGCCCTCGAACGAAATAAAAAACAAGGAAATGTTACTCAAATATAACTAGTAGTATCATAAATGCCTTATTTGCTGACGTCACACTTGCAGCTTTCAGTTAGTGTTGTAGCTCGCACCATTATATCGATCTAACTTTCGCTTAAACACCTCCAAAGAGTCCGACATTACGACATCCAGAGGAAGACTATTCCAAGCTTCGACTACTCTTTTGGAGAAGAAGTACTTCCGAGTGTCTAGCCTTGCTCCAGTCACACGTAATTTGAGAGGATGACCTCTCAAGTTCGTTGTTTTTGCTAACTCGAAGAAATCCCCTGGCACGAGACAACAGTCCTGGATGCGTAGTATGCAGAATGTTAGTATCAGGTCCCCCCGAAGCTGTCTATAGTGCAAGGAAAAGAGATTGAGACTCGACAGCCGTGTTTCATAAGGCAGTGAGCCATGTCCAAGGACAAGTTTGGTTGCTCGCCTTTGGACCTTTTCGAGGATGTTGATGTCCTTCGCCGCCCAGGGTCTCCAAGCTTGAATAGCGGACTCCAACTATGACCGCACGAATGTTCCGAAGACTTTAGCGAAGCAGTCGGTAGTGAAGGCTGCAAAAGCTCGTTTAACGAGGTACAGAATCGACATGGCTGACTTCGCTACCTTTGCGCAATGTAGGGAGGGTTTAAGCGAAGGCGTGATCCAGACTCCAAGGTCCTTTTGGACATCCACTTCTTTCAATGGAATGCCATTCAGACTGTAAACCATACGGTTCGAAGGAATGATTTTCCCGACTCGTATGATGTTGCACTTGCTCTCATTAAACGGCAAGAGCCAGTCATTGGACCATTTCTGGAATCGATTTAAGTTTGCCTGCAAGTTCTCTTCATCAGCCGCAGTTTTAATGACGCGCCAAAGTTTGAGATCATCGGCAAACATGGCAATATCGCAGTCCAGTTCGTTGGCACAATCGTTGATGTAGACAATGAAAAAAATAGGGCCTAGAACAGAGCCTTGGGGAACACCACTCTCAACCTCAACTTTTGTCGACTGTTTGTCGCTGATATGCACAGTTTGTGAGCGGCCAGTTACGAAGCTTTCTATCCATGTCAGAAGTCTACCTCTTACGCCTATGCGGTTGAGTTTATAAAGAAGGCGGTGGTGCGGCACGCTATCAAAAGCCTTTTTGAAGTCTATATAGACTGCGTGCACCGTATTACCACTATCGACCGCTTCAGTCCAACGTTGTAAACAGTAGAGCAAATTTGTGACGCAGGATCTACCTCTACGGAAACCGTGCTGGGCTTCGGATAGCAGATTGTTATGTTCGAAGAACTGCATTAGTTGTTGCTTAATTATTTTTTTCCATGATTTTTGCAGCAAAACTGAAAGTTAGGCTGACCGGTCGATAATTGTTAGCAGAGACCCGGCTTCCACCCTTATAAAGCGGCGTAATCCATGCGGATTTCCAGTCGGCTGGTAGACTTCCGGTCTGGAAGGATGCTTGGAAAAAGCGTAGAGAGTGGTTTTTTCAACTCTCTCGGGAGCTATTTCAACAGCTTGGCAGGTACTTCATCGGGACCCGGACACTTAGATTCCTTTTAACCCCAAAAAGTTCCTTTGAGGACAGTATTCTCTGTAAAATTAACAGTCTCGACCATTGTATCCGCTTCGAAGCCATCGGTAGGGTGATCGTATCTCGTTTCCTTTGTGAAAACCAACTGGAAAAATTCCGAAAGATGATTAGCCTTCGCACCATCTTCAGTGAGGTCTATGCCCTCGGCGGTCCTCAGTAGGGGTATTGGATCCTTGTTCCGTGTATTCTGCCTGAGGTAACCGTAAAACAGTTTCGGGTTCACGGTGGTCCTGTTCAGCAGGTCCACTTCGAAAGCCTGTCTTGTTCTAAAACTAAGGCCCTTTACCCAATTTCTCTGCATTTTATACGCATTTAGAGATGCAGGAGTTCCGTCCGTAAGCGATTTTTTCCACAATCTCCACTTTTTGTTAACTTAGATTTTTAAGGCCTGCGAAAGCCATCGTGGTCTGTTCGTTAACATTTTTTCTCAAAATTTGACAGTGTTTTTCCATGAGCCTGTGCAGTATGTCCCGGAACGTTTCTCAGTCTTCGGTTACGTTTCCAAAGAATAAAGGTTCCCACTGAGTGCGCATGAGTTCGACCCTCATTCCACCGAAGTAGATACGGATGGTGTCGCAACGGACATTCCAATTTCCTTCGCCTCTTGGAAACAGCATGTTTGGAGGAGAGCTCCAGAAAACTACGGTTAAATACTACCACGTCACATCCTACTCTATCCATTTCTCTGACTGTGAACTCAGAGGAGAAGCAGGATAAGTGATAGAAAGGGGCATACGCTCACATGAATCTTTCATTTGTAAAACATAACCGATGTTTTCAAAGATTTCATGGCTTCTATAGTTTTATAGAGGAGTTTGGCTGATTTAGAATCACCAAAAGGATATTTGACAGGGACCAAATCAAAAATGGTTCGATTTAAGGAACAGTAACCGGGTCTGCAGAATGTCTAGCTTTACGATCAGAATTTTACGGGGAACGCTCTGCACTGGATTCGCGAACTTGCCCTAACAAGTCCACAATAGGGCTGCTATCAGAAAGCAAAACTAAAACATTATTAATCTCGATTGCATTTTTTAGGTCAATTCGGTTAGCAACAGACAACAGTTGTCTCCAGAATTATTGATTTAGAAAAATTCTGCACTGCCATTTCGGGTAACATCTAAAAACGTTTATAAGATATATCTAAACATTGCTTCTAAATGTGCTGTTAGGGTTTTATTCTCCTTTATTTAAAACTTGTGTTTATGCAAAAATAAAGTTCGATTTTTTAAAATGCATCGTATTTGTGCTTTTCTTCTAAAGCTGACTTTTCGATTTCAAGTTCAATACTTAAGTGACCGAGAAAATGGAATACCTTCATGACAAAAATGCTACCATGGCTTTTAAAATACCTCATATCGTCGACTAGTAAAAATTAAAAAGACTTATGAAGATGAATTAAATGTCAAAGTTTTCCTCAAATTTTGTGTAAACAACAAAAAGCGTTTTTAATTTTTTTAAAATCTGGACAATTATGTCTGTCTAATATGTGTCTGAAAGTAATATGTAAATTAAAGGGAATATCCGCACAATATTTAACCGTCTTCCGATGATTTTACCAGTGTAAATGAAGCGTACTCCTATGACGAACGTTTATTATTTTTCAAAGTGTACTTTAAGACAAGTTTCCGTTTACCTCGTCCTTTTCAAGGTTAGCCATTCTTAAATTCTGCTTCATCCTTATTTTTCCTTTATACTTACTTGCTACTGCAAGCTGTTGGAGTAAAGCATTTCGAAATCAGGCGAAATTAACTTGCTTTATTTTTTGAGGGCGTTCATTTCCATTTTACTACGTCTTGCCTGAAATGCGTCTTTAACCTTTTCACATTATTCACAACACTCTTAACTTTCATATATAGCCTACGTACCGAGACATCACCAGGTGGTCTCTTGCAACGAAAACCAAAAATAAGCGGGTAAATGGGATCTGGTGGATTATGATCAAATATAAAGCACTGGGCCAAAACAATTTGAACGGATTATGTGAACGTTCGTTTTATGAAAACGACTACCCAACGTTTGTTGCCATGCTGTTAGAAAGGAAGGTAAGGAGATAGGGCAAGTGGCCATTTAATGGTCACCAAAGTTATCCTGCTGTAAAATTATTTCGTTACTAGCGTTATCTTTTCCAGGAGCAGAACTAGGATAGTACCAAAGATGTGCATGAAGGCCATTTTTAAAAGACAAATGACTTTAAAATGGGCTTTTGAGGTGAATGCAATTGCAAATGAACGTTTATTCAGATAGCATGTAATCGAAAATAATATTTGTGGACGATATTTTCTCAAAAGGTATTCTGCATAAATTTTTCAAAAGAAGCTTCATAATTCTGTAAGAACTTCTTTCAAGTCATGATTATTCATTTTTCAGGCCTTTCCTTATTAGCAGCTTCATACTCTGCTGAGGTTTTTGGACAAGTTATTACTTTTTAAATTATTTGGGACTCCAAAAGGGCATACTCATAAAACACGCAAATGTCTATCAATGCACAAAGATGCTGTGTAGTTTTAATGGGCTTCATGGAGGGTGTTTAACAAGTTCAAGTAGCAATTGTCGAAAACAAAAGCTAGCATTTTATTTCCAAATTTGATTACTGCCTATTTTTGTTATCTGTGGACGGTTAACTGAAGTTAACGACAAACAGAGTTTATTTTAATCACTTCTTTCAGCACTATCTAGGAATGCGGTAAGTCTTCTTCACTTAAATCTGCAAAAGTAGGCATTCTTACTATGAAAAATCTGTAATTTGCCGGTGTGCTATCCAGCTACCCATTAAAACTCAATATCCGACTAACTGGAGGTTCAGTGGCTCAGTGATTTATTAAAAGTAGAGAGGCCACTATCGATGCAAGGCAAGGAGCAGCACGGGGAGAAGACTTTTGTGGTGCGGAGGCTGCAATCTTTGGATACAGTGGAGATTGATGGACCTTGATCTACGTTCTCAAACTGCTAATGTGGGAATAAGGAGAAGGGTAATTAAGAGCAATGCTCTCCGGGAGGTGTGCTGACAGCTGCTTACCCATCTTTAGCGGCAGGTAAAATTACGAAGCGGTAATCTGCGTTTAGAGTTCGTAGATCTCACCATTATTTATGTGAAAAAATGCTGTTGAATTCTTTGGCAGAAAGGGTACCTGGGTCAGCTGCACATGAAAAACGTTTTTTGGCAAGTCATAATTCCATAAAATTGACTCTCATCTGGCTAGCTTGTCTTAACATGCTTTGAAGGTGTAGTTCATTAAATTCTCCTGAAACGATATCTTTGATATCTTTCAGCTATTCAGGGCTAACCGGTTGCAAAATACATGTAGAAATAAAGAGGTCATGTTCAACTTGAATAGATTTAGATTTAACAAGTGAAATAAACACCTCGTTTATTTTAAATGGAAAGGATACCTCCAATTTATTTGTTCTCTCTTGTCATAGTTCTTTAGGACTCTCCCTATTTTGCCTCACACAATGCCTATTTTTTCTCGTTTATTCTCCCTGTCGTAGACAACGAAAAATGTTAGATTTTGGGACCTTTAAATTCTGTGCCAGTTGACAATGAGTAGTGTTTGGGTGTTTGACTTTACTTTGACTCAATAGAACAGCCAGCTTGATTAAGCAATCAGACGGTCGTTGTTCATCTGCCGCCGGTCATTCAGGAAACTGTTATAAATTATTGTAATCCGGAGAAAGTGCAGACTGTGACCAAGCAATTGAAAGCGTGCTCCTTAGACGGGCCACGCGGTAGTTGCGTCGGACCAACACGGAAGCTAGATCAGGGCACGGCAGGCGTTATTCGGGATGCTGTTCCACAAAAAATGTCGAACATGGGGGTGAGGGTGGTGGCACGCTTACTGGCAGCCTCTTGCTGCATCAACCACATAGAGCCTTTATTGCAGTCCAACCATCGCCGATCCCGCCTCGAGTCTTCTTGACCATCTCTTGACACCGCACAGGCTGATGAGGGAAGAGAGAGCAAGTGCAGTAGCCGCGGCGCAAGTATACTCTCAGTTTAAACTAATGCACGCGTAAGTCACCGTCCCTGCTGTTGAGCACACGGTTGACCTCGTCGGAATCGACGGTCAAACTGTCACGGTGGAACGCAGGCCCAGACTGTGAGAGCTAAGATACGTGCCACTGCCTTTACTCCATTTTTTACTGTGCAAAATTCTGACCAAAGGTTAGGCTGAAACAAGGTAGTGGTGTGCAATAGGTGTAGTGGCACGAAGGCCCAGGCTGTATGTGTTGAGTTTCACGCCACTGCCCATATCCTCTTATTAGTATGTTTGAATACCTGTCAAGTGTTTGTTATAGATCAGGGATCCTGGCGGTACGCTTAGGTGGGGATTTAGCCATGCCAGCCATCTGCACCCGATCCTGACCCCAGTATTCTTGACTCAGTTTGCATTGGGCAGAGGCGGGTGAAGGAAGAGAGAGAGGGTGCGGTAGATGCACAGTAAGTCTACTATCACTAAGAACGAATTCACGCACAGGTCACCGAGCTTGCTTTCAGTCTGCTGTGAAGCACGTGGTGAACATACTCAAACTCAACGGTCGAACTGTCCTAGATAAGTGTCAAATCTATAGCAGCGACTTCATGATGTGTGTCCGCGGCCATTGACAATGCACGTGATACTGTTGATCTCTTTCTCTATTTAAATATTTCCTTTCCTGCAGTTCACCTCTGCTTTGCGATCTCAGCGCTCTTACATACGCATGGCGTGTCCTGCGCTAGCTTCCTCCCGCAGTCGACCGACTACCACAACGTTATGGAGAATATAATAACCAAAGAACGTTGTGAGGCTTGCGAACAGCAACTAGCCATGCTTTCCGGCATAAGAATGCCATCCTTTCTGCCTTGTGTACCAGACTACCGACTTCGGGCAACCAGCGTCGCAATTACCTAAAAGAGTGTCTCTAAGAAATGCGAAAAACCCGTGGTGTATAAAGAATTCGTTTCCATCCTTCCAAGATTCTCCTGCCATGGATATTTGATCATCTTTGTGCAGTCAAGTCTAAAGCAGGCAAGTATGCATACTACTAGAAAAATTTGGTCTGCTGGCTTAAATGCCAAAAAAAATCAATTGAACGCGATCAGCCCCATCCCCAACGTAGCGTACGTACAATGGACCGAAGAACTTGCATACGAAAATCCTTTAGGTTAGGTACTTTGTTTTTTAAGACTAATATTACAAGAGGACATTGGCTAGCTAGTATTTAGCTTTGTTTAAGGCATGCAAAAGGTACAAAAAATAAATAATGAACTGGATTGGCGTATGCTAGCAACATAAAAGCGCCTGTCATCCAATTTCACAAGCCAGCTTTTCGTGCAAAGAAGAATCTCGTACGAACTTCGCGTTTACTGTAGTCAAAAGTTAATAAAGTGCTTGCAGTTTTCAGCCTGTCTGCCAATCTCTTCCTCTTCTTGCATGACTATATATCATTCCCACTGCCTATGAACTCCCTGTAACTTATAACTCCAACCTATTCTCACAGTCCACTTGCGTGCTAATACGAAGTTTTATCGGTTTCTATAAACACTAGGATATTTTACTCAACCACAAACCGAAATAAATGCACTGACCTGGCGAGAATTTATCGAAATTAAACCTATGCTTGACAGCTAGCCTTCGGAAATAATAACCTAGGTATAACTTAAGCAAAGTTGTATTAGTCCTAATATAATGGATTGTGTACTCCAGATTTTGTGCAGTCTGTACGATTAAATTACTTTGAATAGCACTGGGAAAGGATATAACAATAAAACAAGTTTTTGGTTAACGTTTGATTAATTTAATAATATTTTAGTCATTGAAATCCCAATGCGGACGTATTCGCAGATAAAACACCGTTCTAGATTATTCGTCTAGAACGAAGTAACAAGAACGCATTAACAGGCCTTTTACTCTAACGTAAGTACAATCGCTTATAGCATCGTGACTGCCAGCTTATTTATTCAGGCATCAAACATATGCGCCTGATATTCACATGAAAGACAAAAGGGACTGCTTCAAATTTAGCGGTTCTCGTTGGTAATGCGATGCAACCGCCTTTGAAGCGTCTTATTGATCCATAATTGCAACTGCTCGGCTGCCAATGCCAAGCATGTACTTTTAATTTTAATGCGAAACAGAGACGGTAAGAGTGAGCCGTTAAAAAATGGATAGAATCGATGAAAAATTTAGCATACAGTACACGGGACTTGACTTGAAGATGTGAGCTATTGTCACAATTACAGTTTAGTTCGTTTGCAATTAATTCTGGGTCAACTTGCATTAGTCTTGTTCACGCAAATGAAAAGCGCAAATGAGAAATTGAGTCATTTGCATCAGTACTTCTAACATAAATAACAAAATGTGTTGAATATTTTTTTAAAAAGAGCCAAAGGCAATTGGAGTGTAATCTCCTTTATTGCCAAATAAATCGAAGTCATAGTGTTTTGCTAAAAACCACTTCCTTTACTCAGTGCACATGAGACGTAGCGTATGGGTAACTTTGATACATGTGAACGTATCGAGTTTTTATCGACTGATCACATATGTGAGTTTGGAGGTGTCCATTGAGAAGGAGCGATAAAATAAATATCAAAAAGGTGCTTGTGGAGGTACTCACGTTCGGTTAGTTAATGAAAATCGAGAAATTCATTCCTGAACGAAAATAAATACAGCAGACCATTATTTTCAGAGAAAAAGTCACGAAGTCAAGTTCAGAATCCAGAATAAGCGTTTATAGATAAACGACGCAGCTCAATAAATTCTAGATATTTGCAAGGCCAAAATGATTAGGCAGGTTTAGAATACTCAAAGGAACAGTCTTATCAAAGTCAACCAGCACTTGGATTGCATAACGTCTGGCAAAATCAATTAGGTAAGCTGCAGCTTTCCGTACCTAAAGGATGATTTTGTCAACATTAACTCCGCAATTTTGATAGCCCAGAGCGTAATCTGCAAAAATAATATATGTTAGATGAAACAAAAACATACAGTTTCTGGTAGTTATGGAGACGCTGCCGCTAAAACGCTGTCAAATAACTGAGGATAGAGTTTTAGGAAAGTGACTTTCACCAATCTAACCTGAATGCAGAGTGGAATATACGCATTCTAATTTAACTTCGAGTCTTCAGTACGACAAATATGGTTGATTTTACGATTAAAATAAATCTTTAATGTAAAGTCGGACAAATAAACGCCAGGCATTACCAAAGTTTGAGTCTGTTTACCGACCTCGATTCTCTAAGGATAACGTCATGTTGAAAATTTTGCGAGTCTAGTAAGCAAAGCATGTGGGTCCATACTTAGAAGACGGCAAATTTTCATGTTCCTTGATGAAGGAATCAGGTGAAATGTAGTTTTCATTGTGTCACGGTCGGAGCGCTATCCTCTTCATCTTTTAATTAAACAGATTGGAATGCCGATGTAGACGTTTGCTGTTACTGCTTATAGTCCACATACAGTTGTAGCACATCGATATTGTTGCCCTACATCCATTATTTGACATGATTTGTAGGTCAAGCACTCCCAGCCTTCTGCAATAAATGTTTTTGTTAGGAATCTTTATTTATTCTACGCAAGGTAATTTCTCCGGCAGACAAATATATTTTTCATATGGCTTGATAAAGAGAATTTAGTACATGCATTCGTATTTTTATCGATAACCGGTAAATCTCTTAGGGCAGGGGAAGTTTCAAAGCATCAAAGTACGCATAGAGACTATTTAACATTTATTTAAAGTAGGCGTAAGCCCTGCATTTGTCGACGAGATATTGCCTATGGTTAACTAAACCATTTTCACTTTCAGTAGAATATGGTGGCCTATTGAAAGTAAAGCATTAAAAGAGATTGGTGATCTCACTGAGAAAGTCACTTAAACAATCTAGCAAGTGGAAACGCTTCAGGGAAGGTAGCGACTAATGAAGTTATATGTGCTTCATGTGCGTGCAGTTATTCACTCGCGCTTCTTTACTACTCGAAGTTACAGCATTTGGAAACTTGTAATGTTCAAGCAAATTATTCACAGCCCTATATTATGAAGTTTCTGCCTAAAATTCTAGAAATTTGTATTTGCATTTGTAAATAAATAGTAGAATAGAAATTGTCCAACCAGTGTTCAGACAGATGAAAAAAAAGAATTAGGTTCTAAATTAGTACTGAGGGAGATCGTTCCCCAAAACAACAACGAAACTAAAGAAACAGTGACGAATCATTAGCATGTCTTCTTTGACCGGTCCCTCAACGAAAACTGGTAATGAAGTCGGACCTGAACTACGGTTGATCTTAAAGGTAAGAACTTTCGATAATGCATGCTGGATTGCATTAGTTCTACGTGAGCCATACACTTATTAGTTGAAAAATTGGAGGACCTATGCACGTTGACAATTTTTACTCAGAAAATAATGGGCTCAGATAAATTATCACATGGAAAGACTTAAAGTTAGGTAGTTAATTTCGCCCACTTTTGAGTTAAATTTGACAAATTATGAAAATTGTTCTGCCAATGCGATCAGTTTTTGTTATTTTCATGATTGGGATGTAATTAATACAGAAGAAATTTGCCGAGTCGAAAAACAGCTCGGGTTAACCTGGACGCTTCTACCTATGCATTTCTAGAATTTGATTTCTTGAAACTATTGATTGACTTTACCTGGTTCAGGCTTTTTTTCCGTGGAATTAAAATAGCTCTGTTAGTTCAATTCTAGGAAATTTAAACAGAAATCACCCTTGAACCCAGTGAATAAATTTGGACGAGCAATTTCCCCGGAAAACCAAATGGTCCTTAGCAAATCACCATCAACTGGTGCACTTCAGCAGTGCTTTGTCAGTCTTACTGGGCTAAAAGTGTTATTTCACCCTTTAGATTATACTGTATTTGTTCGTTTGAACTAAACATGGCGTGCAAATTTTTATCCATGCGCTTTCTACGGTAGGCTTCTCCGATTGACTGATAGCGGAAATTTAAGTTGACAGACCACAAGCAACGTGCCAAAAAACGTCGTGAATTTGGACTGGACCTGTTCAGCCACCAGCTGATCCATCGTGGTGACCGCTACGCACTGACATACACATGCCGCAGCTCTCTGCACTGCCGGCACTGCTGGCACACATTCACTCACCACACGGGCCTATAAGGGAACATACACCACTATGAAAACCTGCGGAAGAATTGCTCCGGTCATACTACACCACTGTATTTCTCTTCACCAGCCCCATTATCACATATGATCACGTCCAGCATCACACAACGTGGGCATGACATGCTCATCTCTCACGTAAGTGGAAAGGGTTTTCCCGGTTGCTTCTACATGTGGGTCCTGTGTTACATCTGGAAGCCACGCCCAAGGCTATAATAGTGCATTAAAATCCGTGGCTTGAAAGGCTGCTACACTGACGATTGAACTCAGACCTCGCGGTCAGCCCAAATTTTAGTATGTAGAGTGGCCGACATATGGACTTCGAGTAAGGCTGTAATGGCTCCTTCGTAACGTGGCCACCATGGCACTCTAAAACACGTGAGATCGGAACCACTCAGCTTCTTTGGAGTGAAATCCTAGAATTTGCGTTTGAGGGATCCGGTCACTTAGGTAACACGCACAGACGAAAGCACCAGCTATGTCAGCCACTGCACCCGTTTTCTGCAGCAGACTATTGACCGGCTCGAACAACGGATGGGGCTGTGGAACAAACATGCAGAGTGAGGCTGACGTTTCTGGGTTTTTTTTCTCAATTTACACAATTTGAAGCACTTGGAGCTATCACGGTGGACTAAAAGCTGCGGCTTGGATGGCTGCACACTGACGGGGTAACATAGACTACAAAGTCAGCTCAGGGTGGTTTTGTGGAGTGTCTGACTAGTGGTTTGAGAACCAGGCTGCAATGGCTCCTTCTTACTGTGGCCATTAAGGCCCTCCCACTCCATGGGATCTGAGCCAGGGGTGGTGGCACGCCTAGGGGCGGCTCCGGCCGTGCCAGTCATCTGCGCCCTCTCCCCTCTCCGGTCTTCTTAACCTGATTATGACACCAGCAACAGATGGGGGAGAAGGAGTGCATATGGTAAATGCGGGAAAATTTCACTGCCAATATAAACTAAATGACGCTTAGGTCGTCAACTTACTCAAGAACAAACAGTGGATCTCATCAAATTTGACAGTAGAATTGTCAATTGCCCGATCCAATAAATTTTGGGATAATGCGTACACCGTGCTCGAGCAACTGTTCTGAGACTGCCGTAAAAATGTTTGTCTACTCATTTTTCCTCATCAAATGTGCTCGCTCAAATGTATTTAACTGCATGGCTTTGAAGATCCGCCTGGATGACTTTAAAGTCTAAATTCATTCCATACCAGTAGGCTGATTTCACAGAAAATACAATCGATTCAATAAAAAGGAAATTCTCGTTTTCGAGCTCGAGTCGACTGGTTGATTCAAAAGAAACATTTTCTGTCTCAAGAGATGACGATACAACATAACAGACCGGCTGATTACCAATCAAATTTAGTGAACTCCACCACCCCAAATATAGGCCAGAAAAAACGGCAGTGTCAGAAGGCCTGGAAATCATCAAGAGGCCCTACGGAAAATACGTCTTACCTTTTGCAATTTATATGCTCTTTCTCATATTAAAATGTCCTATTCGTAAGCAGTTTGACCAACTAAAATAGTGATGTTTATATAAATGTCCAATAAGGCTAAAGTAAAATATGATATAAACGAAAAAATTGAGCGTTTTCATAACATACTATTGAAATTGATGTAAGCATTAATTAACTTACATCATCAGTTCTCCTCTCTTGGAACAAACATAAGGTGAGGACAGAAATGACATTAAACACTTAAGAAAAAGAATGGGTAAATTTAAATCGTCGTTTTTTCATTCTGGTATACATTTTCGGTCATTACGGCTGTCAAAATTTCTATCATCTATGACATCTTTAAGCCGTATAAATTGCTACTGATTTAAATAAAGTGGAGATAGCACACAAAGAGCCCACACTTTTGCTGGCATCTGCTCCTTCTTGAAGGAGGTCTAACCAAATGAAAGGACGAAAAATTGATTTTTTAAAAGTACTTTATAAGTGCACATAGTAAGATTCAAACGCTTTGCACCTTGCAGCCGGAACATTGGAATTCCTATGAGGAACTTCTGCCACAAAGCAAATGATTAAACGAGAGTTGGTATATCTTTAAATGTAAGAATGTGAAAAAATACGTTAAAATCTGGCAGACTAACTTAACCGACAATGAACATGAAGACTGGAATGGCAATTACTGGCATGTTAGATTAAATTAGCCAGTTATACCCAAAGCAAGGCTCCAACGCCCAGGGAGCGAACCTGTGACATGTTGGCCAAAAGTTAGAGTTAACAGGTTTAGAAATTCTCCTGCCTAAAATTAAAGTATAATATCTTTCGCATTAACCAGTCTTAAAATAGTGACTTAATATATCAAACTTTTTCTCTGTCTGAAATTTCATTTCATGCAAGGATAGTCAATTTGAACAATATGCCCTGTCCGTTGTTGCTTAATAATGACTATCGGGTCTACAACTATCAGGATGCTTATGGTGTTTTTAAATCTTCTCACATCGAAAATTCTTGCATTCAATTGGTCGCTGAATTACGTCAAGATTTAACAGTGCCTTGAGCTGTGCAAACCATTTAGCTTAATATAGAAAATAATGTAGCAATATTTACATCAGCTCTTTCTATAAGTTCAATTTCAGTTTGCTATTATTTGTCTACAGTCAAGCTTAAATTAGCCACATCTGCAAGAAACGACAAAAACTCGATTGCTTCTCGTTCCTTACTTAATTTTCTTTCTTTTGTAAAGTAGGATATGCACATCTATATCGGTCTGCTTATTATTTTGACAAATAACCTCATTACTGCTTATAAATTAGACAGATTTGTGGACTCCAGAGGTTTTCGTAGACTTAAAAAATTTAATTGCTTTTTCTTTGAATGTTCAGAAGTACAAATGGCGCATTTTAATCTCGATGAATTCTTGCAGCAAAAGGCGCTCAAGGGCAAAAAAGGAGCTCGAGGGCGAAAACCTACTTCCCTCAATAAAGTGACTATCTTGAATTTCTACAGACCACAAGTTGCCTTATCAAGAATAAAATCTATTTTGAAGGCAAGAATGATTTAACTAGCACTGTCAGTAAAACTTTCTGATATTAAGTAAGTAGGGTTGCCTTGAACTTCAAATTACATAATTGAAAAGCCATACTATACCGTAAATGATGCACCCCCTTAAATTTTAAAAGAAATTCTTAACTGGGGTTTTCGGCTGGAGGGACGCACAAAGGTGGGATTTTAAGATTGATTATCATAAGACGTAATTCGGAGACCTTTAACGCACATCAGAATGCTGTTTCCTGAATGTGTTTATGCTGTCTGCCTATAACTACCACACCCGGGAATTCAAAAAAAACATTTCATAAAGAGCGAACACAGAAAATCCTGTCTTATATTCATCTGATAGCAAATTGCGTCTTCTTCGCACTTTGATCTCAGCGAAAAGATATCTTTTTGATTATTAAGTGGTACCCTGAAATGTCCACTCAAATAGTACTGTACCCCTACATTTTGTAATGATTCTTACGAAATATGCAACACAAACGATATCTCTTACATAATGTAATGAGCGTTAGGTAGTGTCTTTTTCAAATAGTGGAATATATAATCCCTCTTTGACGGCATGTCAAGTTCAAAATTATGAGGGAACACAAGAGATTTTCTGAAGCCAAAAGGTACTATTCTTCAATCATAAAAGGTGAAGTTGGCGAAATTTTATACCAAATGAGAGCTTTATTTTGCAAACTTTGTTATAAATATGTGAATTTCTGAGGACATGAAAACTCGATCTTAAATGCATACAGAAAAAGTGGTCACTTTTTACAATCTGGCTATTGTAAATGATTGACATAAAGTATATAGAAAAATGGGCCCTCTGATGTGACGGAAATCTAATCAATCCTTTCCATCGAAAAACCATATTCATTATTTTGACGAATGCTTTATTATATAAATTTCAACACTGTTAATTTACTTTTTAAGAGTGAAATTCCAATATTTTTCCGGTAATGAAAGTCTAATAAAACATCCACTTTCAATTTAAACCAAATATAATTTCGGGCATACATGCTATTCAAAAAGACACTGTTAATTTTTCCTGAAGATCCGAAAATGAGAGGAGCGTATTTAATTTTTTTTGCGAGGATCAAAGTGGGCAGGACGGACTCATGAAAATATTAACCTAAGGGTTTGTTTAGTGATATAAAATGTCTCAATAGGCACAAGTGAATTTTATGTTAAAAGAAAATAACTATAAAATCCTTTCAAACTTGTATTAAATACCCGAGATATTTTTGGAGACAGATTTTGCGAGGTTCTAATAAGATATTATTAACTAATACGGTTTTCAGCTTTTGGAGTTCAGATAAAAATAAGTTAATGGAGCATCCATTTGCGTAGACCAGAAGTCTTAAATTGACTATTAATATCAGGTGAATATTCACGGTGGCTTCGGATGAAAGACAGTCACAAGGGCACTAAGATTAGTAAGGAAAGTTAAAAAGGGTGTGTAGTTGGTAAAAGCTGTCTAACCTAATCACCGTCATGTCTAAGTCACCAAAAGTATGTTCGTTTACTTATGAAGATTAGTTGTCATAACTAAACTTTTAGCATATTTAGCATTGGTTTTAATTTTGTAATTGCTTGCATTTTTATTTGTCACCCCTGGACTCGAACTAGTGCTTATGAAATTTAACCCAAAAACAGGTAGGAAGGTGTACATTAAAGCCGAGAAAATAGTAGGCTTCTTTATTCCGCACATTCAGAAAAAAATGCAACTTCACCAGAGATTTATTACGAGGGGTGGCTGACTAGCTTTTAGCCTAGTAGGTAGAATATATTTTCGGATACCAGATGCCTGTTACCACAATGGTTGAATCGAATGAAGATTTTCCCAATTATCAATTAAAATTCTTTGAGCACTAAATAAGGTGAATATATTTCGACCATGGTTGGAGCAGATCGAAATCTTGGATCCCAATCTGAACGTGGTATCAGCGATATTGTATGATGAAATCCGATGAGGTCTTGCAACTGGATTTTCAGTGATTATCAACTGTGAACATTTTCCTAGACAGAGCTTAAATCGATCTTTCTTTTTGTTTTGAATGAAACCTTCAGCTAAAATCAAATCTTTATTTGAAAAGCAAAATGGAATCCGTTTGATCATTGTTTTCTTATTGATGACTTGGAGTTATATTTTAACTAAATTTAAAAGAATGCATTCACTGTCGTAACAACCGTTATGAGTGATGGCTTGATTTGCTATTTACCATTGCCTTCAACATTGTTTCAGAAAACAAGGCCTGCAATGTATCATTCAACAGTAAAATGAACCTAGCTGACAAACTTAAGAAATGGATGCCAATTTGTTTCCATAAAACTAAACAGAAATGAAGTTAGCATTCAACTCCACACATGGATTGACTTCGACAGAGAGTTTATTTTGCGTATAAATATTCCTCCAAATTGTTTAATGCATACGCTTATGCCGTTAGGTAAATGCGATTTAAGATGCGCTGACATTAGTTTACACGGCAACAAAAGAACTTGGGAATCCGAATGCTAAACTAGAACTGGCAGTTAAATCAAACATGTTATTCGAAAATATGAATGTGTCCACGGAATAATCGAACATTTTTCACATGATATGTTATTATATCCTTCAGACTAGTGCTTTTTGATCTAACTAAATATTGGGAAGCAATATCGACGTTCAGTGCATATCGCGAACTTGAGTCAAGATCGTACATAAGGGGTCAAACAATGACGTCATTCAGTAGTCAAAGAGCATTATTTAAAATTCGATGGTCTGAATGATTTGTCTAGAACTTACTCTCGGAAGACATTCAGCCTTAACGTAGCCCAGGCATAGCTGATCACTAAGTTTCACCCTCATCGATTGACTTGGGACCGCATGTCTTGCTGACTGTCAAGTGAGCCGCCATAAAACAGAGGGGTTGGCGCTTACCTATCCGGCCTGACAGCAGGATAGAATACGGCCACTTATCTCTCTGTCTGAAATAATTACGTACTAGGTTCATGTATGGGCGTCCCGCGGTCTGGGATAGACATATTTACTACTGATAATGCCACATTTATTAACAATAGTAATGGCAGCTGCACTTTTTATTTCTTACTATCAGTTGACTAGTGAAAAACCGTCCAAACCGCGCTAACTAGTGGTGAATGTCAGTCTCTTCGAGCTGTCTGGCTTCAGTTCTTCTATCAGACTCCTTGTAAATGCTTTAAAGCCTGCTTTAGTAAACTTATAATGAAATGGAGAAACGGAACTAGGTTGTGGGGCCACGCCTGCTAGAGCTAAAATATTAGAACGGTTTTTGCCATGATACGAATGTCCTGTTTCGGGCTATAAAAAAACGTCTCTTAAACCCCGAAACCTTTAGTAGATTGTAGCAGCTCTTTGGTTTGCGGATAGATAGGACAGGTATATAGCCTAACAAGGTCTAGTTTAATTCAGTTTTGCGGATCGAACTGCAGGTAAGAACCGCGTTATTTTATTATGTGGAAGATCTTTATCGGATTCTTCCAGAAGAGTTTAGGTAAATTTCGCTTTTATAAAATTATGGAGATCGGGGTGCCGATTTTCGAATGCTTTGTGAAAAGGAATATTGTTTTGGATTTCTTTAGGCAAATATATGGATGTGGAACGTAACGTTTAAAGGATTTACCATGTAGTGTTTAATAAAATGTGCCAAATAGAAACTTACTATATACACACTTGTTAGCTATGCGATTGCAGGCAAGCGTAAAACATAATTGTGTAGATGCATGTGCGCATAAACCTCCTTTGCGTTATTTATTGGGAATTTTGGCCAAAACTATAACTTCTTTTAATGTTGGCAGAATATTTCATCCTTCAAGGAGGTGGTTGATGTGTCGCACTTTATGAAAAGGAACTAAAATGCGTGTGAGTGAACATCTCACATGTTTTCTTTCTGAGGGTTAGCAGAAACGTTGTGGTATGCCTCCAGGCTTTCTTAATGGGATGAGCAGAAACGGAGCTTACGACACAAAAATGCTATAGCGGTCAAAAAGGGAACTTTAATTTTGGAAATAGAATTTTCGGGTATTCGTAGCTTTAGTAAAAGGCGAAACGGCTATTTTGTGCTGATATAACCACGATTACTGATATAAGATAAGGAAAGGTTTTCCAAATATAAAATTTAAATAGGATAAATTCGAAAATGAAATTTTCTTGAATTTTTCTGCGGAAGATTTTATTCTACTATGGGCTAAGCATAACTCCTATTTCTACTAAATTCTGTTGATTTTCATTGTAAATCAATAGGTTTTTAGATAAATAAAAAAAAGGTGAGGTATGCATCGAACAATATAAAAGCGGAAATTTGAGTTATTTATCAAAGAAAAAAGAACTAAAGTGATGGAGTTTTTTCCTAGGTGAGACTCAAAGGCGTTGTGACGGCTCCTAGAAAGAAAACATCCAATAGGTTGACTAAGAATTTTACGAAAGTTGTCTGAGTTGAATTCTATGCCAAGTAGCCCAAGGTAGTTACGTTTCAGATCAGAATAATATGTAAATATTTAATGACCAAGTATTTAACAGGCCAAGAACACCTTCAATTCGAAGACAGATTTATGCGGTCGCTAAAATTAGAACTTTAGCAGTGCTCTAGGTGTACCTTGAACTGGACCGAAAATATTAAAGACACATGGAAGAAACGTTGTTTGAGCTAAATCGATTACAGTGTAGGTTATAGGCATTTTGTTCCCTCTTTTTATTAAAATCAAGTTCCTTCAATAGTTGAAAATATATTTACAAAAACATTTGCTGAATATCCTCAGTCTCCTGGAGATAACGTAGTGAACTTTTATTGGGACATAAAAAGGTTTGCTGACATGCAACGAATGATCAGCTGCAGAAAAGCTCACACGACAAAAAACGTTTATTTGGCAGCTTTCGATATGAAAGCAAAAATGATTTTTTAAAGTATGATCTAATTTTAACCTAGCTACATATCTGTTTGCTTCTACTTATTAATCACCGTCAGTCATTATTGAGCAACAGATTTAACTAGCTCGACCATTTGCATACTAAACCTTTTGTTAAAAGCCCCAGCCGAATAACCAGGCTTCTTTCCGAATTGAAAATTGCCATTCATTAATGTCAAGCTCTGTTAACGACTTAGAATTTTGAACAACCTGATTATATAAAGCCTTGACATATTGAGTGATGACAACTTCTCATCATAAAGAAAATACGATTAAAATTTAATATAAAACAAAACAAATATTCCCTTTCCATATAGAATCTTATGGAAAAAGGAAAATTTGGTTGTAACTAGAGTGAAAGAAATGAAATGCAGGTAAAATATAGCAAATTAAAAAAATACGGTCGATCTTACTCCTGCTGTCGGTATGTTAACTCATTTGCTACTGGGCATCTCAGCCAGTCTGTTTGCAGCATACCATAATAAATTAGGACACGCATATTCATGATCCAAAATATATTTATATTATTATATTTGGAATACCACATATATTCTGTGAAAGGACATTCGATAAGTCTTAGGACTTGATAGGAATCTTCTGCATTAACGCTCAAGACAGCGCGAAACGTATTAGGAATTCTGCTAACTGTACTTCAGGTTGGAAAAAATGATTAAACTTTAAGGATAATAAACTAAAAGAATAGTAATTTTTATGGAATAGCTAAGAGGAATTGTGGGATTTTAATCAATCCTTATCTTCTGCTCAACAACAGTATTTTCTCCATCTTTAAAATTTCTCTTGAAATCATCAGATGATTTTAATATAAAGTTGTCTCTGCAGAATGGCTCAATTATTTTCCCAGTACCTCAAGATAAAAGGAATTCCATATCAGGAATCTTTTCAGTCTCGTAGTAACAGTAGGAGATATTTTACAAAAATTATCTCAGCGTGGTTTTGGCCCAATTACTAACCACATGTACAATTAGGTATTGCATTGATTTTCCGGGTTTAAAGCCATTGTCCACATTGGGAGTAGGTTGAGATTATCTACGTTGTAACACTAAATTATCTTCTCAGGCAAGTTGACTCAGACTTAACTTCCAGTTGTTTCCCTACCTCATGAAATGTTAACCGAAATTCTGAAATACTTTTTCGATTCAAACCAATTTCTTAAGTAGGATTGTTGTATTGATAAGTTTGCAGCCAAGATATTTCAGTCACAGAAGAATGCAGGCTAATGAACTAGCTTCTTTCTGATCGCCTGTAAAAATTAAACTGCGCAAAATTTGCTACTTATGTAGTATGTATGTTTCACACTGAATTTCACTATCCTTATAAATTCACATACAGTTTTTAGAAAAAGTGCACAAAATATTCTTTCTAATACTCAATTGGTAGCACATTGCGTTTTCTTCAAACTTTACACTTGAGGAAAGGGTAAGTTTCGGGTTTAAAAAGGTTGTTAAATTGCCGAATAATTTTGAAATCTACCGCTCCATACGCTTGCATTGAAGATTTTTAAACCATGTGCTGTAGACATCTTTAGTAAGGAAAATCATGCCTTTCTCTGCTCTATGAGGAAATGCTCACACAAAAAATTTTATCATAACATTTTGCAATAGATTTGGATCATGGTGTATACATAAAAGGTAAAATTAATAATCAGACAGATACTATGTATTATGAATGCACATTTTACGGTCTTAAAAAGTCATATAATTAGAAACTGTTTTTAAACCGATGGATACATTTTCCTCAAGCAAACAAATTCAAACACAAAGCATTTGTCTACCAAACGAGCATAAGAAAGAATACTTTCTTACACATGATCTAAATATTATATTTGAATTTAAAGGGACAGTGAAGATACATGAGAAAAATACAAAATACTTCAGAAGCTAGTTTTACAGGCAGTCAGAGAGAAACTTAGCATCTCACTGTTGCTGAAAGAGTTTGTGATTAGTCCGCAAGGTAGTTGATGTAACGTACCTATATAAATTATTTGTTCAAGTCAAAAACGAATTTCAGAATTTCAGTCGATATTTCATGAGATAGAGAATTTACTGTACTTAAAGGACTCAGGGCCTACCACAAAACAGTTTTTCATTGTAGTTTCGACGACCTTTCTCTAAATATCTCAGACAGAAAACAGAAAATACGTACATATTGCTAATTCAGATGCTAGTGACAAGGTTTCCTAGACAATTCAACCTAATAACGAAAACATCAAAAAGCTTTTGTTTTGAAAATTCAAATTATTGAAAGAAAAACCAAGGAAGTATATGAAGGCCCCATTAGCATATGTGATTTGTAGAGGTAGCCTTTGACTAGTCTTTAAATCTAGAATTAGTTTTCTTCCTCAAGACGCAAATATGAGTCCGTTAGAATTAATGTGAATAGTTTAGCTTAAAACACCAGTGCTTCAAGAGGTTTAACACTGCAGTTTATTTTCCACACTTCAGACAAGCAATCGGTATTAATACTCAAACAGATTTTTCATAAATATATGCCTGCACTTCAGTTTTTCTGACAGCGCGTCCCTGCAGTCATATTGCAGAATTAAAAATCAAAACAGTACGAAAAGCAAAGTTGGAAATTTTCACAGTCCTGCAGGCGGCGTTCGGCATGAATAATTTGCGAAAACCTACACATCTCCTGCTTCTTTTCTTCATACTCACTGATACAAGGCGACCTGAGTTCCACCGGTTATTCCTCCCTTGTCTCTTACTCCTAATATAGACGATTCTGCTGCAGTCGATGGCTCAGGTCATTTATGCATGCCGCACCGTGTGTAGGATACGGTGTGCTACTAGCATCCTCAGAGTAGAGGGAATCATAGGACCGACTGTCATCGGAACGAACTGACTCGTCGTCCCTCAGGTGCCGCGCAAACAAGTAAACGTTGTCAGAAGGCAAGTTGTCGTATCTCATCCTAGCTGATTTCGCGAACGCTGCTGCTTGTGGTGGTGGAGGTGGTGGCGGTGGTGTTGGTGGTCGATGGATGTGCGATGACAGTGGCTCAGAGGACAGCTGGCCCACGCGAACTCTACCCATGATGCGCGGTGCGCTGACAAGGTTCACATCCTCATCGTCGTAGCATTCTTCAGATTCTGCGTAGGCAGATTCGTCATCCGGCCATTCAGTGGAAGACTCAGGAGGGGTGTAGTGAATGGGTCTGTTTGGAAAGAGGTTGAATTTCACTTTGGGTTGGCGCTCATTTTGGAAACTGTCAGTATATAAAGTATTAACCGGAGTAGGATAATGGTGGTGCTGGTGAATGTGATTGCTGGCCCTGTGTTGTCTTGGGTGGTTAAATGTTGGCGGGCCTTCAGAAGTGGGATCTCGTTGCTCCCACATCGGTACTTGTAGTAGGGGCGACACAACTGGGCGTCGACGATTCTTGGAGGGACTCCGGTGCCTGTAAGGCGATTGTGAGAGTCCCGAGCGTTTCCTAGGTCGTTTCTTAATGAGATAGAAGATAGAGCCCTGATTGAAACCATTAGGGCTTATGCTTCTGCTACTGCCGCTGCTGTCGCTGATGCTAGTGCTTCTCCGACCTCTGCTGCGACGCCATGATGATCCCTTCTGTTTGGGCATTTCATTATATGGAGCGGAGCGTGCGTTTTGCTCGTAGTTCTGCTGCTTCATCCGTTGACCATTTTGGCTCCGATTTCGTGGTCTGCCTGTCCACTCTACGAGCATACTCTGCTGTGGAATCTTATCCTTCTTTTTTTGACCACCTGATGCCTCTCGATGGGAAACCTGCGTTGTTGACACTGTTACTGGTGACGAAAACCGTCTTTGTGATCCTGTCGTCATACCAATTTTCAATGGAGTACTGTCTACGGCGCCTCGCCAGGTGGGGCCGCTCATGAGACGGACATTCGGATTCACTGTCGAGATTAGATTCCTTATCTTTGTTGCGATACTGGGGTCACTGAACCAAAGGAACAAGTACATTCCTACACTGCTCTTCCGGCCAGAGAGTAAGAAGTAGGTATCCATTATGTTAGGCACCGCCTCAAATTGAATTATGTCCTCGTAGAAAATTTCTGGGAACTGGGTACCTTGATTACTAACCTGGAATGTCAGTTTATTGGGATAGATGACCACATTCAGAGCAGTTGTTTCGTTACTGGCGGCAAGCACAGAGTTAGCGAGACGCTCAACTTCTTCCACTGGAAAGAGCTCTTGTGTGGCAATGAACTTCCTGTCCAAACAAACACAATTGGAACTGTCTTCTGATCCACACTGGTAAGAGACTGTTTGCTGTCGTACTCGTTGTGGGCCTCGAGTCCCTGCCATGTAGCTGTTGTTACTACTGCTACTACAATCACCGCCAGCGAGAACCACTTGTAAGGGAATGGGATCGCTCTGTTATTCTATGACTTTGCTAGCGCACTCATCTAGTTAGCGTCAGTGCGTGTTTGAGTGCGTGCTGATGAATACATTGTGGATCAATGAGGGGCGAGTGAGTCTGTCTCTAACTTGTCTGCTAATGCCCACTGCTGGAGTTAAGAATTAGGTGACTAATCAAGTTATGGCTGCATGACGCGTGGGCTGTCAAGATTGTTGCTTTAAGCCCCCCAGCCCAGTATTATTCTATTATACGGAGGTATGCGGCCCGTTTAGGTTCCGGGTTGACAATCACACATTTTACCAGTGCACATGTTGTGGTTTGGTAGGCCTGCCAGTTTTACATTCCACAACGGCCTAACACGAACGCGGTTTGCCACTTGCGCTTGTAGGACCTACGATAGTGAAAGTCGTCAGTAGTTTCATGTACCTCAGCTACTTTTTAAATCGAGCGCTGACCAGTTCTGGAAAAAAAACTTTTCAAAATTGAGGGTGTGCAGTCGAACATTAAGCTCACACACTTGGGTGCTTGAATTAAAAAAAGTATTTCCAGCATCGTTTTGTGAACGTTTCTCAGATTTAACTTTGTACAAGAGCATGTTGCAATTGGCAAAAATAATTCGAATGGCTTCACTTTTTAAAACAATTTACGGTTTTTGGGAAGCGGATTAACGCCACTATCGTCTTGTAGATTTCCTATTTCTGAAATAAATTTGACTGTGCTTTTATTAATTTTTCGAAAAGATGGACACCTCATACGTTTTTCGTTAAATTTTTCAATGGCTAAAGATGTAACTTTAAGAAGTGCTCATCTGCATTATTGGCTCGGCCTATTTATTGAATCTTCTTAGCAGGTACCTCTAGCCATATTACTGGGATAGCAGCGTAAAGCCAAACGAAGCCGTTATATTACCTTGCCCGTCTATTTCGAAACAAGATGGATGAAATCATTTGATCAGAATGATCAACAATATTAGTAAGTAGAGCGACGTCCTATATTGGACGCCTTCGGCGGAATTTTCCGTTCCTGCTGATGCTTGGCTAAGGAGAAACATATAATTTAACCAAAAATTCCGATTTAACAGATGTTTTTAATACATAAGGCTACGGAGGACAAAAAAATACCTGTGCATGACGTATTTTTCTTTTCAGCAAGTCAACTTCTACAGGAGCCCCTGGCGAAATTGCAGGGATTATGCTCTGATGTTTGATGACTTCAACCCATGGTCAAGGAATCCAGTCTACCTGATCTGCAAGCGGGACTCAACTATAGTTTCAGTACAGTCTCTTTTGTTTAACTCGGCAGCAGGTTTCAGTTTATGCTGGTCCACCGTCATAAAGCTGCCTTGATTTGCTTAAGGCAGAGGCTGCAAGATAAAGTTGGATCGCGCATATTCCGTTATACACTCGGAATGGATGCATGAGTTAAACAGTACTTTTAAAATACAAATTTATGGATAAAAAGTGAAATCAAAAGCTTAAGCGGAGTTTCGATCGGAGTCAGATGAATGATGTAGTGCTGAAAAATGTTTATTTTAGATATTAATGCAAGGGGAACCAAAATAGCATAGCAGGGGAATTGCTTCAATATTTGCACTGTCATGCATTTTGCCATGGTGCATTTTTGAAATTAATAATAATGATTTTAAATAGTCAGAACACATGAATTCAACCATTTTGGTCAATAAAATGTTTTCACATTGACTCTGAGCCACTGCGGGAAGTATTCCTGTTTGGTTGAACTTAAAAACTGAAATTCCTTTCAGTAGTTCTCGCAACAAACTGCCTGTCTGATTGGGTCATCTTCTACCACGTCTATAATCGTCTTGTTCTTTTTTGCATAAACATGTTTTTGTTAAATAAGCAGATCTATCAAAATTATTTCACCTAACATGCTGGGTGCATGATGTTTGTATTGATATCTCTGAAGTAAATTAAGAACAACCCTCCAGATATCGGACGGGTCAGTATTTCAGATGTGTGCGTCAGTGTCTAAAAGAGTTCTTCACGTTTATCAGGGCTACAACTCACGACTTACAAACTTATCTGTATGATATACAACAATCGCTATTGTATCAACCTTTTTTCCCGTCTAATGGAAAAGGGCCATTCACTTTAGAAAATTACTGTCTATTCTTAGCGAACAGAAGCCCGATTAAACAACGCGCTTACTTTTCTGGCAGTTAGGGCATTCACCACGAGTGATGCAACCAACCCCCTGGATCACTCCGATCCTCGAAGTTAGTCAACAGTGCCTTCGTACTGCAACTTGGCACGCCAACCATGTGTACCACGGCTTCATTAGATCGTTAGTAGCGACTAGGTTAATGAAGGCTGACGCTTCGGATGAATTCCCCTCAATCTGTCACAACGCACGGTAGATCCACCTGAGTTGACGAGCAAATTAGAGAGGTGATGGCCCGCACTGACGGCGCTGTCAAATGCTTAAGATGGAATCGGAGGGGCCAGCAACCGAGAGCTTCTTAGTGGTTAATGGATTCAATACCCAAGGCTCATTTCTCACATTTTTAAGACAAACTGTCTTGGCAAGTCCCTCTATTCACTCAGTATCATGCTTTGAATGATCTCGCACCGAATTCAGAGGCTTTAACGAACCCAGAGGTAGTCCGTACTCTTGTCAATTGTTCAGTAGGCTGTATGAAAAAACTCTGATCTGAGTTGGCGGAAGCTGTTCATGATTTCAAGAGTCTTGCGATCCCTTTCCAGCAGGACAATTATCCTTGGACACAAAACCTGGGGCGGTAGTCAGAATTTTGGGTGAACTTGTTTTTAGGTTCTTTACTGAGAAAATAAATTTACCGCTTTTTTGGGCAGTCTCAGTGAGTAATTAAACATGCTACGAACCTCAGAGCAGATAACAGAAACTTTCCTTTTCTTACCGTCTATATGCAACTCATCCTAGTGCCTTAACTGTAGGCTTTGCCAATCGTGGTTATTTTGATGATTTCCCACCATTCAGTCTGAAAAATTGGTCTAAAAGGATTGGATCCAGATTATTTCATTGATTTCTGCGAAACTTCAACTCAAAGTCTCTTGATTTTATTATCCAGCAGCATACAGCAGTGTTCGAAATAGGTGTATTTGGTAAGAAGACGCGAGCTTTTCCATGATGTGGTTTTTACTTTATTTGGAAAATCTATATAAATGTCGCAAAACCAGCGAAAAAATGAAAGCGTTTTGATTATAGTTTCCATGGTTTCGGACCAAAGTTTCCATAATTTGCACAGCTGCCTTCCCTTTATAAAGGATGTTATTTGCTGCGAAAATCATTCTTTGGATTTGTGATTTTCATGGCTTACATCTTGTCACATTTAAAATACGGTCTGCCTGAATTCGTCTGTTCTTGGTCTTGAATTGTAAATCCAAAAAGGTGCTTATCCGTGGTGACAGAAGGTTGCATTTTGGGTTCATTCGCCAACTTAATCTGAAATGTCAGGCAATCTTAGCTTGGGTGGATGAGAGTTGTCTGACCACGCAAATGCAAAATGCAAAGTGTTTTTCACATTAATTCAATGTCTCTAAGGAGAAGGGGAGTGTCCAAATAAAATAAAAAAATTAAATTAATGTGTCTACAATTATATTGTGGATGTAAAAATATATTTAACACGCAGTATCTCAACGACTAACAAGAGAATCAAAGTACCTAAATATCAAAAACGCTCATCTACCAAACACCCACTGCCACCTATCGCACAAGTCGGTGCCTATCCAGAAGCATAAAAGAACACCTTTCAGCATGGCTAAGCAAAGCTGAAGTCAAGAGCATAAAAAGCGCCATCCTTGCACATCTTTTTGACACTGGGCATATTGTGGACCCCAGCGAAACTTTCCGTGTAATTTATAAGGTCCCACCAAACTACTCCAAGCCACTGGGTCAACGTCTAGTAGCAGCAGCAGAAGCGACTGCCATAAGGTTGAAGAAACCGGTCTTGTGCGCAAAAAAGAACCTCGTACAAGCTCCGCGCTTAGCTTGGTCAACGGCCGCTTAACTGCATGCATTCCACCGTGCCATCTCTGTCCTCTCCCTTCCTCTAGAACGGTTCTACCAAGCACCCACTGCCGCCTATCACGCAGTTTTTTATCATCCTTCCCCTATGCACACCTCTCAGATAACCCACACAAACGGACAAACATTATTGATGTCACGATTTAAATTTCTACTACGTTCCAAAGTTTCCCTATAACTGTACTGGCCTGAAGAAAATTTATTGAGGACAGCGCGTATGCTCGCCAAGTCGACTTTTGAATCTTTTAATGGGAATTTTCGTAACTTTAGCATTTAATAAGTCATGCTGACCATCAATATGGCCAGAAGAAGAAGGTCAAATAACATCAAGGGTTACCACTGCAAAAATACAGGATATTCTTAAGCTAATTTGGTTGACAAAAGATTTTAAAAAGGCAAAAGTTTGATAACAATGAAATGAAATTTACCCAGTTAACGCCTCCCAACATCTGGTCTGCAATACAAAAGGCGACACCGATGATAATTTTCATTTGTAAAAAAATTGTGCTTTCGAGATATGGATTTATAATGACGTTTAAGATGCAGTCAAACTTACAGTATATACCAAAACTCACGTAAAAGGGTTTCGGAAGTTTCAAGCAAACTGTTAAATGGCGAACATTCCTTGAGTTCCTTTGTAATGCTGAATAGTGTGGAACATAATCCGAAATTAATTCCTGCAGTGTAGTATTTTGGCTTTACTTGGAGAATTTTCCAGCCACAAATGCAAATTATACTCCCAAAAACATGACTGGTTATTTAGTCATGTTTGTTGATATTCCCGTTTTCTTCCGTTTATGGTAAATTAACTCTTTACTTTATATATCTGAATGAAGAATTTACTAGGACTTTTCAGTGTTCCCCGCATTCAGGCTTTCTCCTCAGCTTTAAATGCTACTCACTATGTACTACCTCTAAGGAGCATTACTGGGTCATTTGATACAAAAGAGTCTTCCTAGTAATTTTAAAGTATAACAATAGCTAAAGAGCAACATGAAACAACAATATGTGCTAGTAATGATGATCGACACTTGTTCCTTTTCCACCCGAATATATTACATCATTGTGCTTAGGGAGCTAACGCACAAGATATGATCCGTAAGACTCCCTGCCAAAACTACACCCAGGTTAAGTTCTGCGAAAATTCCCAGGTTGCCAAATTCTGGGCTGTGTGCAGCTACCATTATCATTTGCCTGCAAACATTTAGATTTATAAGATTGGGTTCACTGCACTTGACATTTGGTAAAAATTTATCTCACAGCCATTTGCTATGAGGAGACTGATGCGTGTCAGCACATGTTTTCGAAGTCTCGGGCGTGAGCTGAACGCTCAGTCTCTTGCCTGGCGTAGCCTAACGCGATGTAAAGTACTTTGTCATACTAACATCGCTCACAGACTCACCGGCGTAGTCTTATGCTATTTCCTAGCAGGATTCGTCACCAGCTGTCGCTACCACCACCCCTATTTTGCTCGATGATTCACCGTCAACTGAAATCTTTGGCAAAGGCGTTGATATCAAACACATTAATTTCCAGGAATAAGTCTCAGTAGCCCCTCCTGTGATTTATCTGAGCAGTCTATCCTAGGAAAATTAACCATAAAACGAATTTTTATGCTTGCCAGTGATAACTACTGCCATCTTCTACTGACATGTCAGCAGAAAGATTGAGTGAAACACCTATGTGGATCATGCTGTTCTCGTGCGTGTAAAACTTGCCAACGACAAGGTAAAACACTGAAGGTGCATGTTCATTGTGGCTGAGCCAAGATAATTGGATATGCCTGTTAAATGTCAAGGGCTCCTCGGGACATATTCAATTTCTCCCTATTCTCCTACTTTCGCAAATCTAGATTAACACACGTTTTTAGTCATATGTTGTGTTCATAAACATTTTGCACGTGTTAAATTTAGGAATGCCTAAAAAATCAAATTATTTTAGAATTTACGTTTGTCCTTTTAATGGTAAATTTCCAAAAATAGTCGATGAGAACCATCTGCTGCAGATTACGTTTGCATTATCAAATCTTTGGGAAAATTAAATTAAGTTGGTTCAGAGCCAAGACATATCGGACATTTTCTACCAAGCGTGTTCGTATTCGCAGCGTCAACGTACGCAACGACAAAAAATGAGCATAGCTGCAATTCAGATCATTAGAAATATAAACGTCTCACATATTTAAACTTAAGTGTCATGCCACTGTATTACCTCAAATCATTATGTGTTTCTTTTTCTGTAAAATGGAGCAATATATGTCTACCAACTGAATCTTCTATACGAAAAACGTTAAAATAGTCTCTTTTGTTCGCCCATTGGTTACCGCCACTGGTGTCGGTAAAATAATAGTGGAATTAATAAATTTAACTTTTATGTTCATTAAGCCGATCACAAACGGGATGTATAAAGTGAAATAGGTTTGAGAAGGCACGTCATAACATCTATTAACACTTTAAAATCAAACTTACGCAGCTCTTAAGACCTTTGTTGCCCAAAAACACTTGCTTTACAAATTTTGCCCATACTCTCACTTCTTAGAACAGGCTGACCATAAAATTGCTCAGGTTCGTCTGTTGCCAATAAGTTATTCGGAGATAAAGTAAGTTCAAGTAGGTGCTTTGTCGACGAAAAATTAAGTTTAGGGTTTCTCGTCAGCAAGTTCTCACGTTTAGCCTAATATTTGTCAGTATAAATTACTTCCGTTTGTTTGTGTTCATAAAATCCAATTAACCCGCCACAAACCCCAGAGATTTCGAACTGCTGTCCATTAGCCCGTGACTAAGAGCATCTTTGTCGATACTGCCTACACTCACCGTTGAGTTTGTTAAATAAACTGATAGTGCTTTCACAATAATCTGGTGTGGATCAACAATGCTGACAAAGACAATGAAGACTGGAATGATCATTTCTGGTTCATTAGTCGTCACCGGCTCGCTGGTTCGAGTCACACGTGGCGTACCACCTGGGGTTTGGTACGACTAGGTGATGACGGCAAATGAACCAGAAAGAACCATTCCAGTTTCCTTCGTCTTTGTGGGCATTGGTAATCTGCCTCTACTACTACTTACCGCTGTGCGGCTGCTAGCGGGGCTCGAGAATGAACCCCAAGGCAGTATGGAACGAGTGATTTCCAGTAACGATCAGTGAGCGTTCATCAACGAAAAATCGGGTGTGGTTGTCAACTAAACATGTGAAGAACTATCGGGCACCGCCTCTTTAACGTGCCAACGCGACCGCACATTTTAGTTAATATTAAGATGTTGTTATTTGGAAAAAGAGAGAGAGAGAGAGAGAGAAAGGGAGAGAGAGGAATACGCTTTATTTTGAAGTATCATTTAAAATTTTCAGCAAAAATATAAATGGCTCCATTCACTAAGATAATTGGATAAGTAAACATAATATGCAAGAATCAAAGAGTCAAAAATGGTAATCTAGCGGGGAGACAATTCTAGTTTGAGCTTTTTTTATTTCAGTCTCTTCGCACGTAAGGTGGCGTGCTAGAAATGGCAAAACGGAGCACTGGTATACCGTTGTACGGCAGGCCATATGGGGAAAGCCTCGGCGCATCGGTCGGGAAGACGTCACAGTAATCAGCTCAGAGTGGAGAGGATGGGTTTCATCAGCAAGAATTTGCCCAGCGAATTGTTTGACTGCCGTAAAGTGCCGTTTTGCTATCAAATCCACTAAAACAGTATAAGAAACACCAGCAGCAGAAGAGAGCATTCGGACAATATGTTTTAAAATCCAAAAATCCTTTTTAAGCAAGACTGGAAAAATCACGGGAGAGCAATAAAGGATGAGGGGAAGAACACCTGCCTCTATAAATCGCCAGATAAGGGCCTGAGGTGTGTGATAGGAACGTTAACGGCGAATATAATATAGAAGTTTATGAATTTTTGTAAAAAGAGCATCGATATGTTGGGAGAATGAAAGATTCGATGTCAGAGTAACGCCAAGGTACCGTAAAGAGGATACCTCGTTGGGAAGGACGGCTAAGAATTGAGAACTAGGGGATGGTCGCAGGTGAAAAACACATTGGACAGACTTCTCATGGCTCAGTTGAAGGCCATTATCTGACGACCAGGCTGCAACATGGTCGAGGCCATCCTTCAGACACTGGAGATGTGTTTGATTTTTAAGAGGATGACCAACAACCCGAAAGTTTCCATGTTGAAGTGCAATTTTTCAAAGTATGGAACTACTAGGAAAATGTACGAGAAGAGAAAAATATTCCAGTTGAATTTTCAGTCTTAATTTATACGAATATTTTAGTCAATGGGGACGATAGAGGAGGAGGTCTACGTAACTTAGTAAAAATAACATAGTTGTCTTTTAATGAGAGGAGATTTTGACTCAATGATTTTTAGAAGCGAAGACAAAAAGTAATAGTTAATGCACGTATATGGCTGTAAAACACGCCTTGCTTACGAACAAATAATCCATTCATAAGTTATTGCAATAGACATGGGACACATTTTAAACGTACACATTACTTCTACTAAACTCTCAAGTACTGTTTTAGTTTAAAAGTCAATTTCAGATTGCAGAGTTTATTGTAATTACAGTCTTGCTGGATAAACAAAGTAATTTCTTAATGTGCAAAATTATCAATTTGGCAAATAAGTGTGGGATGAGTTTCTCCTGCCAAAAATTGACAAAATTTGATGAAACTTATTTGCATATGAAAAATAACAGGAAATATATAAGCCATTAAACTGGTTGTCTTTGCACGCGTTTGATTTAAAGGTAGATTCAGAGATAATATAAACCTTATCTGTTCTGCTATCTCACTTACGTCACATGTCTTGCTTAAACACTATTTCCAAATCATATTCAGTGTTTTATGTATCGTCAGACAGAAGTTTGCTTCGAATTTCAAATATGTAGACTGTGTTTAAATTGATGTTCACGTAGGTCACCTCAGGCCAGAGGGCCCTTAGGGCCTGTATAAACGCTTCATAAACGCCAAGTTTGGTTTGGCTAACCGGATGGTTACTGCATTTTTCGTCACAAGCATCCAATGACGCGGGAACTTGAAGTGCCGCACCGGCCCTTTATTGATTACTCGGAATGCTTATTTCATACCAATTCCGTGGTAACTGGTGACCAATTGAGTTGGGCTAGAAGTGGGCATCTCCATGCCTTGATTGAGCCGGGCAGGATAGTGCCCTGGCATCCGCTTGTATAAGCACCTAGTCGTTTGCCCAATATAAATTGCCTCTCAGGAGCAAGTGAGGGCGTAGATGCAAATTGAAGAGGCCTGAAAGGGCAGCACATCCGTGCGTTTAAGGCGAAGAAGAGGAGTGCTTGAGAAAATTAATCTTAAGCTAGTGATAGTGTACCTGCGCACCATACCAGCGTTTAAACATCGTTTTATCGCCAAATCCCCGTCGAAATGGCAGTGTGAGAAAGCACTCCTTCTTTTCAGCCGTCGGTATATTCAATTTTTAGGATATTCTTCCATAAATTGCACGAAAAACCTTTCAGGTTAGCCTTTTATCGCAACGTTTTCTATAAAAGTGAGTTTGTTCTTCATCGTTTCTGGAGTGCGTGAACTTCTGAATTATTGTTGGGGCAGCGTACTAAGCTTCTTTTCTGGCTAACCGGAACAAAACTGTAGAATGTTTTGTATTCCACTGTCCATGTTTTCGTAAAAAGTACATTACTACGCAATGTTCCATTAGCCTTCCTATTAATTAGGACATCCAGAAGGAGCTGGGACTCTCCGTTCTCTTTTTCAAAAGTGAAAGTCAAAGCTGGCTGATTTCCAAATCAAGCATCTAACTTCCTAATGCAAGAAATATCATCAGCGTATAGCGCATCGGAATAATGGTCCTTTGCAACTGGACAGAGTTGATTTTTCCTCCAGTTTTTTCCATTAAGACATCAGCTGGAAGAGGTACAGTGAATGATTCCATCGCCAGATTGTCGATCTGGTCGAAATTGGCCATAGAATCTGAATCGAACAGTTAACATGCAGCGAAACAGCAGTACCTTTAGGTTGCTGACCAGCATTCTGACGGGAAATTCCTGTGTAACAATCTCGTCACTTAGAACTTTTATCGGTTCCATGAGGAGAATAGCAGTGAACCAAGACGTGACATCTGAGGGCAACAGTGTTTTCCCATTGAGATTTGCATTTCTTATGGAATCGATGAATTCAAACGTGTCCCGTAGGTTACATTAGGAAGTCTGCTTTATGAATCATGGGCCATTAGTGTCATCAGCCACATTGCTTTACAACGACGAAACGAAGAAATAGCTTATTGTCAGACACCTGCTTCCCCATCGCCTACTTCCCGCCTCTAAGGCCCTGATCCTTCCGCACCCTCAACTTTCTCCCCCGTACTTACTGTTCACTGGTTTGCATAAGTTTTTGTCCCTCTACCTTCTCTTATATGACCATACAGGTGTTAGCAGGAATAGTGAAAAAGTACGTTTGCCGAACATGGGTCTAATCGATGAAATACCTATATAGAATACATCGTTGTTGTTGTTGTTTGTTTTTCCAAATTAGACACGTAATGTAAGCATTCACTTTAATGTCCGTAGACATAAACGCTCTTTTGAAATGTCTGACGTAGAACCGTCACCAAGAAAAGGTTGCATGGATCGGCTTATGCTATCGGTAAGTGCCTTCCAACTCGCGATTTTTTTTTCGGAATAAATTCTGTTTCAATATATAATTTAATAGGTAAATGTACCGGCTTATTCAGACTTACCTCCTTATAGAACCTGACTGGGTATAAATAATTGTAAAACGCAACTTCTAATAAACTTAGCCAAGAATTTTAGCATTTTATGCTGATCTACAATTTGACAATGCTTTAAATGGAACTCGAGGTATTTGTAGGCCCATTTCATGCAGACTCCAAAAAGGATTAGCTTGAAATGACCTTAGTTTCACCACGTCGGAAAAAAGTGCCTTCACCTATATCATTTAAATACACATAATGTGCATATCCTGTTGTAGAAATGGTATTAAATGTAACCCATAAGCGGCGGTCTCTGAAATGGTAAGTCTACTTTTAGTCCATTCAATTTGGCTACTACTATGAGGGTCACACCATCCATAGATATGCAAGCTGTAGCGGCAGTTTTTTCATTTAGCCCAAGGCTTCATGGTCTTGTTTTGACCGGCGGCAAGATACTTTAGGTGAATATCCCTAGAAAAGGCTTCGGACGCCTGAGAACCAATGTTTCAGATTGCTTATATATATAGTGGGCGCATTGGCTGACGGGTCGGCGTACCCATCCTCGCGCGCCACAGCACGACATGGCCCCATAACGAACACACCAGGATTCTCTGAATCAGGGGATATGGAGGAGCCATCGCCGTCTGACTTCCAGTCCACTGCTCAGCCACTCGAAAAACACAGCACATACACTGGGTCGCCGGCGTGGTCTGGTGTAAGCGTCAGATTGGCAGTCTTCCAAGCCTCGATTTCTAGGAAACCATGATATTCTCAGGTACGTGATGATGGTGAGGGTGTTGTCTATGTATTGCTGTAGGTAGTATGCACTGATGTGTTGTAGCCTCCGGTGGTTTACTGCAGGTTGTCGTGGATGCGTATGTGTCCTAATAGGCCCATGTGATATTTTAATATGCGGGAGCAGTGATGGTAGTGGAGGCGGTCGCGGTGACTTTATGTCGGAGCCCCAGGCACTGGTTCACCAGCCTCCGTGCGATGGATTCGCAGGTGATCTACCAGGATGATGCGTAGGTTGAAGTTGCGGGCACAGTGTGGGCAGGAGAAATCAGGAGAGGCTAGGGGGATGTCATTCATGGTAGTGGGGATGGCAGTGGCGGTAAGAATGGCAGAAGCGGAGGGTGTGCATGGGGTATTGGTGTTGTCAGCATTGTGGTGAATTCCGCTGTCATGGATGCGCATGTGATTGAATAGGCCAAGCGATGATTGAATGCGCGAGGACAGTGATGGCAGTGGAAACGGTGATCTCTGCTGTCTGTTGGTGCTCCAGGAACTGGTTCAACAGTCTATGTACGATGGATTTGCAAGTGATCGACCAGGCTGATGCGTCAGGTAAATGTGCGGTCACATTGAGGACAGTTTAGGAGAGAGTCCCCATCGCTGATGGGGGTAGTGGTGGTAGTGAAGGCAAAGGTGGTGGTGGTTGCGGTGGTGGGGGTAACAGGCGATGAGTATTGGGATGTGGTCTCTATGAAGGTGGGAGTAATGGAATTGATGCTAGGAGTGAGGGTGGGGGAGTCCGAAGGAAGGTTGGCAGAATTTGACGTAGAAGTTGGAATTGTCGGATTTTCGGTGCATTGCGTCTCAAGATGTCTAACCAGACCGATTTGCGCGCGTAAGGTGCCTTGACAGCGTGGGCATTTTGGAAGGGCCTTCGGATCGGCAGTGTCGGAATGGGGTGCTGGTGACTTTCGTGCCACTCTTTGGCCTTGGCGGTGGCGATCCGTTTGGCCGCATAGATTGCTGAACCAGTCTTCACGGATCTTCTGCATGCCGGTCTATCCTAGGCGAGGTCCTCCCAGGTCACCGTGTTGATTTTCATTTGCTACAGAGATTTCTTAAGTGTCCTTGTAGCGTCGTTTTTAACCTCCCTGTCGGCGAGCACCCGTAGTGACATCACCATAGAAAAGTCGTTTGGGTAGTTGCTCGTCATCCATTCTTACCAGGTGGCCGCTCCATCGCAGTTGCACTTGCCTCAGAATGGCGTGGATGCTGAGGATTCCGGTCCGCTTCAGGACTTCCGTGTCCGGGATCCTGTCTTGCCATCTCAGCTTCAGTATTTTACGAAGGCAGTTGAGATAGAAGGGATTTAACTTCCTGGATTCGTTTGAGTCGACGGTCCATGTCTCCTCTCCATAAAGGAATGTCGTCAAGACGACCGCCTTCTACATCTTCAGTTTGGTGTTCAGGTGAATACCTTTGCGATTCCGTAGGGTGGCGGTCCATAGGGTATATATATATCAAACAACTGAGCAAAGAGAATGGTTCAGCAGATTATTCTCTTGGAATAGTGGTTTAAGCTTCTTTTTAGATCTGGGCATCTCCTGCCGTTTTCATTCATCAACCTTCTTCCTGGCTCCTTTCAAGTTGATACACACGATGAATCGTGTTTCACAAATCAAAAAATACAAGAAAATGGAACTAAGGTTGCAGGACTGCTGTTAATCCTAATGCTTGGAAGAGCGATAGGCCTTCATTTGCATATAAAATTTTAAAATGGCATATCCGTGGTGGTCTACAGTTAAATCCGAAGCACGCTGTCACATGTGCTATTAACGTTAAGCAAGGTTACTGCAGCTGAACCCGCGATGTAATCTGCACGGATTCAGAAGGTCGTAATCGAGAGTTAATTAAGGGGCACTAGTTAGAGTTCAATGGCTAAACAAATACGTTTGCTCTGGCCTGGAGCGACCCTTAATTACCGTAAACGCTTTCCAGTACAGCATATATTTTACCCCTTTCTTGCGGAACGTCCCCTGCTGCAGAATCGCAAGACACTCATCCTCGTCTCGCTGAACGTTAAACCTGACGTGACCGTTGATGCAAAAACTTTTTAATAACCACGTTAAATCGAAGCCTGAATTTCCAATTCAAAAACAACTTTAACTCGAGAACGCACTAATAGATACTCGCGAATAGAAACCGTGAAATATTGTGTTACGGACTCCATTGATGTCCAGCCAAGGTTGGATGATAGTAATTATAAACCGTGCGTACGCGGGATTACGACGGGAAGACTTGTGGGTGAAAAAAGCAGGTAAAGCAAATGTGCATTTTATTTGCTGCTGGGTTAGGGATTATTTAACCTATAGTTGCGAACGTAGCACACAGCGAGGAAATGAACACGTCCATGATTCAAATTATACCGCAGTATTTTTTTCCATTCTTATTTTGGTCAGTCCTCAGGTTGATAATTATTTGAGTGCAGGAAACTGGTAGTAATGTATGGTTTTAAGGACTGTAAAAAGGTGTTTCTCAACCGTTTTCCGATTTCCTCCTTGGAAATCTGAAGGACAAGCATGGTTCATAAGAGTATCTATGAAAGCAGACTTCCACCTGCCCTGAATCTCCGAAGCACCGTTTGTTCTGGCTCATACGGAAGAATATAAATGCTCCTTTTCCACCACTTGCAGTTTTCCAATTCCTAACTGCTTGATATCCGCGTTTATATCTGGTTTCGAAGATGTAGGAGGGAGGTCGTGAGTCAGGAGCCATGTTCTACTTCTATGAAAGAGTTGAACGGAAAATACACAATTTACATTGACAAGAGTACCTTGCCGGAAAGTACCATACACGGAGACGTAGTGCAAGCCATTCCATCTAAGCACTATATTAAAGGCCTGACAATAATTGTAATGAGAACCTATAGGCAGTACACTGAAAGTCCTCTCCGAATGGATCGAGGCACCTGGTGGATGCTTCTGCTTCGTACCTCTTGGCACTTGGCTCTCATCAGTGGCTCCAAAACTATGCTCAATACGGTGGCAACAGCCTGATAACAATCCTTGGCCGATGAACTAAACCACATGAGAGTCTCCAGTGTGTGCACGTTTGCATTCTCCATAGTCACCGTACTAATCCCCATGGCACTACCCTAGCCCAACCAAAATGCTTATGAAGAGGTAGACATACAAATCCTTATGTGGTTCAGAATAATGTGCCTCGTTTTCTCACTCACAAGCGTTTCTACCTGTATGGAATTCGGCGGTGGCCCGCGAAACACGTAGCAATCTTAGTTGGGCGTAGCACTAATATCAAGCTCCTGAGGGAGGAGGCAGAACAGGTACCAGAACAAAAATGTTGGTACTTCATGCCGTCGGCAAGCGGACCACAACTCTATACGCAAAAAAATTCGGTTGAAAAAGTATGAAAAAAAACAATCATTGTTTCCATCTTCGTGCCTACTCATGGGCTGCCAGAGTAGCATTACTCACTCTGGCACATCGGAATATTAATTTCCTTTTAGAAAATCCAGTGGCCAACCGTCAGAAAAAGGACACCTCTGGAGAGTACAACTCCCAGTGATACGCACTCTAACATAGAGCATCAACCGATGAAGCTGCGTGCCGGTACATATTATTTTGGTGCAGACTTTCAAGAGCAGATAGACGAGAACCCAAAGTCGCCTTTTCCATCGGCAACGAAGTGAGGCGGCTGTCCAACCTGTCACTGAGCGTTAGTGATCATCTCCTGACCCCTAGGTTGCAACTTCATGGGATTGAATTCTCCACTACTGTTAGCACCTATGGCTCCTCAATAAACAACTTGGATGACGTAAGTAACAATGTATACGAAACCCTGCATGGTCTCCTAGTCACCGTGTTGACGATGGAAAACTTATTGCCAGTATGCATTTGATACCACAGCCCAGTATAGTAGAGGATGAGGGAGCTGCGAGAAGACCGTCTGACACCTGGAGCTCAGGTGATTCAGGAATATGTCGACAGTGGTGAGATGTAAAATATGTTCATGATCATCAAGGAAATTTGACATCCCCAAATTAATATTAAGTCACCACTTCTGACTTAGGACGGATTAATTATCTTGGCAGAGAAGACACAGATCGTGGATCACGGGGTCATGCATTTCCATGTCATCCTCAAACATTCGTCGAGAATATTTGAAGAATCAAATAACCGGCTTCTTCAAGTTGACACGAACGATGACCCCCTATCGTTCACTTTCCAGTTGTGACGCGCAAAGGGCTGAAAAATTACTAAAAGCAGGACAAAGCTCTACACGATCTTCGTGGATCCAATAAAAACACTCAACACATTGGTGTATTTCTTTCAACTTTTCCGGATTTTCTTTCATGTTATACCCGAAGCTTAGTGATTTTGTTCTAAGATACTAAAAGCAAGAATTCACAAGGGTTGATCTGAAATACATGCTTTCTCCGTCGTCGTAGGTTAAAGCTTCTACCTCCAATTCAAAAGGTTTCAGAATGAACATCTGCAAATAAACTGTTTGGTCTTCGATAAGAAAACCAAGCAGACCTAAACTATAACTGATCTGCCATCTGAATGCCCTCAACACTATCCTCCATACCTATTAGTCATTAGCTGTTTACGTTTCATTAACAGGCCTGAGGATAAATAATACAAACAATTACGTTTGCCGAACCCGACTTCCTCAATATTTTAATGGGTTAACATTGCTGATCTTTTGGTTAACTTCAGACAGCGCCCCGAACTTCCCGATACTTATCCCTTGTACCACTTTCATCGTCTGCTGCAGATAAGGCGGACGTTTCGAGACGCAGATTTAGGCGATCTATTACGGCATCCTCAGCTATGATGGTTTGTCCATTTTGAACGACTACAAAGTATTCAGTTTATTACTACTGAATATTCGAATGTTTGAGGTGTGGTGATTTGGTCTGAATATCGATGATCGTTTTGATCACCGCGATTAAGTACTTAATCTCTTGTGATTTCCGCGTTAGACTGTCGATTTACAGTTCCTTCAAAGTATGCATATTTATGGACTTTCATCTTGCTGTTTTATTATCGTTTTGGTGGACTGCTCATCCTGCAGGGGAGGCGCGGGAACTCATCCAGCTGTAGCGCCAGTTCTTCCCATATGGTTGGTCATTGGGTCACCTAAATCCGCTCAAAAGAGCGAGCGGTCACTGACAGACCGCAGAGAGACACGGGAATTGGTACAGGGCTGTTGGGTGGTACGTTGTCACTAGCGTTCTTTGCACTTCCGTTGGACACCCCGTTCGCCAGTGCCACAGAATTAGGTCAGTGCAGACTTTTTAACTTTTGTCCCCATAAAAGGACTGGCAGTGCGATCTTAAACGGAGCTATTGAGTCTTCCCTAGCAGCTGCCAATTTGTGCACGAGTTATGACTTGGTAGCAGCCACCTGCGCCGACTCACGCATCCGGTATTTTTGACTTGGTCATGACACTGTGCTTGGGTGAGAGAGGAGAATAGACTGCAGTAGATGCAGTGTAAGTCTACAACCAGTATTATCTAATTCACGCGCAAGTTAGCGTCACGGAGCCGTCATGCTCTGGGGCAGTCGGTGGATCTCGTCAGAAGCAACGCATTGGGAAGATGGCATTTAGAAACCTAGACCAACGATGGGACTTCGTGTAGCTGGTTCGTGAACTTGTTTAGGGTGAGAGACTTGCATTGAATCTAACTCATCCTCTCTTCCCATATTCACCACCTTCTGGTAGCAAAACACAGTCAACATTGCCGTAGGTCAGCATGAATAGAATGGTTGACAAGGCATTGGGAAGATGGCATTTAGTAACCTAGACCAACGATGGGACTTCGTGTAGCTGGTTCGTGAACTTGTTTAGGGTGAGAGAGACTTGCATTGAATCTAACTCATCCTCTCCTCCCATATTCACCACCTTCTGGTAGCAAAACACAGTCAACATTGCCGTAGGTCAGCATGAATAGTATGGTTGACAAGGCTAAAGGGTCCGTAAAGGCGTGCTCCAAGCGATTGGATCCTTTTCTTTACTCGCTCATGGCTTATTCATATAGTCTCTGATCTGAAACTACACATTTAAGAATCACTCATTAAAACTCTTTCCGGTAGAAAGCATCTGAAATAGGGTAGGGGAAAACATATTTAAGTTCACCTAAAAGTTACGTTTCCCTTATAGGCAAGAGCGTACAATGTGACCCAACTCCAGGAAAAAAGGATAGGTCAGCGATTAATATGGGACCTGTGGTAAAAGGATTTTTTTATGGATGGGGCTAAATGAATAAAAGGAGATCGCCAACCTAATCCTACTCCTAACCCTTGTCATTATGTTTGTTAGGCATAGCATTCGCTGTCAAGTTATGAGGGTTTCACAATAGTTTATTACCCTTCAAGCGTGTGGATTGCGAGATCCAGTGGTTTCACCTCACGCCAACCATTATGCGTGATCCTCTTCATTTGGATCCTTCACCGGAGTAAGAATAAGACCCATTCTGCGCGATCTTTCATTATCAAAGTAAACCGGATGCGTTTTGAATCTGCCGCAGTGCCCTTAAAGTCGACGCTTTGTAAGTTGTTATTTGACCCGATATTTCTGTCCTCCTACCGCCAATGAAATATTATGTGGCCCTACTTGCCCGACAAAAGATGCTTACCCTAACGAGCCGAATGGATTAGGAAAGGGTTAGGTCGGCATCCAGTAAGGTCAAGTAATAGATGCCGACTCATTCTTTGGTTCCTGAGTTGGTTCGCATATTACGTTCTTGCCCTTTTATGTGCTATTAAATCTATCATAATAATGGATTTGGTGATGATTGAATTCGCGGAAGTGGAAGTAAAATGCGTTCGAATATTTCAAAAGTTACGATGAGGGTTATAAAACGACATTCTTGACAGTAAGAGCGTTTAAAATATTAGTATTTGGGCTATTTGTGTTCACATAAGGAGTCAACCAGGTGACAGGCGTTTTAAAAGTGTAGATTACTTCTTTTATATCGTCTGCCAATCAAAAAGCAGTCTTTATTAAAAACTGTGGTTTATTTCAAACCTTTATGTCAGTGTTAAGAATAGCCTACTGCTCGTAAGTCACAATATAATCGTTTCCTGTTAAGTTGGGATATATTTTTGAGAAGTTAATCGTAGTCTAACTTAATATGCCTTCTTACTGTAGAAAAATGTTAAGATAGGATACGATAGTGATAGGTCCACACTGCAAAGGCTTCAATTCATGTTTTTTTAACGGAACCTTACCTGTCAAAGAAAGAACGATGTTTATGTTTTGAAGAACTTATGTAGTTGTTACAACGGTGGTTAAGGTAGAATAACAAAGCCCGCTGGAGACGATAATTTGGTCAATGTAGACAAATCTATTCTTAATGCCATTTTGACGAGAACATTTGTTGAATCCTTCGTTTTTCACACAATAAACCTAAGAGAGGTTTGTGGTCAGTGTGAATTCCAAAGGTTCAACCAAAAAGATACAAATAGAGGCGTTGTAGGCCAAACATTATTGCTAAGGCCTCTTTATCTAGCTGCGAAAAGTTGGTTTCCGTCTGGGTCATGATTCCGGATGCATAGGCAATCAGCATCTCAGCCCCAGAAGGCATTCCGTGCACGAGAGGCAAACCCACGCCGTACGGGAGTATGATAGGCTTTTTGGGGTCATAATTAATCAGAAGAGAAGAGGGGGGTTAGGACCGCCTTTGCTAGTTCAAAAGCATTTTGTTTGACTTCCGACCAGTTCTAGCAACGATTCTTTTCGAGAAATCGAAAAAGAGGCTTCAAAATTTTAGCCGATTAATTCATAAATTGACTGAAGTGGATAACCAACCCAAGGAATGAACGCAACTGACTAATATTGTTGTGGCGGGGAGCTCTCTTTAAGGTTGTGAGCTTATGTTCGAGTGGGTGGAGACCAGTTTTACCTACGTTAATGGTAACGTACTCCACCGAGTCTGCAAGAAAGGTGCACTTATCTTTCCTGAGTTTGAAACCTGCGTCTTCTAAACGTGCTAGCAATAGGTTTAGAGTCTCTTGGTGACTATATTCAGACGGGCCCGTTACTAATATATCATCAAAATATGCGCAAACGTGAGGTGTGTCCTTCACGAGGCTATCAATCAAGCATTAAAATAAACCTGGAGCAGAACTTACTCCAAATTGGAGTCGTTTGTATCGAAATAAACCTCAGTGCGTATTGATTGTTGTGGCGTCTCAGGATTCGACATCTTGGAGGACTTGGTTGTAAGCATGCCTCAGGTCCAAAGTTTTGAATCTTTGGCTACCCGAGAGAGCTGCGTACAGGTCCTGGATACGTGGGAGAGGATAAGGATTTAGGTTATTTGCTGAGTTGATCGCCAGCTTGTAGTGGCTCCAAATACATACGGTAACATCAGACTTAAGTACAGGGAATATCGGGGCCACCCATTCCGAATACTGCACTGGCTCAATGATGCCCGCTTTCTATTAGCGATCGAATTCCTCTTCGAACTTCTATTCGACTGCATAGGGGACCGACCGAGCTTTGAAAACGCGACGCCGGAATTCTGATTTAACTTTAAATTTCACAGGTGGGCCACGGTAGTGTGCAGTAGAATCATCGTGAAACAATTCTCTATGGTTTATCAACAGGGAATCTAGCGCCAGGTTAACACCAATCCGATGTACATAGGATAGCACAGAAGGTACGCATTTTATCCAGTTCTATCCGAGGAGATTTGGCCATGCATACATGACCTTTAAAGTTGCCTTGTCGTGCGCGGGGGTGCCATGTCCAGACCATGCGTGTCGCGTACACTGCAATGACCATTTTCCTATCCAAGCCAATCATTACGCGGAGAGTTTTGTATTCATATCGGTTCTACCTCATTTAAGCAATGAATTCGCTTAATTTCATCAATTTCCACCATATGCACTTGTTGGACCCATATTGCAGAGGCAGAATTTTTGTGCGAATTCTGCCAAACGGTTACAGGACAGTAATCCCAACAAGAGGGCAACGGCAATGAATACTAATGCGTGCATAATATGTTTTCCGTGAATAACAGAATAAGGTTTTTTTTCCTTTTTAAGCCTCCATCCTATAAATAAGAAGACTGCATAACACTCCAAATTTGCAGAAGCTAATAAAACAGAGACGAACATCGTTTGGATCTTCTTTTAAACTGACAGAGTTTCTCAGATGGTATTTAAAAAATATCAGTAAAAAAGATAATCTGCATTTGAGTACCACACGACAGTATATGGACTTCTGAATAACTATTTGTCAACTACAACAAAGCTACTAAGAGTATGCGGACTTGCAATATTAATTTATAGTAGATATAAAAGTGAGCTTCATTTAGACTACCTAGTGCCAGGATATTACGCGTATGCTACCATCGTAAGAATTATCCGTGCAGTTGATGCGTTATGCTACCCAATTAATATCTGCTGTAGCATTCTGAGAGGACCATAAAACCTCTTTATAACGACATTAAGGGTTATCTTGGTTTGAATCTAAGTAAATAAATGGCATCCTGTTTGGAAGCCGAGAGAAAGATCGAATAAGTAGAAGCGTTTCTGTTAAAATAGGCTGGCATGTGCGAAGGCATTTACAACTGGAATCCTGCCTTCGGTTGAGAAGCTTACGGAGGATGTCGTTTACTTTAAAAACAGGGAGCAAGGTACATTTGTGTGAAAAAATGTACTTTCACGGGTATCGGGAATGAGGGCTATGGGTGACAACGCCTAATTGGTGACTGAATTAATTCTTATTTGACCCAAAATCAGTGAAGTTTCCTTAGGATTAGGCTTTTTGATAATAATTTCCTGCATGTGATCTTGAGAATCCTTTTTTAATGCAAAGCGCGCTGCAAATGTTTTTCAATATATACGAGCTTTGAAGCGCACTACAGATGGCTCAGGTTATCAACATTTTCAGGTGAAAATGGTATGCTTGAACAAAAGACCTGCCTAGGGACATTATAAGTGACTTTTAAAGATAAAAAAATTGCTGACAAATTTGGAACTATGGGAAACATAAGCTTCATCCTGTATTCGGACAATGCTAATCATTTAAACGCTGGAGGAATATCGCAGCCATATCCGTTTGATGTGCCTTGATGGAAGTTTCATTGAGTGTTAATTTTAAATGATGCATATAACAAGAATGTCAAAATAGAGAATAGGTAGACGCGATCACTGGGACACGAACTTTATTCACATGACGTTTCGGATTCCAACTCGAATCCATCTTCAGAGGCTGTATCAGATACTGTTTCTGAACATGGGTTCAAGTTGAAATCTGAAAAGTCAGGTGACTAAAGTTCTTTTCCATTCGATCACGTCCATCTCTTCTCAATTAATTCCTGGGACTCGCATTTTCGCTTGTATCGGCACTTTATTTGGTTGGGGCACGATCCGAATAGTCCGACGATGGGAAGCATTAGCCCTTCGAGAGGCATCTACTTAAGCATCTACTCGTTTTCTGCATAGGTATCTCCACCATAATGTGCTGCCAAAACCTCCGGTATAAAATGGAGATGACTGGAACGGCTGCTTAAATTTTTCATATTATAATTGTATTTTTACTTAATTACTGGATTAAGTGGTCAGTGTTCCCAAGGTAAAGCGCGACGTCATTTCAAACCCCCTTGTGTTGCAACTACCTGTGATGTACTGTTACGAGGCTTCGCATCATGCGCTGTTGTGGTACGCATGCAATCAAGCGGAGACATCTTAATTCACACATTTTGAGCTACTCCGCGGTTAAACTCTTTCATATTTGAGGTGTCTTAAGGTATTATTCCATTCCCCTCTGTGTTACTATTTGTATAACTTCCATTCTGTAAAATAAAACTTGTGATTAATTATGACAATAGAAAACTTTTTTACGAAAAGAGGCGAATGTTCGCATTCCATGTGTGTGTAAAAGTGAATAAGAAGCGTTTTCGTTCGCTGGAATCATGGCTTTATTCGTCCGAGCTGTTGGTCCTACAGGAGCTGGAAAAGATCGCCTTCACCCAACAGCAGCCTATCTTTTAGCACCGTTACGGAGACGACAAATTTGGTATCTTCAAGAGGAACATGTTGCATCACTTTCATGATCACCTTAACTCGATCTTCCCACGAGGTAAGACTTAAAAGAGCGGCAGCTCCCCTTCCTTGATGTACTCGTCAGGCAAGGTCCCAACGGTAGCAACCATCCGGTGGCTCACAAACAAAGCTGTGTGAGAGCACTGTTCAAACGCAGCCAGATTCATTGCAGCAACCCGGTGGAAAAAGAACATGAGGCCTGTGATCTCCGCAACCAGTTTATGCGAAATGGTTATGCGAATGCGTTCGTAAGCCGATGCCTACATGTTCGCCCCCGGAGGGCCCAACCAGAACCAACTCCGATAGTATGGCATGCGATGCCATATATCAAGGATATGTCAGAAGCGACCGAGCGCATTGTTGCGGGACTTGGTGTCAGAATCGCACACCGGCCCAAAACTACCATGCGCAGCAAGGTCATGAGAAGCAAAGACAAATTAAATTCTAATTAGCAGTCAGGGGGTAGGGTATCACATTCCGGGCCAAAAATGTTCCCGTAGCTACACAGGACAGAATGGGCGTATGCTTAAATCACACATAATCGAGCATAAGCCTGTTATGAGACGAGATGACGGCTTATCAAACGTGGCTACGCACACCTACAAAACGGGTCGTCAGTTTAACTTCGCAGCCACGAAAAATAGTCGTCCTCACTAGATGCAAGGCGAACCGAGAATTGGTTGAAGACTTGGCCTCCGATGAGAACTAGTACAATCGAGTTATCGATCGGGCGCCGGCATACAGGGCCCTGCGCAGCCACCTCCGGCGCGGCGCCACTGGTGTCTTATTGGTCCCCTGCTCCTTATAACTGTTAATTGCATTTTGTTGCCGTTTTATATCTGACGGTGAACTCCAGTAAGAGTTCGAAAGCTCAGACAAATAAAACCATGATTACAGTGAACGAACAACCTTCTTCTTCTTCTTCTTCTTCTTCTTCTTCTTCTTCTTCTTCTTCTTCTTCTATGCGTTTGACTTTACTCTAGAAAGCAGCTTTTACAATAGTCTACACGTGTTTTAATCTGGATACGGGAAGAAATCTTGGCTTCGTTCGGGATTAGACCTGATGAAAAGAACTCGAGTATCATGACCAGATATTTCAAATATTAGACCACAGAGAAATAAAAACCTTACAATTACTGCAATCTCATCTGTGACACTTATTTTCTGCCTCCGAGAATGGGTTACGATAACAGGGAAAAACAATGGCAGAATAATAATGTTATTTTTTTCGTTCGGGTCTACTCTATCATAACCGAGGTAGTATAAGAGAGGTGACGTCCGCTCCCGGTTTTCAAGACCTCAGATATAGATTAGCCCCGTTTTGGTGCTACTCGGTCAGTCCGAATTCCCTAATAACCGATAATTTTACGCTTTCTTATTATGTAGATTTTAGGATTCTCGTTCTTCAGGACTGCTACAGGCAAAATTCCAAAATTTTAATATACATTAGGAAAAATAAATCAACGCCTATCAATTAAATTCTGTTCCTCTCTACCGCATACTGTAGTATTTTTCGATATTTTTCTGGTCAGGAAAGGTCATTAAAGCTCCAAGAGTTTAATATACCTAGCTAACTGCAATGCGGTTTAGAAGGTCTGATTCATTTTATTATTATATTTCTACAAGAAGTAACCATCTGTGCTTTAACTTCTACATTCGTAAAATGACATGCACAAAGTTTTTTTATTATGATGTTTGTTATTCAAATACATTTTTATTTATTGAGAGTTGAATTTAATTTATTTTACTGCTGTCATGCTCCATTTTCTCGCCATATATAGGCCCAGGAGAATAAGTTTGGCGGAAAGTTATTTCTTTTTCATGTTTTCGTTCACACATTTTGCTGCTTATCCGTGATGAGGCTCCACGCGTAAAACCCCTGTTATCACCCGTTGAACACGGACCCTATAGAAGGGGTTAACATAACTTACCGTTACCTTTTCTTCGCAGATATCCTCCTTTCACTACAGAACAGAGGTGCGTGACCATTGAGGCCAAGAAAAGAAAGAACATTGACTTAAGGGAATATGTTTGCAAAAATCATCCACTCATTTCGAGTTGAATAAGCAATAAAGTGTTCATCAATGACAACAACTAGTCAGAGTTATGAGATGTTTTGAGTGATCCTAGTGCATCAGGACGCGTTCGCACCCGGGACAATAATTTGGCTAAGTCAAGAATGGTCCGAGTATTTAAAGCGTAAAAATCCTGTAACCATGTGACCACATTCCGCATGTAACTTTAAAAAAGCACAGTTTTGGAGGTTTTCAGACACATATTTATCTGAAGTGCGTTTTTATTTCTTCCCACGTTGTCTATCTTCCGGTATTTGCGGCGGCAACAAATGTCCCCTCGTATCGCCATGCGGCCTCTGATCATCCAATTTTGTTCTTTTCCATGTCGAACCAGTGAAGGTGATTGACTGCTTCAAGGCAGGCCATACTTCAAATTTAATAAAGATGTACATAAAACTTTTTTTCCATTTTCTGCTCATATGCTAAAAATTCGCTACGTTTATAACTGAAATTCAGACCATAGACCTAATCAGCTATTTGTTATGACCGAATCCTACTTCCAGAGGCTGCCACCGATGAGCTGTAGTCAGGCTAGTAGGAATTTAGTATTAACAGGTTCAATAAATCAGTGCAGCTTAATATGACGCTTGAGAACTTGATGCCATAATATAGTGAATGCGGTACCCTCTGCAGCATACGGGGAAAATTTTTTTGTGAAAAGTAATCAGCTGCAAAAATTATCTGTAAAGTGGCTTTGTCTTACATACTTGAGGGATCTTGGCTGAGGGATGTTTGCGCTCATTTGTGTAGGGTAGACTTAGGATTTTGACCTACTGGATTTCCAGTCAACTGAGCACTTTCGTAACAACTATCTTTTCTCCAAAAATCAAAATGGAGAAAAGCTCGCTAGACCAATTTTCATAATCGTTTGACAAAGGAAACTGCAAACAGTTGAACTGAGCGAAATGATTTTTCCCTTGAGAATATTTCAAAGGTTTTCTGAATCTGAGATAACAGTAAGCTCAGCTTTCAATTAAAATAAAGCACGTGCTTACTCGTCAAAACCCAAATGGACTCAAAAATAGACGAAGTCGACTGAAAGTTCACGATACTCACACATTTTTACCAGATTAACAGGTTGTTTTCAAAGAATAGTGTTGTTCATATGGTGCAAAATCAAGGGCAAATACTTAAACTTGCACTATACTCGATTGGCCCAAGGCTTTGGACCTGGCGAGTGCTCCAACATTTCCATTATTCGTTTTGTTCGGTCTGACGGAGTATATGTACTGGAGTCGGATTCAGTGTCCTCTGTGTAGGATGTCCGATCCCTTATTACTCGAGGCCTTTGATGATAAAAGTAAATGTCGGGCTTATCCCATTTGTAGTGTCTGCCAGACCTGAAAGTACATTCGATCTCCCCCAGGCGCAAATATCCCGAGGATGACGACGCAGAAGAGCTCGAGGAGCATTCGCTAATGGGTCTTTTTGGGCCTTCGTAAAAATCGCAGTTGTATCGTGAAAGGGAAGGTGGCCAGAACTGGACATCCGGACTCTGTGACTCTGAGCCGATAGTTGAGGGGTCGTCTTGTTTGTGAAGCCGCTCGTCGAAATGGCGTAATGAACCGTGGGTGATCTTTGCCGTCCCAGGTTTCCGGCAAATTGTTTTTGTGTCTCGGTAGGTTTTCCAAATCACGCTTCCACATATGTTCATATTCTGCACGCCTGGGATACACGTCGGAACGTTGTCCAGAAGGTCGATATCCATTCCAGGCAACTCTACTAGTTGTCAGTGCGCAGGGACGATGATTGCCATTGTGACTATAACTCGCCACAGACGGCCGATGGCTACGTGAGGGCTCCTTGGGTTGAGAAGCATTGCAGGTAATTTTCATTCTCGTCATCTTTGGTGTGGTTGCATCCTCTTTGGCAGATACCACCGAAGCGTTAGTATCTTTGGTATTCTTATCCCTGTCATCGTCGTTAGAATAAAGTTTGGGGTTTTCCTTGTACACCAGGGCCTGGAGCCTCTGCGCCACCTCCGCATCTTGCATCTTAAGGACCGTGTATACCTTCCCTTTGGGAACTATGAAAACGCAGTCCTGGCTCTTCGATACGACTTTGAACTGCTTGACCTTCTTCCACTTGATTCGCTTAATGGGTTCATTCTTAATGGGCTTAAAACGCCCCAAGTCAGCTTTAAAGTTTGCCTTGTAGTCACTGCCTCCAAGTCCCTGTTTTTCGGTAAGCAGGCGCTCTACGGTGCTTTCCATGTAAGCATTGCTAGCGGGCACTTCGTCTAGAGGCTGCGAATCGGCCAAGCATGTTACAATAGTCTTCAGTGTTTTGTGTGAGGAGCGCTCGCCCTTTTCTTTGGGCATGGTTTATTGCCGGAGTTGATAGCTCTCACGAGGTAGTAAATCAGTCTTGTGGTTTTTGCGGTGGCTGCACTGAAAAGTGCGGCTGATCGCGCTTGAGGCGGTGGCAGAAGGCTTGACCAACTGGGGTAACCTGAGGCCTGCGTTGGACCACCAGACTCTTCTGCAGAAGTCTGAAGAAATACTGAAAGTCTGTTTGGCAGTCCTTAAAGAAGCACACACGCACACACACACGGCACTCTATCGGAGTGGCTGACCGTTATTCGTCAAATTGCAGAGAGAATTATTAAGGTGTTTGTCAGCAACGTCTTTTAAAAATGTTCCACCTGAAAGAGTAGAGTTCAACCACTCCCCTATATATATTTTAACCACAGTATGTTTGCTTATTATACAAATTGTGAAATATAAGCACTGACTGGTACTGTAAGGAGCACTGTATCGGGTTACTGAGGTTGAGCTATTGGCGCTATCACGACTACTGTGTGTGTACGTTAATCATTTGGCTAAATCAGCGAATATTTGAATATTCTAGAATTGACTCTATTTTTAACTGCCTATGAGCAAACTAGCTCCATCTCGCTTTATTAAAGTGGCTACCACTTCATAAGACAAGAAGTTATGGAATAAATTATTGTCGAGGTTCATGGTTTCATTAGGCCTTTTTACTTTGCAAGAAAGCGGAAAAATATTATAATTAAGGAGAATATTTTACTTATGAATGTCTTTTTTCCAAAGCTAATTTTATTGCGGAAGGTGCGTAATTCAAGAAACCAAGAAGAAACTTGAAAAATATGAAAAAAAACAGGTGTGAATGAATTTTATAAGTTCAGCTTTGCCAAGAAAACCGAATCGAAGAGTTGTGTGAATTTTTTTTAGAAGTTGGAGGGTACCGACAGACTCTGGCAATAATGTTAGGAAATATATAACTGTTAAGCGCAACTAGATTGAAACTGTCCCTCTGAGTAAACTATAAACATAATGGGCAGTATTTGTTATGCAAGTTCACCCACCTGTGCTGAATTTGGAAAAGCGGAGAATTTATTTGTTGTTTCCGCAAGAGCCATGTTAAATCCTTCCTGATCCACTTGATCGTTTATCCGAATTAGCCTCGTTGGACTACGTGGGAGGACTCAAAAAGTAACCAGCTGTTGCCTTGTCTCAAAAGGTCATAAAACAGAATGGCCTGCCAGTTTCAGTCTATTATACTACACTATGCTTCCGGCGTCGGACTGCTTTCGCCTGCAAGTTTTTGTAACAGTTTTAAAATAATCAGTTTAAACATAAATATTTCGGTTTGAGTGGTCTAATGGGAAATAGCAAAGTATTCTTGAAAAGCCGATTAATGCGCTGACTGAAACGTAAGAGAGATTAAAGACCGTATTATCGTCGAAAAAATAAAAGTACTATGGAATTTGAATCATCTTTTGGTTCAAGTGGGATATAATATAGCTTATAGCTCATCGTTTATCAAAAATAACTTTCTACAATTTATACGGAAGGAAAAAAGCACATTCATTTCGAATACATAGAGGTGAGATTCTGCTCATTTTGTAACAAAGCAGGTAAACAATCCACAAAATTTGCGAGAAAAGGAAACAATCTTTGCCTAAATATGGTACATGAACTAGATTCTGGCAAAACATTGCAAATATCTTTAATTTTAAGCAGTCGTCGGAAAAGCTGCAACCTTGACCTGGAGTCATAATGAAGTATAGTCTTTACCCTGCGATTGTAGAAAAAAACAAAGATTCCTTGTACATCATTGAAGGAAATTACAAAAGATGTAGGCACCCAGACGTACTTGATTAAAGAAAAGGGTTGATCAAGAGCTGGAAAGTAATTTGCTTGTTTCGATGTTCAAGATTCGTTTTAATTTCAATAAAACTATAATTCCTTTGACGCACTTGTGAAAAACTCGGCTTCTAGTTTTTCACAAGTGGATCAAAGGAATTATTCAAATCTGCGAAAATCCTCTACTAAAGCTATAATTTTTATACTCTTATGCCTCAAAGGGCTCTGCAGTCTGCATATAACTGGAATTTACCAAAACACTATCACAAGAATAGCTAAAATCAACTTGCTTACAGCATGATATCTGTCCACTTATCAAAATAAATGAACTTGCCAGCGTTCTTTTTGGCATTAGGCGAGTCATGGTTTCTTTCCTCTCCTATAACACCATGTAATTGTAAAGCGCATTGTCTGAATAGTTTAGCTCCTCAAAAGTTCACATGAGCTAATCAGTTATTTTCTTGGAGAAAATGGCTGTGCATGTAATTAACTTTGCAATTTTTACGGTATATGAACGCAATTTTAAATCTCAGGTTCTCTGCAGACCATCCGAAGTGCCTACTTTTTGTTCACGTGGTCGTCGTTGAGCGGTAGGTCGGTAAGGAGTTAGGTGTTTATAATCAGTTATTCAGGCTTTTTCGGCCATGCCTTCAGGGTCACCGGTATCCTTTTGAATTACCGAAGGCACAGAAGCAATTGTAGGTGAATATGCATTTGGAGATGGTCTGCGTTCTCAGTTTATATTTACTTGCATGTCGTCGAATGCAATCTGTTAAGATAGGATTTGAAATTGACGAAAGATAAAGGATTAACTGAGTCGATCTTTAGCAGTTCACCGCGTATGCAATTTAGGAAGATATTTTGCTATCAGGATTATTTTCGACTACAGTAACCCCTTTGGTACTTGCCTACCCTCCAGGACAATATTTACAAGAAAATAAGGACTAATGGTGACGTTGGGTATTTAAATTTTCAGTCAGCCATACGCCACTCACGAGTTGAAAAAGCTTGAAGTTTGATTCCAGACCACATTTTTGATATGACAGCCAGTCTACCGTCGTGGAGAAGACTTAAATGAGCTGCTGTAGCAAGCATATTGGTTTTTTCTGTGTATTCTGAATACTTGCTATATCTGCTTTGATGTTATCTCTTGGGTAATCGTTTGCGGGTAAACAAGACGTCTATATATTTTGGAAAGATGATGATAAATATTAACATTTCTACTAATACAGTAAGCTTTCCATCGCACTGACTATCCGATGGAGCCACCCGCATGATTGAATGCCTGAAGTTTTATCCCTTCTCCTTCAGCTTGCATGGTGAACCAAATTGGTAGTGCTACCTCTCCAAAGAGTAAAATGACATACTGAGATTGGCGTCAGTAGACAGGACTTCAAATTTATCCTCCCAGGCACATCATCAAAGTTTTTTGATTCAGTATGAATTTCTCATATGCAAATGAGCCAGGAGTGGACTTGGAGGCCAGCTCCTTGCCACACTGTTTCTGTGGCCAGTAATCAAGAACCACATATCCAGTAATTATTTCTTTGTTGTGCATGCTGGCATTCATATTAGGCAACCGATGTTCGCTGGGTACGTGCTGAACTAAGTTATGCTTTTTGTTACGGTCTATTAAAATACGGTGATACTTCAGTCCACTTTTGAAAAACCTATCTCAGTCATGATAGTCTTCTATGCTTCTATGGCACTGGATCTGTGTCCACTGCATTGATGCTGGTATGCTTGGGTTACTGTCGTATATTGAAAGTAAAAACTCACTGAAATGATGGATTTATGCGTTTTTGATGAGTCCTGTGTGCAGGATATACGTGGCAACTATTTTTTAAAAAACGTTTGAAGTCATTTGTTTAGAGCGCTGGCTTCTCTTATTCTTTTTCGTTCATTTTTTGCTGAAAGTTTTGAAATTTTACTTTCAAAATAAATCGTAGCCCTTTCTCTCTCTCGTTCATCCATTAACTGCATTTGCATAAAATTTGTGTTATTTTTTCCACCGCTTGCTCTTCTTAATATGTTCACCCTTCATAGCCACTTTAACGCTCCTTCCAACCCACCTATTATAGTGCGCTTGAATTTTCTTGGAAAATCAAAAATTCAAGAAACACGCTTTCATCCGAAAGCTTATATCGTGTAGCGATCTCTTCGGTAACTGATATAAGTATCTAACGGTTACTGGGCACACTCCTTGAAAGTAGGTCGCGTAGCGAATGTTTGATTTAAAAATATTTGAAATTAAATTTATGGCTAATTTTGAAAGGGTTTTCGAAGATTTCAGCAACACTAGGGCCATGTGCTTAAGCTTCATGCATTCAGCAGTGGTCACCAAGTAACAGTGCTAGGCCCGCAGACAGCGCAGATGACAGCTCTTGGTTCTCGTGGCTCAAAGTAAATTAGAAAAAATGGCGCGGATACTTCGAAGCCAGGTAAACGCTTACGAATACTCGCCCACGGTTCTATTGCTATACAAACTTTCGTCACTCAAGGCATGCCGAACTATTGACGTTCAATAAGTAGTTGCCTCTAGTCTTTAATTTACGCTAAAATAACATGGTCCTAAAACGTTTTACAGGTCCAGTATGAGATTTGCAAAAACGTTTTTGTCAAAGCGCCCTCTATGTAAGCCTAGGTTGATGCACATTGCCAACAAAGAGAAGGGAACTGGGAAGGACCCCTTCTGGCTTATTAGCTGTCATCAGCCAGCTAAACCCAACCCTAGGCTTGAATTCGCGACCTCATGCTTAGAAGTCTAATGTTCTAAGCCACTGCGCCATGAGCTCATTCTCTTGTTAGTTTCGAGGAGGAATATGGGTGCTCCAATATCGGGTACGAGACTCACTCGTCCCACTGTGTCTTAGGGGCTTACTTTTAGGCCTCGCCGGCAGACGTAGAGCGGCTTGTGCTATAGACAGTATGACATTACTGATCAAGACAAGGGAGACTGGAAAGACCATTTCTGGCTTATTAGTCGTCATCAGCCAGCCAGTCATTCTGCTTATATCACTAGCAACTCTGCGGCTGCTGTCAGGCTCGAGAGTGTTTGGCAGTTCGTTCCACGTGCGCCACTTAGTTTGCCGCACAGAGTCGAGGCAGTCGGCTCATATGATGGCCGCGCGGAGGCTGACTCACACCGTCCATCATACACTCCTGCTGGAACAACCCGAGTCTTGGCATCATCCTCGCGAGTGCTCGAAACCAATAATCGTGCGGCATTTCGCTGATTGGCTGCAGGTTACAGGCAGGCACTGGAGACAAGTGGTATCAACAGCGGACACACAACCACAACGGCAACTGGCCTGCGGAGACCGCTAGTTCCAGTTGTGTGCAGAGCCCCTTGTAAGCTCTTGGCCTCAGAAAAAGCTTGTCCTACCTAATCCGTCTTCCCTGAATTCTGATTTGGGGAAACCTTCGTGTTGTCGACCTTAGGACCTTGACATTGCTGACCCCGAGCGAACGCCACTTCTTTCAAATCTATGACATGATCAGTTGTTGACAATGGAAAGCTTTCCACTTGAAGTTCACCATATTTTGGCACCTGTTTCTGGTTCTTTTAATGCCACACAATTCCCTGAAATGGCCGAACGGCTGATGAGGATGTCCGGCATTGAAAAGTCACAACCTGTCACAATCTCATCTTCGCTAGTTCCTTCTTTGTCTCCCCTCTCACATCTGAAGGCTGAGCTCGCACAGCTTGCAGAACAGGTAGCATCTCTACAAGAGCCAACAGCCTCTTCATTCCGTATACTGCCCATTTCAACTGCCTGGCCTGTCCAGTCATCATCGTCTCGTCCCACCTCAGCCGCAATCTGCTGGTATCACATTACCTTCGGTGCCAAAGCCCGTCACTGCATCTCTCCCTGCACCTTCGTCTCCCAGCAGAGCAAAAGAGTAAAACGGTCATCCCGAGGGTCAATGCGACCAACATCACTGAAGTTTCCAGTCCTGTTCGCACATTCTACGTCTGTGACAGCAAGAGGGCCAGACGTTTCCTGGTTGATACTGGAGCTCAACTGAGTGTCATCCTTCCCACAAAAGCTGACCTTCGGTGCCCCAACCCTGGCCTCATCCTTCAGGCCGTCAACACCTCACCAAATACCTCCTTCGGTACGCACTTCCTCTCCCTGGACTTCGGTCACTGGCGTGTCTTCTATTGGGTCTTTGTCGTTGCTGGCATCCTCTATGCAATCCTTAGGGCAGATTTCCTCGCTGCTTACGATCTTATGGTCGACTGCCGCCACTCCCGTTTACACGACCAAACCACCAAGTTGGCCATCCGAGGTACCCATTCTTCTGAAGTTTCCCACCAACTCACCGTCCTGGACGCTGAACTCCATATTCCATTTCGGCAGCTCCTTGGCAAACACCATAGACTCATCCGTCCCAAATTCAGCATCTCTACTCCGCCGCACGAAGTTCTTCACCACATCTGAACGACTGGTCCTCCTATGTTTCCTCGGCCTCATCATCTTGCGCCTGCAATATTGCCTGGCGCTAAGGCTGAGTTTGAGCACATGCTTCAAATGGGCATCATCCGTCAATCAGAAATCCCATGGGCCTCAACTCTCCACATGGTTCCAAAGACCACCACTGGTGACTGGTGCCCCTGTGGTGACTAAAGGGCCTTGAAACTATCACTATCCCTGACCGCTACTCTGTTCTGTATCTTCATGACTTTGCCAGGGCTCTATACGGAAGTCTTTGTTTTCGAGAATCGACTTGGTTCGGGCCTTTCACCGAATCCCTAGAGCCCCATAGGATGTTACAAAGACGGCCATTACCACACCATTCGTCATCTTTGATTTCCTGTGTATGCCATTCGGTCTTCGCAACGCCTCCCAAACTTTCCAGATGTTCGTAGATATAGTGCTTCATGGCTGTTCCTTTGCCTTCGCATATATTAACGACCAATAAGTGGCCAGCTCCACCGCCGAGGAACATATTGAACATCTCACTACGGTGTTTGACCGCCTTCAACGATTTGGCCTTGTCCTAAACCCATCCAAGTGGGTCTTCGTTGTGTCTTCTCTAGAGTTTTTTTGGACACCTGGTCGACAGCAACGGTATCTATTCTCTCCATTCGAAGGTTGCGGCTATCCCTGTGTTCCCACCTCCCTCTTCAAAGTGTCAGATGCAGTGATTTATGGGAATGGTGAATTTCTATCGCCGGTTCCTTCCTAACTGTGCCGACTCCATTCTGCCGCTCACAAATCTCCTCTCTGGTCCTAAACGTGCGTTCAAGCTCACTGTAGATGCCCTTGTTGCTTTTGAGAAGGTAAAGGCTGCTCTGGCCAATGCCACTCTCCTGACGCATTCAGTCCTGATGCTCCCATCTTCTTCATGCTTATGCTCCCAACGTTGCAATCGGTACAGTTCTTCAGCAGCACCTTGCAGGTCAACCCCAACCCTTAGCTTTCTTCTCCCGAAAGTTAACACCCACCAAATCGCACTTCAGCCCTTTTGGGTGGGAGCTGCTTGCAGTCTATCTTGCCGTGAAACACTTCCGGCACTTCCTTGAGGGCAGAGACTTCACAGTATTCACGCATCATAAGCCCCTTACCTTCGCCCTTTAGTTCAATTCCGATAAAATCAACCTGCAGTTGCTTCGCCAACTGGACATCCGCCACATCAATGGAGCACGCAATGAGGTGCTGACACTCCGTCCAGGCCCTCCATTGCTCACCTACAGTTTTCTCCTGGGCTCGACCTTGCTGAAATGGTCGCTGAACAACGCCGTATTGGTTTGCCTTCTGAAAAGGATGTTTCCGGACTGCAACTCCAGGAGCTACCACTGACTACTGGCAACGACACCATTCTATGTGACGTCTCCACTCCAGCCCATCGTCCATTTGTTCCACCATCTCTTCGTCACAAAGTTTTATCCTCTCTGCACAACCTATCTCACCCTGGGAGTCGAGCTACCGACAAGCTGGTTTCCGAGCGCTTCGTCTGACCTGGGATGCACAAGGACTTGAAAGCTTGGACACCGGCTTGTTCCGCCTCTCAACGGAACAAGGTTTAGCAGCACAACAAGCCTCCATCGGCATTTTCCGCAGCCCTGGTTCAAGATTCAGCCACGTTCGCCTGGACATTGTAGACCCTCTGCCTCTGTGTCATGGTTTTTCCTATCTCCTTGCTCACGTGGATGGATTCACCCGGTAGCTAGAAGGCATCCCTCTACCTGATGTCGCTGCTTCAACAGTGGTCAAAGCGTTTATCAGTTGTTGGGTTGCCATCTTTGTTGCCCCCTCCACTATCACGACTGATCGTGGTGCCCAGATCGAATCCCAAACGTTTTTAGTCTCTCCTCGCCTTCATAGGCTGTACTCGCATTCAAACGCAGCCTATTACCCGGCTTCCAACGGGATGGTCAAGCGGTTCCACCGCCAGCTGTAAGCCACCCTACGCGCCGCAGACGATCCGGAGCATCTCCCCTGGTCCTGTTGGGCATCCACTCCACACTTAAGTCAGACCTTGACTGTTTCACCGCTGAAATCGTGTTCGGCGCCACCCTCCGACTTCCTAGTGAGATGATCTCGCCAAGTCTTCGTGGTGTGGTTGAGGATCCTACCAACCTCCTGCACGGCCTCCGGCGATTCATGTGAACTCTTGCCCCGGTTCTGACCAGGCCATCAGTCTCCGAGTCTTAATTTGAGAATGACCTGACGACCTGCTCTCACGTCTATCTCAGATGTGATCGAGTACGCCGGCCATTGGAATCCCCTTACGACGGCCTCTTCTGGGCTGTCTCTCGAGGAATGGAGACCTTCTGCATCCAACGCGAAACGCACAAAATGGACGTGAGCTTGAACCGTCCATTGTCGCGGACACTCCACCGAGCGAGCCCTCTGGTCCTCCACCTCCCTCACCTTCTATCCTTTCGTCTCGCATACTTCCTCTTCCTCTAAGTTCGCAACCTCAAACTGCAACTTTTTCCTCATAAACCTCCAGCTCGCTAGCTGCAAGCCACACTCACTCATCCCCTGTGCCTTTTGTATATTCCACCCGAAGTGGATGCAACGTACATTTTCCTGACCATTTTTTATATCTTTTTGAGCTATGAACCATGCCTTCAGCGTCGCTACACGTCGCCTTCGGTATAGCTAGGGGGTACTGCGGCAGTCCGTTCCCAAGCGCGCCGCTTAGTTCGCCGTTCAGGGTCTAGGCATTCGGCTTACGTGAGGGCAAGTGCAGACGATGATTCACACTGTCCGTCTTACAATCCTGCCGGGACTACCCGAGTCTTGGCACCATCCTCGCGAGTGCTCGAAACCAATCAACCTGCGGCATTTCGCTGATTGACTGCTGGCAGGCCCCGGAGGGAAGTGGTCTCAACAGCGGACACACACAACCACAACTGGTCTGAGGAGACCGCTAGCTGCAACTGTATGCAGAGCCCCTTGGAAGCTCTTTGCCTCAGTATAAGCTTATCCTACCTAATCCATCTTCCCTGACTCTGATTCTGGGAAACCTTAGTGTTGTTGAACTTACGACCTCGACCAGTGAACCCCAGAGCACAATGGATGAGCGCCAATCTACCATTGAGTCCGGGTTGTTGTTGATTCGAAAGTTAGACCCATCTGAGAGCCAGCATAAGAAATGATTATAGAATCCATAAAACCGTTTTCAAATGGCGTTATTTACTACCAACCCACTGCACTAAGCATTCCAAAACCTTGTCCTCTTCCTACCAGAGGCCTTCTTCTTCACTTCTTTTCAATGCTTTCCGTGTCATTCCTCTTCTTATAACAGAATCCGGAAATCCATGTTGAACTTATTGGTTGATAGTTCGATGGTAGTTACCGATGACGTCTACCATATGCCCCACAGAAAAGTGGGCACAGGGACAGTGATTTGCGTGTTAATTCTGTTATAGTGATAGTAGATCTCTGAAGGGTCTGCTGCACTCTCCGCCCCCCCCCTCTTCGACCTGGATCCGGTGTTAAGACCGAGTCCGGAAGACCGAAGGCGATACGGGGTGCATGTGGTTGATGAGATCTGAGTCTGTGTTTACGCGTGCCACAACAATCCCCGCCAAGTACGCTGGCCTTGCTCGGATCTATCCCCCTTTGTAGGAGCACTGGCCTTCTTGAATAAAAGGCAACTGTTAAGCATTTCTTTCAAAAATGAGCTTCATTCAATTTAACAGTAAAATTATCTACGCACCTTATATGTCTCTTACCGCAAATATGGCCTTTTGCCTTAGGAACGTTTCATTAGGGACTCCTTAGTTGGTGATAATAAGGCTTGTTTCTTTGCACCCCTGAACCTAACGTCTGTCAACCGTAGCTTTACTATATTTAATCTAAATGACCCCTTAAATTGTATCATTAGACAGCAAATGCATTTTAGATAAACACTTAACTAGCCTTATTCCTACTTTAATATATTACTGACTGTACGATATAAAAGGAGGGCATAATGATCCTGTTACCTTAAATAAGATCTATGTCTTCAATGTCACTGTCTCGTTGAAAAGCGTATTTCGATTCGCATTAAAAAATGACAGCAGGAAACTTGAGTCACATTCAGTGGTGTAAAGGTTGAAATCACGTAAACACTCCATGGACTAATGACTTTTATGTGTCGGCTCGAAAAGCCAGGATATTCCCCAACTCTCTACAAACGAATTTGTGCATGTCAACTTCCAAATAAGTATCAGTATTTAAGTATTGTGGATTTTTGTTTCAACTTCATTCCCATAACCTTTCAAAGAGCATCCCCTTATATCACTACACTAATTTAACGTTTTCTTGCCTCCTCGATCACAGAGATTCTATTCGGAAACTCGACAGATCACTGCCTGCAGAAAATATCGATCCCGTTAGCTGTGATCCGTGTATTTCACTCGCTTTCGCAAAGGAAAGCCGACATGACAACCGGCCATCAGCTAAACCAATGAACGCTGAAAATGATACTGTCTGAACTGGTTGGTTAACCATGGGCAGTTTACTCTGATTGGTCATCCTCGTCAACATGATGTCGAGCAGAGCGTATGCGCCAGGAGGCATGGACTGTGTTACTGAAGGTATAGTATGTGACGTTTTAGCTCTTCCTGATATACCAGAGAGACCAGTGGAAGCTTTGTTGACTTGTGCTGAATGGGTCGTGGGGGTGCTCGGGGAAAGGCGAGCTCCGCTGGCCAACCCTACGATACAGAGGCTGTATTCATTCCTGTCAACCTAAATGTCAGTGTTGTTGAGTTTCTCCTTACTGGACACTTCGAGCAGGACTACCTATCCTACTGCGCCAACAGACTACATGACTACTCCTGCGTATATTGGTTTGATCCAACGGTGTCCCATGACCTAAAAGGTTTGCATTTAAAGTTGTATAATATTCCAAACGTTTTCCGACTAGTATTTTAGTTTATGTATAAATTTTCCACTGAAAAATTTACTTTATTTTCAATGCTCTGTGAACATGGCATTTCAAAAGGCCAAAAATCCGTCCTGTTTTTAAGTGGCTATGCATTGCATTGCAAATCCTTCTAACCAGTTAGCCCTACAACGTCCTCTAAGGGAACTGTGGGTTTTCAAAACCGTTTCTAAATACTTGTTACGTCTACTCCCCCGCCTCCCCCAGTGTAAACGTTAAGTATGTGTGTGTGTCAGGTGTGGTGGTACGCCTAAAAAAGCGTACCCCTTAAACGGGCCACGTGGTAGATGCGTTGGACCAACAAGGGGGCCACATTAGGGCACGGCAGGCGTTATTCGGGTTGCGCTCCCATAACAAATGCCGAACATGGAGGTGTGGTGGCACGCCTAGGGGCGGCTTGGACTTAGGGGACCCAGTCGCGCCAGCCAACTGCGTCCTCTCCCGCCTCCGGTCTTCTTGACTCTATCTTGACACCGGGCTCAGGTGGGGGAGGAGGAGAGAGTGCGGTAGATGCAGCGCAAGTCTACTATCACTTAAAACTAATTCACGCGCAAGTCACCGTCCCTGCTCCACTTTCCCATGGAGCAAACGGTGGACATCGTCAAAATCGACGGTTGAACTATCGTGTGTGACTTACTAAACTGAAGTCAAATTGGCGTGATATATCATTAAGTTTTCGCATGAAATGATAATGAAATAACAGAATTCTGCGGCAACCTAAATTCACCCTGAAGAAAAGGACCACAAAATCTTTCAGTAATAACGCTTCAAAGTTGAAACCCTATGGAATTAAGATAGTAACGGTATTAAGGAAGTTAAGCTGGCTCTTTTGCTCCACATGTAAGACGCAAAGTGAATGTAATGTTCTGAGTAAGAGAAGAACTAGGAACAGAGTAAACTCCAAAAAATAGACAGCAGTCTTGGTTGAAACAGACTTAGAAGAATGAAATGCGGTCGCTGGAACAAGAACTAAATTGCCTGCTGTTTGAAATTCTCACTTTAATTTACCATCGTGGACAGTAGAATATTAGAGCATGAAACTTCTTGTTCCAGTGACCGCAGCCCATTCTCTTGAACTGGTTCTCGGAACTCGACTCATCGTCTTTATAGGCATAAGATTTCTTCCTTTGTATATTTTGCAACGGTGCATTTCTTTTTTTGCAAGGAAAAGAGAAATAGCTGAAATTGGTTACGTTCACTGGAAACTGTCTTTCTGACGAAAGGCTTTCTCTCCTCATTGTTGTTATGTAATTATTTCCATAAACAAGTTAAAATGGAAGAACTTTAGGTTATGCGTCCCCTGATTTTTGTGAGTGGGTTCCACTCCTATGAAGTGTCATTAGCATATAATTGGGTTTTGTAACGACTGAGCTAAGTTGCTCGTTTAAAAAACTAACCAATAACATTGCTAAGACAGAATATGCGAGTTTCTGAAACAGTAAATGTTAGCGCCTATATATTCCTATGAAAGATTCCAAACAAAAGACTGAAAATTTGGATTTACTTTACTTTGAAAACTTCTCTATATACTTCTAACCTATCTAGTGTAGAAACCATGAAAATATTACTCAAAATTATCTTTACTTCCGCGTATCTCTTACGCGAAATCCATTTTGTTCGCTTTCAATCTGAGGATGGTTGGATGAACGCAATCAGAAAATTATTAGCAAATCTTTTTAGAAACTTTCAAGTTCAGGTGCCGATGAATATAGCCCGAAACATTTTCAGACAAATAGAAGGGATTCTTATAGTTATTATCAAGAGAACAAGTCATATAACGTCAGAAACCGCCGAAAGATGATAGGAGGAAGCCCGAAAAAAAAACAACTTCTCGTATAAAAGGGTGAAGACGTAACCAGCTTAAACTTGATTCGCCTGCCACTATCAAATCTAAGAGAAAGTTGACCATCGACGGCCAACCAGTGCAGGACAGGAGCAACTGGACAGGCACAACTGGCAGTAGCCCTCGTTCCTCACCAGCAGGTTCAAGGGGATTGCGCTGCCACCCACCCACTCTTTGAAGTGTATCAGTTAATCAATGACCTCCACTTTGTTAATGTCTGGCAGTAAAATAATTATGCAACATTTGTGACAAGGACCGCAAAAGGACTCAGAAAAATTGATTGAGAGGAACTACCAAATTCGTTTATGGCCATAAAATTATTTCCTTCCACACATAGGAACATGCGTAGCTTAGACGCTATATCTGAGGAGAGGACACGTAAATTTGACTTGATTTTTAATGTTTTTAGTGCTTTGGTAAACTTGGCATGGTAGGCATATTTTCGCTGCCCCCACCCCCACACACCAGCAGGATATGAAAACGCGAACCGCCTGTAATACAGGTAACTTTGCGCTAGATTTCAAAGTAACTAGAGGATGAGGGTTAGGGTAAGGTAAGTGTTAAGGGTAGCGTTGGGCTTAAAATTAGGGTGACATTTAAGGTTTCAGTCAAAGTTAGTGTAAGAGTGAGCAAATGAGACTTTTTGCCCTACCCGGAATTCGGCGCAGGACCCTGTGTATTCCTGGAGGCGTTCTAATTCCTGTTTACTTTATGGGGACATATCATAAATTCCACACTCTGGCTTTCCTAGTAGATGCCGTCATTCAAATCGAAGAGAAACACAATCCTCCAGGCAGCCACTTACGCGTCTATCCTGCTATAGAGTGAGCTAATTTAGTCGTTCGCAGTTCATACGGAGTCTGGAAGGTAGGAGTTAAGGTTATTTTTCGCTTGAAAACAATTCATTATCCTTTTTATTCTATATCTCATAATAAGCAATTTTCCAGTAGATTTTTACTCGGAAAGTTGGCTTAATTTAACGGATTTTTAATTAAATAGAGGGCTTACACCCTAGCCAGGACCAAAACGGTTTCCAATTGATTTCCTACGGCTGTACAATGTTACCATCAAGGTTTTTATTCTAACCGTATTTATTGTTGAGTTTTCCGTGGATTTCTCAGTAATATTGTAAATGTTGAGGCTCCCATCATAACTTAAATCAAAAATATTTACCGAACTTAGCGTTAAACTTAGGAAAAGGGCAGAGAGCACTCTGCGCTAAAACATTTTCGGTGATAGTGCCGATTTTTCTTTTACTTGACACCCAGACACAAACTAATTCTCTCCTTCTAGTCGATGCCCTGGGATCGAACATCGAATCTGCTTCTGCAACGTGGGACTTTCACGATCAGAAGCAGCTCTCATTGACTAGCAAAGTACTTCAGAATCTTCATGGTTCATTTTCATTCTTTGATGGAGTTGGTCATCAAGGTTGGAATCAGAATACTAGCAAAACCATTCTGTTGGTGAATGATCTAATTAAGCTTCAAACACCCGGTCTCTGGGCTGTAATCCTCCCCTTTCTGTACATTTCTGCCATTCTACTTTACTTGCCAATCCTGCATGCAATGCGGAAACTTTCCTGCACGAAACTGCCCATCGCCAGCTTCTTGGTGTATATTCTCATTCTGGAGTTCATAAGCCTAATTCTCCAGCTCGCAGATTGTCTTCTGATCCTGTTCAAAGGCATCCGGGTGCTGACTATCGCGCAGTTCGTCGGCCGATCTGCCTGTCAGTCGCTGTCCATGGCAAACAGCTGCTTCCGACATGTGCAGAGCCTTCTCTACCTTGGTCTGGCTCTCGATACCCTGAGATATGCCAAAAGTCCTAGATACCATTACACCTCCTTTAACCGAAATTGTGCATACAATATTCTAATTTTGGCCATTGCTCTGATGGGCACCATGGACAGTCAGTTCTTCTGGACTTTTGACCTATCCGGCGTGGAGAACCACATTGCATCCGGAGACAGTGCGGATGTCCTCTATCAGTGTGATTTCCTGTCGTCCTGGCCACTAAATCCCATTTTCGTCTCATATTTCTGGCCCCTGGCAGATCATCTGATCGGTGAGATTCTGCCCTGCGTAATTCCGATTCTGGCCGGTATAGTCTGTCTTTCAAAGACTGTGTTTGTCTCGCAAAAGACATGCGCATTTCGTACAGTTGCAGTTGGAGAGACATGCAAGGCTGCTGCGATCTCCCTTCCTGAAACGCCGTCTTCTTGACCAGGCAGTTTGGATTCTTCCTATTTTCTACATGCTCAATGGTTCATCCATCTTCCCTAGACTCCTTTACTACGGAATTAAGTACTTTCTATTCGCAGGTACGTTTTTCCGCATAAGTGGACGTTGCCGTTTACATGGGCAGTAGTCTCTTTTTTATTTCAAGTGCGGTACCCAGCCGAATGAGCATTGCAAAAGAAATGTTTGACAAGGCGTGGTAATACTTGGTAATACTGGTGGTATTGCGCAGCAGCTTAAGAAGGGTAAACATTTCCTTGTCCTACCGCATACCTTGACCCTAGGGTTAAGCATAGGCCTAAACGCCGACCCTACTATCCCTATAAATTCTCACTAGGCCACCGGAATAGGGGATTCCTATTCGCGTGTCTTGCCGAATAGCTGTAGCTGTTAATGGTCATAAATCGTACCTGAAGTTGTCATTCTGCTGCTACCTCCTATTAATGTGCCAGCAACAGATTTCAATAATTCTTTCGGCAAGAACGTAATATGTGATTCAATTCAAGGAACAAAAGATAAATCAGTAAGTAATACGAGACTGGTGGTAATAAAATTTTTATAGATGGGATTAAATGAGGAAATAGGGAGCGTCAAATTAATCCTAACCATATCCATTGTTTTCGTTAGGGTTAGCATTCATTGCCCAGTTAGTAGGAACCGCAAATAGTTTGTTGCCCCGAAAAGTATGCGGATTGTGAGATCCGGTGGCTTTACCTCACGCCGACCAATATGCGCAAAATAATTCCTAACTGATCTGGACAAGTTTTATTTGGACTCTTGACGACAGTAATAATGAGACTCGTTCTGCCTGATCTTTTATCATCAGAGTACAACGGATGCATTTTTAAACTACCGCAGCATTCTGATAGTTGTCGTTTGGATAGTTGCCATTTGACTCGGTACTTCTGTCCTCCCTCCGCCAATGAAATATTATCTGACCCTACCGCCCCGGCATCAGGTGCTAACCATAACGGACACAAACTATGTAGTTAAGATTTTGTTGGCATGTAGTAAGGTCACGTATTACACTCTGACCTATCCTTTGTTTCCTAAGTTGGGTCGCATATTACGTTCTTGCAATTCCTTCTTGTAATTTTCTATTCAGAAGTTCTCAAATCCCAAGACTCAAATTCATACAGAGAACCCACAAATTCGCAGTCTAGATTAAAAATAGTGGTTGTAGCTATCAGATTTTAAAAAGTTCAAAAAGGACTGAACAAAAACGACTCAGCATGACGAAACATATTTTTTTACATGACCGCACACTGTGTGTTACTCAGCTCATTCGCACAGAAACTTCGCTTAGACCATGAGGATAGTTATTAATCTTCGGCTAAAGACTGTGCAAGCTGGTAAATTTGCATAGCCCACCCATGCTTAAATCTCGTCTAGAGGGTTAATTTAAATGTGGGTGATACTGCGAAGAAAACCTGTCATGAACCACTTTAAGTATTTTTGCACTTGTAACGATGAACGTAGAACAAAACGATGTCAGTACACTAAGCTAAGGTTAAAAATACTACAAAATAAATGGGTATATTCTGATGGTATTTTTCAGTTTCCTATAAATTATTGCTGTTCATCATGCACTCAGACAGTGATTTTCGCATGAGAGGCATTTTTGACGGGATGAGACTCTGCTTAGAAAGTTGCCAAGTCACTAAGTAGTTTTTCTAATGCAGTTTATCCTCTGACGTTTTAAAATTGGAAGTTGCAATTTTAGAAATCAAGGGTAGCAACCTGTTGCAGTTCGCTGACGTTTAACTGTTCTTACGTTTCATGTAACTTGCAGTACCAACTACTTTTCCATATGTCGCTAGACAATTCATGGTTTGTATCTAACGGCGAAATGAGAACCATTCTCTTTGTTGGTGTATTCTACCCCGGCAGGTTGGAAGAAAATCCGTTTTGTTCACCAGTGCAGTAATTTTTTACAACATTTTTTTCAATGTATTCTTCCCGCAGCCGAGGACTTACTTTATCCACGTTAGAGTTGGAGGACATTTATCACTCAACCGGAGGTTATGCGCCTCTGTGAGTAAAAAGCACTCATTCTGGATATGTCGGACTTTGCATTTTTAATTGGACCATTCCGTTCATTGTTTCAAAAAATGCTGCAGGAACGACGTCACAGTGATTTATCCTTCCTTTATTCCATTGGCAGATTGGCAGATTTGGACGGAAATATTTTTTATGTCCAGCAGAGGCCTATAGTTTTTATAACATTGTCATTCATTCCTCTCAATTAAATAAGTTGCAGGAAATTTGATTCAGGCCCTTGTCTCCACCTCTGGCATAGAAACCAACTGAGCTCAGTAGCTCAAGGGAACAAAGATTACCCATCGATTGGGTAGAGGGAGAACGTTTCGGGATGACACTAAACGATGTTCAATTAGCTGTCTCTAAATGAGCATTTTTCACCCACGACGGTCACTAGAATTTTGACTATCAGCAAAGAACAATTTAAAATAAATTCTATAGCCGGAAACTCTGTCATTCGGTAGCTAGGGTTAGGAAATCAACGAAATGGCTCTGCCCAGACATTACTGTTGCTATGCGAATCCGCAGTGATAAAGTACTCACTGCGTATTATTCCCATTTAAGTGAAAAAATAGCTTGAGTTTACCAACATAGCGGCTAATCCTAGTGCATAGTCATTTAACATTCCTTATCATGCAAGCTTAATGGGCCTAAATAGTTCTAAATGCTAACATCTGCTTTGGTGAACTAAGTATCTTGGACTTGTCAGCACAAGCAGAAGGGCCCTAGACTGTCATAGAATTATCATGCAACTAGTTCTAACGCAAAAAACTGTGCCCAATTTGATACTTATCACCCAAAAAGGCACAATCTTTCTCTAATCCATTTTTCAGAAAAGGTCACAAAAGGCTGCGTAAATTTTTCCAGAAACCGACATAAGGCAGTAGCTTAAAAGCATCGGTGTCGTCTAGTGAAAAAGTGTAGTTCGAAGTAGAATTACTTGCAATGGAAGATAATTTATACCTCGAGATCACCGCACAGTTCTTCCGCCAGTCTGATTGAGGTTTTGTATAATTTTCCGTCCATAAAAATATGACAGCTCAACTGTCGCAAGCAATGACGCCCATCGTATGCCCTCAGGTGTTGTGGCATTGGCGGCTCGAGTCTGTGACCTGTTGGTTAGAGGTCCAATGCTCTCGCCCACTACGCCACGGATTCGTTATCTTGCTGGTTTAGATAGGGAACATTAACAATGTTAGATGGGTTTTCACCGATCGGTTACGGGACTGCCTCATCCCGTTGTACTTTGGGGCTCACTCCTGAGCTCCGCCAGTGGCCACATGGCGGCTAGTACTAGGCAGAATGAACTTTGCCGATAAAACCGAAAAATGCGAGTCCCAGGCAGTAAATGAGATGAAGTAGCTGCGATTGCATCTACTTCTTCTTCTTCTACTTCTCTTACTTAGACAATCACACCCAATCTCAGGTTTTGCGGCACCCGAGGCTCGAACCCGCGACCTGTTGGTCAGAAGCTCATCGCTCTAACCTACTGCAGCATCTACCGTACACTCTCCTTCCTCACCAGCTGGGTCCCGATAACAGGACTGTACTCAGGTAACTGGAGATGGACTCGGACGCTGTGGCTGACCGCGAATGCAAGCGTAACATATCTTCATTAACATCTTATTAGTAGAACCGAGAGAGGACGCAGGTGGCTGGTGTGGCCGGAACCGCCCCTGGGCGTACCACCACACGTGGCTCAGATCCCACGGAGTGGGAGTGCCATAAAGGCCACATTAAGAAGGAGTCATTGCAGCCTGACTCTCAGCCCGCCAGTCAGCCACTCCACACAAAACACACATTGGTTTGACCACGCGGTCCGAGTTATCCCGTAAGTTTGCAACCTTCCAAGCCACGGCCTTTAGCGCACCGTGATAGTTTCAAGCGCGTCAGATTGTTTATAGTGAGAAACATGCGCTGAGATGTCGACCTCACTCTCTCCCACACTCCCCACAGTCAAACCACTGTCCGAGCCGGTCAGTTGTCTGATGCGGATGTGGGTGCAGCTGCTGGTGACCTCGTCTACGTGTACTACGTACATGACCTGGCCCCCCAAAAACGAGCATTAGGATTTCACACAACGGGGGGTTGAACGGCTTACATCTCACATGTGTGAGATAGCCAGAGGTCACGTTAAGAAGGAGCCATCGCAGCCTGACTCACAGATCACCAGTCAGCCACTCCACACAACACACATCGGACTAACTGCGAGGTCTAAGTGTAATTGTCAGTTGGCAACCTTCCAACCGTGGCGCTTAACGTTACCGCAATCTCTTCTCCTCCCCCACCTGAGCCCGGTCACATGACACAGTCAAGAAGACCGGAGATGGGAGAGAGCTATATGGCAGTTCGACCGTCGATTTCGACGAGGTCCACCGTATGCTCCACACCAGGTGGTGCAGGGACGGTGAATTGCGCATGAATTAATTTTAAGTGATAGTAGCCTTGCGCTGCAGATACCGCACTCTCTCCTCCTCCATCACCTGAGTCAGGTGTCAAGACAGAGTCAAGAAGACCGGAGATGGGAGAAGGCGCAGGTGGCTGGCGCGGCCGGAGCCGCCCCTGGGCGTGCCACCACACCTAACTCGGATCCCACGGATTGGGAGTGCCATAAAGGCCACATTAAGAAGGAGCCATTGCAACCTGACTCTCAGTCCGCCAGTCAGCCACTCCACACAAAACACACATTGGGCTGACCACGTGGTCCGAGTTATCCCGTAAGTTGGCAACCTTCCAAGCCACGGCTTTTAGCGCACCGTGATAGTTTCAAGCGCGTCAGATTGTTTATAGTGAGGAACATGCGCTGAGCTGTCGACCTCACTCTCTCCCCAACCCCCACCATCAGACACTGTCCGAGCCGGTCAGTTGCCTGATGTGGGAGTGGGCGCATTGGCTGACGGATCGGCGTACCCGTCTTCGCGCACCACAGCACGACCTGGCCCCCATAACGCACACACCAGGATTCACAAACTCAGGGGATATGGAGCAGTTATCGCCGTCTGACTCCCAGTCCACTGGTCAGCCACTCGACACACACAGCACATACACTGAGCCGACGGCGTGGTCTGGTGGAAGCGTCAGATTGGCAGATTTCCCATCCACGGTTTCTAGGAAACCGTGATATACTCTGGTAAATGGTAATTGTGATGGTGTTGTCGATGTATTGGTGTAGATAGTGTATGCTGATGTAGCCTAGCCTCCGGTGGTTTACCGAAGGTTTTTGTGAATAAGCATGTGTTCGAATAGTCGCATGCGGTGTGAATGTGCGGGAGCGATGAGGGCAGTGGAGGCGGACACGTCGACTGTATGTCGGAGCCCCAGGCGCTGCTTCACCAGCCTCCGTGCGATGGATTCGCAGGTGACCGAGCAGGCCGATGCGTGAGTTGAAGTCGCGGGCGCAGTGTGGGCAGGAGAAATCGGTAGAGGCCGGGGGGATGTCGTTCATGATAGTGGGGGTGTTAGGGGCGCTAAGAATGGCAGCAGCGGAGGGTGTGCATGGTGTATCAGTGTTGGCGGTTGTGGTGTATTCCACTGTCATGGATGCGCATGTGACCGAATAGGCCCATGCGATGAGTGAGTGCGCGAGGGCAGTGTGGGCAGTGGAGACGACGATCTCTGCTGTGTGATGTTGCTCCAGGCACTGGCTCACCGGTCTCTGTACGATGTATTCGCCAGTGACCGACCAGGCCGATGCGTGAGGTGAATGTGCGGTCGCATTGAGTACAGCTTAGGAGAGATTCCTCATCGCTGATGGTGGTGGTAGTGAAGGCGGTGGTGGTTGCGGTGGTGGGGGTAACAGGCGATGAGTAGATGGATGTGGTCTCGATGATGGTGGGAGTAATGGAAGTGATGCCAGGAGTGAGGGTGGGAGAGGGCTATATACCTATATAACCACAGCCGCTTATCTTTTCTGGACCATGTTGAATTTCACTGTCTGGCCACCCCTCCCTTGACACGGCTCATAACAGTTGAAACTATGAACACCTCCAACATTGGTGCAATTACCTCTGTCCTCATCCCGCATCGTCGACCATTAAGTTTACCGTCTGCAGTCGCATTACTTGCAATCCCCTTTCGCCTCCGACACAGGGAGCCCTAACAGCCGCCCCCCCCTCTAATCGGCCCCAATCCAATTATGTGCCCATTACTCTCAACCCAGTTTGTTGTCTGTCCTTGTCTGTCCTGTAGCACAAACTAGTCATCTGACCACTTTATTTCTCCTCTGTTCATTTCGTCTGACGACGGGTTGGTGTGACCAACTTGAAAATTCACGAGTACAACTCTTTTTTTCCGACGAGACCTTTTTTCTACATATATATATATATATATATATATATATATATATATATATATATATATATATATATATTGATCTAAGATGAGGGTGCGCTCAGGGAACTAAAATTGTAAAGCCAAATGCAGATAAGCAAGAGGGGACTGAAGGTACCAATAGGAGCAATTTATCATTTCTGAACTGTGTGGAGCTGTTTAAAGCAGCAATGACCGCTAGCGAGAGCACGGCTATGCTCGCGAGGGGGCGCTTTTAAAGGGCCTCTAACCAGGTGCTAAGTATTGCGTTTGCCGAGAGGTGGCACGTTCAAGTGGAAGCTAGGAGACGGTGACTGTCATAAGGCGCATGTTTGCGCATATTCTCGTGGGTTAGCGCGCCTGGAACTGAAGGGCCAATGACCTTCATGAAGCGAAACATTAAAAAAGAACGTACCATAACTTTCTTTGCCTATCAAATACTCCATCCTCTGTTCCGAATGAATTCTCGTTATTCTTCTCACCAGCGTCTAATGTAGTACGCACTTACCAGCAACTCACTTTTACTCCCACGCTAAATAATACTTTTTTTCAGGTGATCACCCGACCAAAATGGGTGTCATCGTTTACGAAGAGACCGGCGTAGGAGAGTCGGCCAATTTGAGGACGCTGGTTGTCAAGACGACCTACCGACAGACTTCGGGATCGGACCTCTTCCTGTATATGCAGGTCTTCGAGCATATCCTACAGTTCATTCCACCCCTCTTCGCCCTCTTAAAGGCCGGTCTTCTGATTGGTGGTTTGAACGAGGCGAGGCAACTCACTGTGGCCATCTTTAGGGAGTCTTTGAGGGCCAACTGGCTCCGCTGCCGGAGACCCTGGTTTGGCCAAAGTGGCCACCACCGAACTCCCCCGAGATACTTCCCCACCCATCGCCCAGCAGCAGCAGCTACGGCGGCGACGGCAACCAGACAGCGAAGGGTCGGTGCCGAAACTTTACACTGGCCCCGATGGTGAATTCGAGTTGAGGTCAATGCCGCCGATAGAGCAGGACGTTGTGGTGCCACGAGAGGTATCGCGTGTGACGAGCCCAGTATCTGAGTTTCAAAAACGGTCAGGTAAGAGGAGAGTGCAGAACCGATGTGTAGAAGAGTTTTCTGTCTGAAAATAGAGAAAAATGCTCTTCTTCCAGGGCTAAAGCACTCCTTGTTCGCATTCTCTTCCATTTCTCACGCTTTTGTAATCGATGGACACAGGGCTGGTACAGAGATGGAGAGCACGCTCCGCTAAAAACCTACCAGCGGCGTGTCCACCGAAACTCCAGACCCAGACACAAGATAAAATATAGAATTTCTGAAGATGTTTAACAATCGCCGGGAGAAGTTTATATCGTACTGTGCTACCAGTCCTATGGCACTTCCTGGGGCCGTGCGATCAAGTGCGCTTTTCGTGAGTGCGGCTAGCGTCATGACTCACCAAAAATGAGGGTTCAATGCCACTAAGGCGCTTTCCCGAAAAGAGTTCAGAAAGAGCACTTCTGAAGGTCTACAGTCAGATACGGAGTAAATTGAAAGGCGAGGATACTCTCTGTCCGGGTGATTGGGTCTGTAGAGACGGGGAGAGGTGGGGAAAAAAGAAGTTAAGCAGTCTTCCAGTTGGGACTCGCCAACCCACAGCCTCTAATTCCTCTTCTTTACGTGTCGGCTGGCTTCGAAAGGTTCGTGTAGGAAAAAGGTGATTTAATGAGAACAAAAAGTTCTGGGTCGTTAAGTCCAAAGAGCTGTCGAGTTTACCGATTTTATGAATCCTCCCAGGAGGGCTTGCCGTTGTCATTTCAAATTTCCGTGTGAAAAAGGGACGAAGAATGGGAAGTCAAGAGGCGATCTACTGCAGTACACTCAACCGACCCACAGGTGCCTAAAAAGAAACTGAGGCAACACATCTCCCAGCCGACAATTCGGCAAGTACGTTTCCCGAACTAATGAGTGCATCAAAAGGTGCATGTCAAAACTGGTGGCGTGTGCTTCTGTGAAAATTTACGGCCACCCGCAGGGGATAGTAAAGGAATTTATAGAAAAGATTTGTCCGTATCAGAGAATAAAAGACGATGGTACAAGTTCTGAATCAAAAAATACTACTAGGTATCTTTGAGCCGATCACGACAGATAGTGGCTATATTCGGTGAAAACTAATTATAAACAGTACGGACCAGCGCGGCGGTAAACACAATGCCAGAAGGTTGCAAAAAACGCATTGGAAGACTATTTTACAGAGGTTAAATTCAGATACTCCATAATATTCATTAAAAGCTAAGGTTCATTGCGATTTACTACGTATTTCGCATCTTTCAGATGTAAGGCTTGTTACTGACTGATCACATTCTCTTATGAGCCAAGTAAGACTGCCTCCATTCTACAGATCTCTTCATCGCAAGCAACGAGATAGCTCCAAGTTTCAAAGTAGAAGACGAGATAAAAACGAGTTGAAAGACACAAACATAACAAACATGTATTTTAGAAAGTGTGTAAATGCAAAAATGAAATTCCAGAACATGGCAAAAAGAGCCCGGTTATGGATTAGCCAGCTGTTATAAAGGAGAACTTCTGATCACGTGGTTTCACACGCACGTTCGAGTTTCCTGAGTAACAAAGCGAAATATTGCGGAAATCTGAACTGTGTCCCGAGGCAGGAAGGGATCCTCCAGCGAGGCCAGACCAGTCTCACCAATAAAGTGCTGCCATTTCTTAATAGACGCTAGGGATGTGCAGGGCGCATCGGAGGCTTGACTCCATTTGAGTCCTTCTTCCAAGGGACCCAACTGAAAGGCTCGAACATTCTCTTCCTCCGCCAGCCCTGCCTTCTTCTCCTCGTCGCCCTCAACTGAAAGGTTTTCAGCGATCGAGGCATTTGCCCCTGCCCCATCGCAGGTACAGCAGAGTAAATCATGTGTCCAGCAGGTTGAAAGTTCAGGAGCTGGACGAAAGAGTTCCTGTCGATAAAGTATAAATGCATTGAAAGCCAGACAGCCCAAGGAATATAACTTGGCCTTTCGACTGTGATAAGAAATGTCAACTATAGCACTATACTACTGCCACTGACTGATAACTACTACTAGTTGCTGTGCGATTGCCTACAGAACCCCAGATGTATAACCAAAACACAAAGGGACGAACAAGTCCCGTAACCCGATTGGTGAACGCTCTTTCAACCGTGGAGTCTGGGGTAGCTGTTTTTGACTTGTGAGCCCTCGTCATCCAGTCATACTAAACCGCAGGTCCGGATTGGCTGTGATTTAAACTATTCTTCGGTCATCGAGCGTTACGTATTTCCACACTTTCCCATTAAAACAGGGGCTCGCTGCCCCGTGGGTTTTGATCCATAATATTTAAGATCATAGGAAGATGCGCTCTCCGATCAAGTTACGAGACACGATTGTCCCGCTGCGACTTGTAACGTAATCTAGAGCCTTTCAAAGTAGTCACGTATTGATCAGTGCTATAAGCATGTAAGCATTTCTGGCTTAAATATATAAAATAAAGGTCTCGATGCATGTTTAAAACCTTACAGGGAAAATCTTACGTATAAAAAATAGCAGACAGTCGATCAAGTTATACTTTCTGAGAGAAAATGGTGATTGCATGACGCACCTAGACTTAAAACTGCTTTAAACTGGCGAGAAAAGCTGGTCCGAACCTTTATGTAGCTGCCACCACCGGCAATTTACGATTATACTTGATGCGTTAGTCACCCCTGCAAAGAAGCCGCCTGATGACGGAAAATGGTTCCGAAACGGCGACTTTACACTTTCCTAACAATTGTCAAGAATACACCAAACTATTGAATGCGCACTACTATACAATTGTCATTGCAGTCTTTAGACCACAAATCTAAGACTAAACTTAACTGTGGTAGTTCATTCTGCAATGAGGCTGGATCGTTGAATCTAAATCTTTTGTGAATTTAAATATGTCCGAGCACAAAAGAGAAACGACAGGCACGAGGCTCCACAGCAGAGCGAGGCTGCTGCGAAGTTACCAAACCCATCCCGGCTACCAGCAACAGGCGGTTGTCTGCTTTCTTGGCTGCACCACTGGCCTCGACTCGCGAGTCCCAGTAGCTGGTAATGAGGTTAGAAGGTGAGCCCAGAAAAAGGACCGCTGTAGAAAAGACCAACAGAAGGCGTTGACCGAAATTCTAAAATGCGCTTTAAATTCTAAAGGTTTGCCTAAGTAGGCTTATAATATCAGTTATCACGAAACATTGTCCTAAGATATTTCAGGAACGTCAAGACGCCGCTTTTTGACCGAGCTTCTTTCCGACCACTTGAAAAAAAAACCAATGAAAACTATGACTACGTAGGTAGTGTTAACTTTTCCATTGATATTCGATGCAAGCATGTACAAAAATATCCCGCCTTGTATTCATTTGGTAGCAAATTACGTCTCTTTCAAAGTTTATATTTGAAGACAGGGTATATTTCGGTTTTAAAAGTAACGATAGGTAACAATAGTAACGATAGGTTATGTAAACCCCCTGGGTTTAAAATACGTAACCAACTACTATATGTGTTTTAGAAGGCCTGGGTTGGTTTATTATTTTATAGCTATGGGAAGTAACCCTCTGTGTGTGCTAACAACCACATTCCTGAAATGCCATGCATTAAGTTGTCTTATTGTGGTTTTTGTTATTAAAATTCCTTTTATAAAGTGAAATTTGCTCTTTGTTTAGTTTCTTATTATCATGCTCAATATCGCGGCTATATATAGGTCTTGGAGAATAAATTAACGGAAACTGATTTATTTTTTTGTGTTTCCTTGTAATCATTTTGCCGCGGCGATGCCCACCATTCCCGTATTACACGATCCTGGGGTTAGTGATGGCTAAGGGAGCCGCCTATATAACCTACCGTTACCGATTTTGTAAGACCGTGAAATGTCCATTCCTAAAGCATCGTACGTGTCCATTTATGAAGTACACAACATGGTCCACTTCCACTTCGAAATTTTATCAAGCACTATATGAGGCCTTTCCAATAGCCAAAGAAATGTGTGCTTTTCCTTAGCTGGAAAACACATAGCATGTAGTTGGGAAACCCTGGGCGCAAGTCTAAAGGCAGGTTGGGTCCAAAATTATTCGCGAGTTCAAAACGTTTTTCAGAACCGAAAGATACGCTTTTTAAAACAAAAAATTAAGGAGTAATTTGTTACCCAAGGATTACAGGAAAGAATATTTTGTGCGTGTTTGCTGTAAAATATATGTGAATTTATAAGGACATCGAAAATGAGGGGTAACATTTTATACTGCTTAAGCAGACATTGTTTTACAGTGCGGTCACTTCAGGTGGCTAGAAAGAAGCTTGTTCGAAAACAGACATCCTGAAGGGAGTAAAATATTTTGGGATTATGCTGTATTCGTTCCCGATCTAAACCGACAAGACAAAGAGCCCGTGGCTTAATGGTTAGAGCGTTGGATATCTGCACAACGGGTCATGGGTTCGATCCTCGGGTGGTGCACCACCTGGGGTTGGGTATGACTGGCTGATGACGACTAATAAGCCAGAAATGGCCATTCCAGTCTCCCTTGTCTTTGTCGGTAATATCATTCTGCCTTTTATGTTGTGTGACAATATTAAAACTACTCAAATAACCTTTTCGAATCGGCAACACATTTTAGAATTCCGGTTACCATATAGTGAGATAACTCCATTACTGCGTCAACTGTAATCCACAACTACCTCCGTCAACTGCTGGATATGTAGTCAGGCGTTCGAGAAGATCGCCTGCCATCAGGCATCACATTTACGTACGTGATTGACAGGATTAATGAACTGGTTGCACGCGGTTATGAGGGTATTGCATTTGCAGTAGGTTGTTTGTTGACTGACCTACACAAAGCTAGTGATATTGCCTTGCCAGTATCAAGTTCGACTGGCCTAAAGAACGTCTTCTTGGACGGGATAAGCCAGCCCTCCTTATTTATGCAGTAAGCTGGACGAAGGAGACAAGTTCAAACTCCTCAGGGTTAAATTGTCGACAAATCGACAGAATACGTATGACATCGCCGCCGAGAATCGATGATACCGCAGGGTTTATACAAGTTTTCGAAGCTGTACGTAGACCTGTCGCTATGCCTACATCGCCATTGAGATCCGCGTGTGTAAGGCATCCGCCTGGCCAACTATCGTCTATGGTTATAAATGAAGGAATATGTGCGCACAGGGTTGTTCTTCAACCACCATTGCCTGAGGGCAATCCGTCAACTGGTGTTAATCGAGTTCTCCTCGAATGAGACGGCCCGCACACGCTGGTACTTCAGGCCAAATAAAAAAAATACTGAGATGATTTGGGCATGTTGTTCGTCAACAGACTTGTGTATGGCAGATAATAAATGTCGAAAAAGACGAGGGAGACAAGAATAGCCATTTGTGACTCATTAGCCGTCATCGGCCAGTCATACCCAACCCCAGGTGGTGCCCCATCCGAGGCTCGATCCCACGACCTGTTGATCAGAAATCCAACCCTCTAACTATTGATCCACGGGCTCGTTGTCTTACCACTTTAGATCGGGAATATTTATGGTCGTTGATGAACGCTCACTGATTGATAATAGACCTCACAGACTTGTGTATGCACCACTGCTACCTTCAATCCGAACGTCTCTACCAAACTAAATGCGATTTAAGAGGAGGACATTATCTGAAAACTCTCCTCGATGCAGCCTGTCGAGAAATCGAAGTGGTTTGTGTTCCTTTACCCTGAAGTCTCGTTGGAGAATAACGTGGATCGAGCACTCCAGATCCGTTGTCACTGGTGGTATCACATGCAAAAGCACTGACTGTGACATTGATGAAACTGGCTAAATCCGGCAAGGCCAAAGACGTACTAAATGCCAGTAAGGTCCTTTAGCATTCAACCACTCAAACTTTAGATTTTAATATCATTTTCCAGCATCGTCGACCATTCAGTAATTGAGTGCCTTTTTAGTTTGATCTGTGATAAGGCATTTGCAGGTTGAAAGGGGTAACGGTGACACTGCCTTTATTTTTGGTGGAAAAGAACTAAGACGTATGAACGGTAGATCATCAATGGGAAACGATTACTCGAGGATGTCTACTCGTCTTGGGTAGAAAAAGGTGAGGGGAAGGGACAAGCAGATCCAAAGCCTACCCTCAGTTCGTCCCGTGTCAATCGATTTTGTGAATTGGCCTTGCCGGTGGCACCGAAGATGGACGAGCAGTCGCCCACGACGCATTGGGCTAGGGAGGACTTGGCTATCTGGCGCTGGAAGATGCGCTCCTCCAGGCCACCAGCGGTCACCAGACGGTAAAGATGTACTGGTCGTTGCTGGCCCTCTCTCCACACCCTGGCCATGGCCTAAGAGAGGAAATGACGCAGATGAAGTAATGTGGGGCCACTGAGAACACAGAGATTAGATCGACGGGAAACTATTCGAATGGCTCACGATAAACCAAAACTGAAAATTCAGCGTTAAATTTTAATGGCAATAAAAATACAATGATCCACGGGAAAAAAACTACGAACAATTAATTTCTTGCTTTTTGTTTGCATAAAAAATTACTTCCTTGAGATTTCGAAAAACATATTAAAAAGCCCAGAGCGTTTTTCACACGAACTGGTAATAACTCAAGCAGTCAAATATTGGCTGATGTAATAATTCGGTCTGCAAAATTAACAGCCTGATTAATATCCGCTGCGATATTTTATAAATAGCAGGGGGTCCGTCGTAGGAACATGTCCATCGTGTCGTTTACCGGCCTCAGAGGCAATAATAAAATATGAGTTCTTTTCAAGCTACTCAAAGATCCCTTTGCAACCGATGCAAACTCTTCAAGTATCAAAATTGACGAAGAGACTTGCGCAATTCTGCAAAAAGTTCCACTTGATAATCCAATAAAGCAAGTGCTGGAAAATGATCACTTTCCATATCTCGTCAGTTACTGTAAATGCATGTTCCTGAGGAACAGCTTTTCAATACGATCGTTTGGCAGGACGCAACTTCCCAAAGAATAAGCATAAAATAAGTACTTCTGAGCTTTTGAAAAATAGATGACTGAGATCGTGGCGGCGTAGAACGTCAAATGTCACTGCGCACTACGTTCTCACACAAAAGCACATACGGTCACTGATCGACCTCATTAAATGTTAACCGAAATTCTGAAATGCGCTTTCGATTAGGAAGGATAACGTCAGTTTGGTTGTAATATTGATGCGTATCAGGCATAATACTGTATTATTTCAGACAAACCACGATTTTAGCTTTTTAATACACTTCTTTTCGGCGGCCTGCAAACACCACACTCAATAAAACAGACTACTTATATAGTACATATTTTTGTTAGTGCTTTTTGATATCCTTATAAATTCAATCATATTTGATGAAAAAATGCATGCTGAAAAATATGGTTTTTGCACCTAGCTCGTAGAATATCACTCTTTCTTCCGATATTATGCACAGAGAAGGGTAACATTTAGGTTTTGAAACTATTTTAACCTCGTCGAATAACGTTGAACCCGATCTACCGTTATAGTTGCCTTTAGGATTTTTAGCCTACAAGCCGTATACGTTGGGAAATCATACATTCCTCTATGACCTTAAAGGAAAGACTATGGGTTGCATATACTAGTTTGGTGCGTAGTTCAAGAGGAATATTTATCAGAGGAAAGATATTATATTACTTAAATGGACCTTTCGTAGTCTTAAAAAATCTCCTAATCAGAAACTTGTAAAATCGAAGGATAGATTTTTCGAGCATTAAATGTGAAAAAGACGTGACTTGCTAGTAAATGCATACAAAGAAAATATATTTTGGCCTTTTTTCCGGATAAGTTTATTAGATTTATAATGATATCGAAAGTCAATAGAAAAAACAAGAAATATACAAGGATTCATTTTGTATTGAGCGTGGTTTCTGCAAGCGGCCAAAATTAAATAAGCGTGAAAGCCATCATTCGAGCCTCTCCGAAATATCATTGTGGTTTATGCCACAAAATTATCGACAGTATAGCCTAACTTAAGTAATTCTTCGAAATCAAAAACAGATTTCAGAATTTCAGGCAACATTTCATGAGCTCGGTCGCTGACTGTTTATGAAGTATCGAGAGATGATTCTTGCGAAAGGCGAACACTACGACGGCAAATAAACGACAGACAACGCGGAATAATACAATAGACACGAATCTTGTTTCATCCGTAGTCAGCGAGAGTTGGAGCTCCCCAAATCAGTCACCTGTACGATCAATTCAAGAGCGCAAAAACGTCACCAAGACTGCAACAAGTAGCTTCTACCCGAGGCCTCGTTGATGGCTCGTTATATACTGGTCATGGAATGTGTGAGACACTGACTGCACCTTACGCCGGTGCGTGACGATCCGCAGCAGGAGAGCTGAACAGTTGACCCCATTCTCTTCGCCGGCTACGAAGACGGGACACTGAAGGTTCAAGAACCACTTCCACACCTTGGTTAGCTGTGTCAAACAAGGTTTTGAGTTGACCCCTCCTTCGACGCCACCAAATGGGAAACGGTGCCGGATCGAGGGCAGCAACAGTGAGTTCTTGAGGTGGACGGCAAAGTACGCACCCAAACCACCTCAGTGGTCGTAGTGAGTGCGGACAGTCTCATATGAGACGAGGTCGGTGTACTTCCCTCGAAGAATGGTACACAAGCAGTGGTGCTTAAATACCTCCAGTTTTCGCTTATCTTCCACGCGCATAGCTCAGTTCTCACAGACATAGCGAAGGTCAGACCGGACGGATGCGCGGTACACGTGAATCTCTGTGGGGATGAAGATGTCCCGATGGGTCGCTAGACACATTTTAAGGATTGAATAAAAACCAGCGAACAGCATTGATTAGGAACAAAATGTCATTCTTACTCAATCTATCCGGCAGAAACTTCCCCAGAGGTATTTGAAACTTCCAACTTCCTCACGTTGATAGCCAATAATCTCGAGAGGTGCTTCGTCCTTGTCAGGGATACAACTGGGAATGAGAACAGGGGATGGACGAGTGTGCGCAGGTTGATTCACTACAGTGGCCGATCATCATTAATGCAGCACCGGCTTCGGCTTTGGGGCCGGATCAACTCAATTAAACTCATCTACAGCACGAAAGCTCCTGTTGCGAAGCTACTTTATCCTATCCCGGACGCGATGAACTGCTCAGAAAAACCTGCGTCCAGACAGTCGCAACCATTCAGGCCTTACTTGAACCGATCACCCCTCGAGTAAGGCAACACCTACATCACTTAAACGCAAGCAATCTTGAATAAGCCTTAATGCAGCGGCACCACTGCAGGCACTGCGTCGCGATCGGCACACAACCAAGCCAGGCCAACTGCCACTGAGACAAAAATTTGGGAGTGAATACGGAATAGATTGCTGAGGCGGGTGTATTTCGTCTTCTCCTCCTCATCAGGACCTGGCCTGTTTACTCTGGTGGTTAAAATACATTTCTTATTCTAGTCACCACATTGTAACCTCAATCATGCATAAGTTCCATGTGAAGCTCTGGCCGTCATTGGCCTTGAGGAAAAAACTATCGGTATCGCTATGGCAAGCGATATGAACATTGTTTATATCCTGTATAAAGTTGCGTCAAATTTAGCGGTAGATCTCGCCTCACCCCCAGGTTGTTTATTTAAACCCGAGATTCGGTTTTCTTCAGTGCTTAGTGCGATAGGGTGAGCAGGGACAATAAAACGACGAAGAGCAGTTATGCCTCTACTATCCTTACCAATATGTCCGTCTGAGGATTGATCATATGTTACTAACAGGGAACAGTTTGTTCTGATGAGGAAGTAAATTAGGAAGGCAAAATTTCTATTATTCAAAGCAAAAACTATATCAGAAAAATATTTAAGGTAAACATAATGTAGATGACCTAACTAATGCAATTTCAAGATCAAAATATAAGTGAGCAGTTTAGCGTAAATTCGATTTTGTCAGTTTGCTTCGTTGAGTAGCTTATAGACTCAGAAGTCCTTTTACTACAAATGCTGCATTTCCAATCCTGTTTATTGAAAGAAAACAGGGAGGATTTGGGTGAAATCGGGAATTTCCAAATATCACAGAAATTTCCTACACTATTTCCTATTTGTGTGTTGTGATATTAAAAAACTGAATATCAGCAAGAAAAGTTTCACGTAAATCTCTTCTGGGACAGAAAAATCTGGTGTTAAGTCAATAAAAATCCGGTGAAAGCAAGTATAAGGAATTGTATGGTTTTCTGGAAGCAAGGAACGAATTCAGTTTTGAAAATTGATTTGGGGCCGATTGTTGGCGCTATTGCAAAAAAAACAGTTATAAATTTCTTGGTAGTAATTGTTTTATCACACCAAGAATTAGGATCGTAAACAAATACACCGCGGATGGACTCCCACAGAAAGCTATGTTCAATTTGAAGCATGTGATAAGATAATTTTTGTATAATATAGTTTCTGATAGTGCGTAATCTAGGAAATTAAAGGGCGGAAAGTTCGGAAAAGCTTATACAGTAGGCCACGCTGTAGTTTATTTAATCTGAAAATGGGGCATAAAATCAAACAAATATAGCGCAAAACGTTCCCATATAAAGAGAAAAGTGAGTTCGTTCGCTTTCGAAAGAAAGTTTATTAATTTTCACAGAAGGCAAAAACTGGTGAAACTTCCCCATTTTCACCTTGACTTATCCTTGCAAAAAGGAAACGTACGCAGACTTGTCACCGAAATATCTAATAAAAGGGCTTAAGTCGATCATTGACCTAGTAATTGTCGACGTTTCTTGTGGACGTTCATTTTTTCGGCAACGAGTTTTGATATTTGTGTGAGTCTACGAATACGACCCAAACGGCCATCTGCATGAAAAGTAATTTCCAAAAGCTCACTACTTCAGTAAATGCTTTTTAAAAATATCTCATTTTGGGGGTTTTGATAAAAACAGAACAGAATTTAAAGGCCAATCAATTGAAAATAGTGAAAATCGGGAAGTATCCGCTGGTATTTCAAGTGCAATGCGAAAAGCATTGTAGTTCAATACCAGAAATGCCTGCAAAGAAATCTGACGAAAGGAAATTTCTCTTAATATACACAACAATACACCTGACAATTCTAATTACTTCCTTTGACCCACTTGTGAAAAACTCGGCGGCCTCGGTGGGATTCGTACCCACGCCAGCAAGGGGAAGGCTTTAGTACAACCAACGCTCTAGCCAACTGAGCTACGAGGCCCCACCGGGAGCTGAGTTTAATCACACTTACATATATAAGTCACAGAAACAGCCAATTTTTGTGTTTTCAGAATAAGTCGTTTTTTTTCTAGAAAAATTGGTATTTCTGAAAAAATCAATAATATTTTTCATATTTCCTTTAAGATTTGAAGTCGCTTAAGGTTGCTCATTGATATTTCAAGGTTTCGCTACATTCCTTGGTGCCAGTTTGCGAGGTATTATAAATCTTTCGTAAATTTGGGTATTTGCTTGTGAAAGGTCACGCATGAGGTTAATGAACTCACGACTCATTTATTTTCCACCATCGAAGAACCATATTTCGCACAGTTGTGTTTGTGTTCTCGAGAGAAAAATATGTTAGAGAATTGATACCACCTATGAAGTTAATGTTCATTGTGGCCAGTTAAACTTAGGTTGTCAAAAACTCACCGAATAATCCTTGCAGGCCCCAAACGCGAAACCTATCGGGAAGGAAAATCGCAAGTTGCTAAAGGAAGCGAAGAAGCGAGTTCCAGGAAGAAGTCACGAGGAAGGAGACACGACCACTGGAACAAGAGCTTTATAAGCCTGAAGTTTCGGAATCTCACTGGAATCCATCATCATAGGCAGCGTCAGATAAGGGCATTGGATCGCCCAGGTTTTTCAGCATTTATAGGATGTAGTTGCTAGACCATTACATGCCTATCAACATTGGCAGTTACAGAGTGTATCGCAGGGAGTTGCACGTGGTGTGATAGTTGTCTGACCGGCCAGCTGTTGCAGTATGCAGCTGCCATGCCGTTGCTGTGTGTTAGCGTGCTTGTCAAAATTATCGGTTACCACGCTCATCGCACGTGGTTACATGTGGTGCGATGATGGCCCGCAACCGAGTTGCTGACGACCGGATTTCATCATCCGTTTGAGCTCTTGAGTAATTTGGCTCGCCAACATTGGCACTAGGAGCAGTGGCCATCCGCGTGTTCTCCGCGTGGCTAACTACTTTGTCCAGGTAAAGTATCAACACCGAATATGAAGCAGGCAGCTCGCTGCGCTTGTTGATTGATTGAGGACCGGAAAACCATGACTCGAACAGTTCGCGGCCCACGCGGTTGTCGCCCCTAGCGAGCATTTCAGCTTCCTCAAACTTGAATGTGTAAGCGGGTCCCGTAGAATGAGCCACGACCTGGGAGCTGGCGTCTTTCCTCCTAACTGCTGCTGCGTGCTCGGCCATTCGCGTTCACAGTAGTCTTCCAGTTTCTCCGACATAGTTGCTTTGTCCACAACTGTATCAGACCCGATAAACGACCCCAGATGTTTGTTGCCGCGGCAATGGGTCTTTTGGCCTCATGATCTGACGCCTTATGTTTGCCTCCAGGGCCAAGAGGTGTGAGAAGGCGACTGACGGTTTCCGAGGCATTCTTCACGTACGCTAGAGCTCGCCAAAATTGGGGGCCGGTCGGATTCGGTCTCTCGTGTCGTTTGCGTAGGCACTGGTTGACGAAGTTGCGCGGGTAACCATTTGCTCTAAACACCCGTCAAAGATATTGTAATGCGGCAGCCTTGTCATCCGGTTCACTGCAGTGTGTCTCCACACGCTGGTATAGTGCGCTTACACAACTGCATTCGTGGCTCATTTGGTGGTTGTTGTTGTTGTTACTCAGTATTTGCGTCGCGTTTGTTCCCTTCAGAATAATTTGGGTTTTAGGGCACCACAATCTTTGCGGCAGACAAGGACATCAAGAAAGGCCAGTTGGTTGTTTTCCTCTTCCTCTATCGCGAATTGGATGTCTGGGAAGACAGCATTGAGATGCTTTGAATTCCAGCCCCTGATCCCGTTCGATGACGACGGTGTCATCCACATACCGAGCACAGAATTTCGGTCTGTGATGTCGGAAAACCAGCGACTCCAATCGTTTTAGGACGGCCTCAGCTATAAATTCCGAAATCAGCGATCCCATTGGCGTGCCTTTGACTTGCTCGTAGATTGTTCCGTAAAATGTGAAGTACGTCTTAAGACAGAACTTCAGGAGTTGGATGATTTGGGTCTGTCCGAGGCGATTCTGCATTTCATCGTAGTTGGCACTCCCACTCCGTGGGATCCGAGCCAGGTGTGGTGGTACGCCCAGGGGCGGCTCCGGCCGCGCCAGCCGCCCACGTCCTCTCCCGCCTCCGGTCTTCTTGACTCTGTCATGACACCGGGTTCAGGTGGGGGGAGGAGAGAGTGCGGCAGCTGCAGCGCAAGGCTACTATCACTTAAAACTAATTTACGTGCAAGTCACCGTCCCTGCACCACCCTTCCGTGGAGCATACGGTGTACATCGTCGAAATCGACGGTCGAACTATTTAATCGTAGGAGTAATTCGATGGCCTCGATTGCCAGATCCGGCGGAAGAGAAGTAAAAGTGGACGTGACATCAAAGGATACCAAAACGTCTTTTGGCAGGAGGCTTACCCCTTTAAGTTTCTCCAATAATTGTGTTGGCGAACTGACGGTAGTGTCTGAATTAGCTGTCAGGAATTTGAGACGGCGAAACATAAGTTGGAGTACCTTTGAGTGATATGATGGGCCGGAGGGAACATCTTCTTAGGGAGGCTACCGAATCAGGCCAATACAGTGTCTTGGGCTCTCGCTATGCGTCGGTCAATCGGCGATGTTGCCCCCCAAGTTTCCCGATGTCAACAACGTCACATTGATTTCGCTTAACAGCGTTTTACAGGGCTGGTTGCATAAGGGACATAGGAATGGCAGTCCTACAGTAAACCTTTGGCTTTTTGAAGGAAGGCTGTCCTGTCCAAAACGACCGTGGAACGCTCCTTGTCCGCCGGCACGATAACGAGGTCTTTGTCGGCTTTGATTTCCCTTAGTGCAGCACGTTCGACCTTAGATAGTACTCCATGCGGCCTGTGAGCCATGAGGAGTGATGACACTTGGTGTCGGATAAGGTTCTTTGTCTTATCCGTCGATTCCGTCTTACTGAGGATTTATTCCACCGCTGCAATCATGTTGACAGGTTTGGCATCAGCTGTGTTGAATGAGGCTTCATGCCATAACACCTGCATTTGATCCTTCGTCGGCTCCTTTGACGACAGGCTGTACACCAGTTGGTCATTTTTGGGTGACGTTGGATTAGGCAGCTTTCTAGATTTGTTCTCCAGTGTTTGTCACGTATCGCTCTCTGTTCGCGGAATCGTTCAGTCACCCTCTACAGGAGCAGATTTGTACCGTTCTCGCCCATGAACTCACAGCATTTGGTCTTCTCTTGATCAATCATCCGACGGTGTTTGCGAAGCCTGGCATGGCAATCTTGAAGGATGGCATGGCAACTGCATACTGCAATAGCTGGCTGGTCAGACCACTATCACACCACCCGCAACTATCTGCGATGCACTCGGGAACTGCCAATGTTGATAGGCATGTAGTGGCCTGGCAACTACATCCTACAAATGCTGCAAAACCTGGGCGATCCAATGCTCTTAGCTGACTCTGCTTCTGATGATGGATTCGAGTGAGAATCCGAAATGTCAGGCTAATAAACTCTTATTCCAAAATCGCAAGTCTATGGCAAAGCGTAGTGAGGTGGTGCGGTTGAATGATTCCGCAAAACTCATACCCTTCTGTCTCCCAACCAGAGTGAGGTCACATGAGCTGGCCATTCATAAACCATGTCAACTTTTCCACACATTTTTGGCGAACATAAACATAAAGTCGCAGGCCAAAAGGTACACCACACACTTCTCTCCCTCAGTCCAGAATGGACTATGATTCCTGCATTGGTCACGTGAAAGCATACCTGTGCATCATTAGCCGGGTTCCAGTCCATATCAAAGAGCACCAGACAGTCCGCGCCAATCAAATTCAGGCCCGTGCCTCCGGCCTTTGAGCTGAGTAGGAAAACTCCTAGAGAGTAAATGTAGAAACAGCAGTAAGAATGGTGGCAATTCTACAACCTTGTTACTTTGGGTAGTGAAATAAACTAGGCATATACATTGACAGATTTGTTGAAGGGAACAACGCAAGGTTCATTAGCATTGTAGTCGGGGTCAGCAAAAGATAACCCATGAAACCTGTCTTATGGGAATTAGTGACAATAGGGGTTATACGGGTGGAGCCTTAGGACGCAGGCCCCTTACCCAAAGTTTAACCTTAATCCCAAACTAAACCTTAACTGTTAAAATAATCTTAACTTAAACCCCACCCCTGACCCTAACCCAAGGAAGAACTCAACTGAAAAAAAGTTTTAGTAAATAAATGTCAAGCGAGTTTTGCCTATTAAACCCACCCCGACTACATGCCATACCCTTACCACATTTTCAAGGTAGATTTCAGCCTAACGGGAACCGAAGTATTAATCTAAAATGCATATAACTGTGGCATTGCTAAATATTCTCGTTTTTTATCAAATGAGCTCAAAACAGTTAATCAGGTGCGCGGAGGTAGAGGGTTGAAACAGCCCAGAAAGCTCACGCTAATAGACGAGATCTCCTGTCCTACTGAAAATAAAAAATTTTCAAGAGCGGGGATGGTATCCTGTACTGACAATTTGTGAAGAAACTATACCAATCCGCCTTAAATTTAAGTGGCGGCATACGCTTCTCCAAGAGAGAGATTTCGTTGAAAAATGGCTTACATAATGTGCAGTAACAGGTTAGGCAGAACAACTGCTAACACTTCCGCCTTCCCGTAGGCGTGTTGCACCATTTACACCATGTAACGGACAATGTAAAACTGCTGATCAGACAGGCGGTTCTGTAGTGGAGAGGATTTGACACCCATTTAGAAAACGCCTGTGGCACATGGGCACTTATTCATCGAAAAGGATGCAATGCAAATTTTTCACGAAGGATCTTGTGGTGAAGTGTCACATTTTTTCTTTTTTCACAAAAAACCATGGAATGATTAAAAAGTTGAAAGTGACGGAGTTCATCGTTTCTAAGTCTTCAAGATAACTTGCTGGTGGGAAACGTTCTTTGTTCGAAAATAATGTATTCATTACTCCCAAAAGTTGAGAAATTGTGTACCCAGGATGTTGGATTAATTAACTTAAATTGAATATGTTTTCGGATTGTCCGGGTGACAAGGCCCAAATATTTTCCATTTTGTTCTTTTTCTAACTCCAGTCGATCCTTTGATTAAAGGGGACTACCAAACCTAAATGAAACTGCCCACTGAAGCAAAATATCAAGGAAACACATGCTCAAGGGCAGGGAACACAAACATAGACCGCAGCCCGTATCGGTGGTAGCCATGAACCAAATTCCAGGATGCGTAGGGTAAGTAGGTACCCCCTGGAAGTTAGCGCACAGCCAGGTCAAGGATTACGGTGATTTTGTTGTAATGTGATCCTCTGCATTTAACACCGGATAAATTTGTCCTCGGATTCAAATCATAAGACGACTTTGATGAAAGCAGATTGCGAAAAGAGGAGACCGAAATTGCCAGCACAGACATCAGCCAGTCATACCCAACCCTAGGTGTTGCTCCACCCGAAGCTGGAACCCACGATCCGGTGATCAGAAGTCCCACGCTCTAACCATTGAGCGACGGGCTCGTTGTCTTGCCGGTTTAGACCGAGAATATTGACTGCATTCGTTGACGAACACTCACCGATCGCTAACAGAACTCACTCGTTGGGTTTATTCTACATGTAGTCTCGGACTGCTGGCTTCCACTCTGGACTCGCTCCTGCTCCTCCTCTATATTGCAGCCCATTTTACTGTTGCCATTTCATTGGCGGTTCTTGAGTGACAAGCCCGGACGCGGACGCAGCCCTTTGATTCCACCTTACCAGTACTGATTCGAGCAAGACGTTGTGATGGAAGAAAAAGGTATTTGTGTGTTATTCAACATGCTGGCGACTAGGCCCTGCGATATGACTAACAGCAGGTAAAAGGGAGTGACAAACAGCTGTAACTGACAGATACCACGATTCAGGTTCAGCATGCTTTAATTTAAATGGCATTCGCGTCATTTTGCTGACCAAAGTGCTGCACGCCTTCGGCGGACGCGATTTTGTGGTAGAAACCATCTTGTCCTCTAAAACTTTTTACTACTACAAAATCCTTGATATAAAGGGCGGGTTTGATATAACGCCCGATGAATGGCATTTTTCAATATATGGGCAGACCGGATGGAGGGTATACTCGTTTGGACATTATCTGGTGCTGTTGTATAGGCATACTACATTACACATCAGATAAAGGAATGGTCACTTCGAACTTGAATGAATGCACCAGGTAAAAAGAAAGCATATTAACGTTCCTAAATCTGTAAGTTTCTCCGAAAAGTGCTTTACAGAGATGAACGATGTTTTTGCCGTGGTGGTGGTGGTGTTGGTTGCAGCTAAAATAAAACCTTACGTTCAATAGAGGTCGGTGAATTGAACTTGTCCACCAGTTCCATACGTCGCTTAGTCGGCGTCTTACTGTCGATTCGTAGGCAGGGGGCTTTACTGATTCCTCTACAGATGGGCTCCAGTAAGTCGAGGGTCTGAAAGTAAAAAAAGACTTTTATAAAAGTGCCTACAATCCTTGTTTCCGTTAACAGTTTGGCAACGACTAAGGGACAGGGTTAAGGTCAACGAGACTGAAACAAGTCAGCAAGACGGAAAAATCCTGACAAAAGTGCTCGCGCTGCAGCTTATGGCCGTGGACGAGGATTTCTATCACTAGCGCATGCCCTTAAGCCGCCCATCTGCCTGAGCCCATAACACTGGCACTTCTCCCTGCAGTCTAGCTGGCCGTACCCACTGGTTGACCAACGCTTTCAAGGGCACGAACGAAAGGATAATTTAGGTGGTGGTTAAATGAAAGCGTAGGCGAGGTGAACAACTGACAGCTTGAAGGAACATTGTAACGAAAAGTTTGACGGAGATACAGCGTGACCCGAAAACATTGATCGGAGTTTTTGATGCCGCTGCAAAACGGAGAAGACTAGATAGGTCAAACATGATCCAAGTATCATCGAACGCGGGGATATTCGGGCTTAAGTTCAGCCTTTTTCCATGTACCTGAGTAAATTACACTGATAAAAAATCAATGTGTAAGTATTTTTTTAGGAAAATACAAATTTGGTCACATTCTTCCTAAAAGATTCACTAAAAATTATTTTGGATACTTGGGGGATTAAGACTTCCCCGAATGTACAACGAAATTCCGAGTTAATAATGTTGTGAACCGCGCCAGCCGAATAGTCTGCATGATCCCTTACACACCCTTTTCTGGAATGACGGGGAGACAATGTAGTCGCACAAGATCCATGGACAGATCCTCGCACCTCATACTGACTACACTTTAATCCCCTGGCACACCGGCAGAGTCTAAAATACGATGCTAACATTAGTATCCTTATGTCAGACGCCTTAGCTAAACAACGGAATAGACACCAAAATAATAATCACAGTTTTAGCTGCCGGTGTAAGTCGCCCGTGTGCCGCACGAGATGGCGACGATCAGCGACTTCGGTCCGGAACGGACTAAAGTCCAGGGCCTTAGGTGTCCAATTGCATTCGGTTATGATCAGAAATATTCGTAACAGGGGAAATTAGTACAGAGGAAACAAAACTAGTAACAGAGGATAGGCATACCCCATTTGCGCTATATTATAATGTAAGGACGACATTCAGCAATTAAAATGATACAGTGTTGAAAGGATATTGTAGCGTGAGCTGTTTATGGTAGTAACCCTCGGATTTGTCTTTACAATAATTGATGTCCTTTGATCGGTTTATCGGTATTGCACGCTACCGCCCCTGAGTTTGGTACCCGACTCTACGCTACCTGTTCTGTTCTCCCATCAGAATTTTCAGTTCAAAACTTCTGGTTACAGAAGGTTACTCCGCAATGTTTCACTCACTGACGAAAGTCACCCTGATTATATAACCCATCCACAAAGTATCGTGGCTTAGTTTGCCATTATCACTCTGTCCTAAAGCCTTCTCCTTGCTGTTCAAATTCCACCGAAGCGACCGAATTTTCCCAATTTGGTCAAATTAAGTATTCAAATATGTCAAAACCACCTAATTATTACCCTTCTACTTTTTATGCTATTGCCTCGTTACTTCTTTTCTTTCCAGCCAATTAAATTGTTACTTTAATAAGCCTACTAGGAATCATTTCGGACTCTGTTTGGATTTGAGTGAGCATATTGGACAACATCATTTTGCAATGTTTCTCAGAAGGCTGGTGAACTGGCTCCATTCATCGTACAAGGGAAGAAATTATTCAAGTCAGTTGGAGTTGAGCGTACAAAGCCTCCGATACCTTGGTGCAATGTATCTAATATCCGGAGCAAATAGAGAGCAGGATGCGTTATTTGGAATGTTAGGATAGGCTATGGAGGCAGTCGTGAACAGCAAAACGAGGAATTTAGTCGTCCTGTAGGCTTAATATATCTTTCTATTAACTATACGACAATCACCTGAAGGCAAACGGGTGAAGATGAGTTCTATAGCCCCCTAATCAGGACATAAGAACATGAACCGTCCGTAATATAGATGTTTTTGTGCAAAGCTAAGGGGAAAATAGGGTTAGTTTATGGTTAGGGTTAGACATAAGGTTGGTGTTACGTTAGGAGTAAGTTTAGGGTTAAGGTGAGGGCCAGTGTGAACTGTAGGATTAGGCTGGGGATTAGGATAAGATTTACGTTAGGGTTGGGACATGAGAACATTTTCCCTTCCCAGAATTATGCGCAGGGCCGCCTTTATTACTTGGGCGGAATGTTCCTATTCCCATATCCTGTTGACGGGGCAAGGGTGTATAAGTAATCCTTAACGTTAAACAAATGAGGAATGTGACCGTGTTACCCTGAAAAGCTTAGTTAAGGCCGGCAGTATAGAGGTGACGGAGAAGCTTATAAAAAATTACGCCGTGGACTCTTCGGTGAAATTACCTGAATAAAGTTGGAAACCAGCACGATGCGATGGGGCCTGCCATCAGAGCCAGTGGAAAGTGAAAAGAGATTATGAAGGAGATGTTTAAGGACGATTAATTTCCCCGAGGTCTGGCTAGATACAGAGCAGGAAGTGAGGCTAGAGGAAGATGGCAAGGACTTCCACTGATCGAGTAATTCCTCCAGTAGCTCGTTTCGTATGGACTGAAACCAAAACGAAAAGGAAGATGAAGCTTTAAAAATGTGGAATGATACAGTAAAACGTCAATCTGAGGTCTTTGAGGTAATACTGTCACTTGTCAGATTGTACAGGCGCTGGATGTTAAGTTTCGCGCTGAGGAGGAAGTTGAATATGTTAAATGAGGTAACTGGGTAGGAACAAGTTCAGCGATATGAAAATCATGAGAAGTAATTTGAATATAGCGAGGCAAACACAGTTATACCCAGGACTCGAAGCATTTCCTGCATAGGATCGCGATGCAAGAGCTAAGAATGTCCCAGCGATGGTTATCGTGTATAAAAAGAGATTAGGAATATGAGAGCCGATGCGTTGCTAGATGTGGTAGATGTCAAAACCCATGGTTTCATAGCCCCAATTCTGGAGAAAAACATTTCCAACACTGTCCCCTTCCCTCCTACAGCAAAGTATTGTGTGACAAGAATAAAATTTCGCAAAAAAATAGGCGCTGCGAAGGCTTCCAAATTTTGATATGGTTAATTATCTTGTGCCTGTCGTTGTTAGGCTTTAGCTGCGAAACTCTTTAGAGTGCAGTCAGAGCATTGACTTACGGCTCTTTCCGTAGACAGGAGAAACGATAGCCCTCTCGGGGTAGGTCAAATAATGCCTATTTGGGAACCAGTCAATGTTCGGAGAGCATAGGTGGATCTGAAAGGGTGTTTTACTATCATCTGGGTCATTTTCTCTTCCATACCATCATCAGCGGCCAAACAACGCGATAAAAAACCCTCTTAACGCAGCTCCAAGGAATGGTCAGGAAACTACCTCGCGCGATCTTATCATCGTTTCTGCTTGCGGTAGTTGATATACTGGACCAGGCAACTCTTCAAAATACCCCCTAACTTGGGCGCTTTGCGCTTGGCTGTCGACGCGACAGTTAAGTTCGGTTGAACAGAATTGCCTGTTTGTCACTAACCCGTGGTCACAAAATCGTCCATCCTGGTATTCAAACTATAGTCTTTCAGCCAGCTATTGGCTGACCGTATACTTGACGGTTTAAGGTAATGGAAAATGGAAATGGAAATGAAATGAAAATGGAAATCTAGGCATTGAGCTAACATTCAAACAGCAGCGCCTACTTCAAGCTGGTTGTATCTACCAGTAACCGGTGACAGTCTGTTTTCATGATTTCGCCGGAGGGCTGAGCTCTATTCCATATGATTTCTAGCGGCGGATAGTAGAATTAGACAGAGAGCTGGGAAAAGTACTGTTGTAACGAAGACCTACTATCGCTCCATCACTCTGGGAAGTGTAGTCCACAAAAATCTCCGCCAACCGTTCGACGAGGTCCTAGTCGATAATCAATCCCCTTTAGCTACATCATTGGCAAGATCAGTGAAGGGGATTTCTAGCGGTTTTTGCAGTCGAATTTACACCAGGATACCGGTGGCCTGACCTCTAAAATTTTGGCGATATCGCATTGCTGGCGTCAAGTCAAACTGACCGAGAGAACACAGGGTTACTTAGATCACTTTTCCGTTACCGACATCGTTGCATTTTACAAGGGTTTTGAAGGTGTACGGAGGCCCATCGCCGAATCTCCACTGCCACCAATAGCGGAGCGTGTTAGGCACCCGTCTGACCAACCCTCTGTGGTGATGAGCATCGGAATATGCGTACGCAGCGTCGGTTTTCGACCATCGATGACTGAGGACAATCCTCTGAGTGAGGCATACCGAATTCCCCTCAAAGGAGACAGTCCGTACGCGCTGCAACTATAACTCAAAAGTACCTCAGGCCATCTAGAAAGGAAGGGTAAGATGGTTTGTGTACGTTCTTCACCAACCGCCCTCAAGATGCATCGCCGCCTTCTTAAAGAAACACCACTGCATAAGTGGGTGAGGTGAAAAGTTCACCGAAGAACTCTCCTCAACACAGTCCACAAAAAATGGAAATGATTCTTGAACCTATATTATGTAGTCTCCGTCGGTTTAGAACCGTGTGGATCGAATTTTAGATGTACGATGTCGATGACTGGCGTACGCACCGGGGGACTGCCCTTGCAAGCGCTGAAACCGGCCAGCTTAAGGGCATGCTTAGTGTCAGTAAAGAAGGTTCTATGGGATCCAGCTTAGTGTACATTTGGTTCTATGTTCTTGCTGGTCAAAATGCTGAAGCATCGGTGACTTCAACCTGTTGTCAGCTCCGTGGAGATTGCTACCGGCATCTCTTTATGGTTTCGTGTCAGCTGGGATTTCCTCGTCTTCAGATGTTTTTCACGTGGCGTTAATTTTCATGTCAACTTCAATAGCACGCAAGAGACACGAGTAAAAGCGCCTGATTGATTAAGTATAGATTGCCTACTGGTTTTGCTGCCGTCTGGAGGTTCGACATTGGTAAGAAGCATAACAACAAGCAACAAACCAGTGAAGATTCAGTGTGCGTGCGTGTGTGGTGGCACGCCCAGGGGCGGATCCGACCGCACCAGCCACCTGTACCCTCTCCCATTTCCGGTCTTCTTGACTCTGTTTTGACACCAGGCATAGGTGGGGGAGGAGAGAGTGCGGTAGATGCAGTGCAAGTCTGCTATCACTTTAAACTAAATCACGCGCAAGTTACTGTCCCTGCACCACCCTTCCGTGAAGCATACGGTGGATCTCGTCATAATTGACGGTCGAACTGTCGTGTCTCCGAAACTAGATAGAATGCAGGCTTGTGAAATTGAGCCACAAATTTTTCATGCTTTTGATTTATTAGGGGTCTGTCTTAGCAGTAAATAAGTTAGCCTACTTTACTCGGCGCATACTGATTTTCATTTTCTTAGGTTGTTTGAACTACGTAAACGAGGCCAGCACCGTTTTTCGAATGAAAACAGAATGTGGCGTAAATTTTGCATCGGATGTACTGATGATTTAGCAATGATGTCGGCAGTTGCAGTTTGCGATCAATACGTCACGTTTGTGATCCTTCGTCCCAATCTTTTTTCGCGCAACCCATTTATGTCTACGGTGAATGCAGAACACTTTCGCAGAAAATTTTGGAATGATACTTTCAAAATCAAGTGCGTCTCTCTTTAAAACTTGACGCCACCTGAAAGAACTCCCAATGACGGTGAACACCGATTATAAAGATGCTAGAAGCAAAGCCTTGTTTAAATCACGGACAGCCGATGCCATAATTCGAGTCCGAAAACGGCATTTTATCAAATAATGTGGTGTTAGCAACGCAGAAAACTATGCTACTGTTTCTAGTCTACCAATTATTTGAAGAAAGCTTAAAACAAACCTTCCGGGTGCCGGTGGGATTCTGGCAGAAATGCTTGCGCAGAAAGTTGTGCAGCAGGGTCGGGTGGTTGTAGAGTTTACGAAAGGCCAAAATACAGGAGAGTACAGCGGAACCCGCATTGCCCCGTGGGGCACAAGCTTCATTGAGGCCTACACACAAGGCGAGTGAGTTATCGTCAGAATCTGGTTCTTCGTCCGCTTCCTCCTCCTCCTCCTCCTCCTCTTCTTCTTCTTCTTCTTCTTCTTCTTCTTCCAGACTGCTCTTGTCGTCTACGTTAGCAGCATCAGTACGGATGGCAGTTTCCGCTGTTCCAAAATCCAGCTGCTGTTGTGCCCATTTGAGCAACACCTTCTCCAACTGTTGTTGCAGTTCCGTCGGCCGACAGAAGACAATGTTTTCGGCTAAACGTACAAACAGGTTGGTGTAACAAATTAATAAATGGCTAAGGAACGCATGTACGATCTCCACGCTTAAACAGTTATTTACGTTACCAAATGCTTTTTTTTAGAGAGCGGCGGAAGTGTGGAGGCAGAGACGCAGAGATCCTTTCCCTTACAGTTACAGATTTTGCGTATGTGATTTTAGAAGACAGTCCGACCAGGAAGGGTTTCAAGCTGAAAGTGGACGCATCCACCAGATAGTCGGGTGTGGGAGCAATATTTTTTTGTGTAATAACTACCAGCAACCGACGGCAGTCTCTTGTGTTAATTTCGCCGCAACTTTAAGCTATGTTGATATTGAGTCCTTGTGACGTACAATGGAGCTCGACGGTAGGCCGAAAGAGGGCTTTCAATCGCTCCACTACTGCGAAACTCTTGGTGCATAACAATCTTCCCAACAGTTGTATGCCTGGCCCAAAATTTGGGCAGATTGCAGTTTGTCGCTTATCCTGTTCAACTAAGCCATTGACTAGATTCTCGGAAGGGCCACACATCCTATTGATGGTGCCGAAGTAGTGCACGAGCGCCGTCTGACCGACCTCAACTGCGCTGCCGAAAGCACTCTGCTAGAGTCAAGCTACGACGACCTATAAAATTTAGTGTGGTCAGTGCAATTGATGCATCCACAAACTTTGGGAGGGTCAGTATCTCCAGACTGAATTTCTGACCAAGAAAATACGCCCCTTATAAGCGAAAAGGCGAGCTCCAGGATGCTGTCGATAAGAAGTGGGTGCGATAGCTGGAGCAAGGGCTGCATTTGCCGAGAGAGACGACAGCCAGGTGAGCCGCGAACGGCTTCATCTGTGGTTTTCTGGTCCTGAGGTGATTGCCATGTGCAATGAACTCCGGCCTTCATATTCTGTGCTTGCGCGAAGTCATTTGTCAAATGCAGGGCGCGCAGACCAGCACTATTCACATGATCGCGTCGGCATTTCAACTGGCCTAAGAACCCGCAGGAGTTATGAAATTGCAGCAATTAGAGGTTCAGCTATGGGCAATCAGGTCATTATCGGACCGCATGTAGGCATCTGAGATGAGCGCAGGAGGCTTCAATTCTGATAGGTATGCAATGGTATTGCAACTGAATCCGGCAAACGTCACCCTTATCTGATACTGTCTTTGAGGATGAATTCGAATGTTTATCCAAAACATCGGCAATCGCGTATACTCCTTGGGGTTAGTGGCTCTCCTCTTAAAGATGTGAACCATTTTAAAATGCCCAGGAACGAAGCCGTTGCTGTATAGACAGAATGAAGACGAAATCATCTTCAAAAAACTGACTCGGAGTTTTAGCAAACCTTACAATATCGGTGAGTGTACGCTCGGCGAGCGGTAACGGGACTATAATACAAGCCGGTGTGCGGCCGCTGGTGAGGGTTGACAGTGAGCCCAAAGACAGGACGGGACGAAAGAGTCTCGTAATCGATCAGCGAGCTTACATTCACCAATGTTCATATTCCCGATCAAAATCGACATGACAACAAACCCGTGGCGCAGTGCGTTAGAGCATCGGACTTCTAGTTCACAGGTCGCAGGTTTGAGTCTCGGGTGGTGCACCATCTGGGGTTTGATATGGCTGGCTGATGACGGCTAATAAGTCAGAAATGACTCTTCCAGTCTACCTTTGTCATTGTCGATAATTTTCTTCAATCCCTGACAGTATTTTTCGGGACCCGACACGATATCGTCATCGTTTCAAGCATCGGAGTGCTCCGAGCATCTGCCCGGTCAGTTCTGTAAGAATGTGAATACTGGACTGCGCGCGTGGAAATTCGACGAAATGGTACGCAATGAGACAGCTTTCACTCACTGCGATAACATCGCAGGGGTGATTTGGGCGTGCCTTTTGCTGTCCGCCCCACGTGCTCAGTTTACTTATACTTGATCAGATGCCACCCGGAGGCATCGGAGAGCTCAACGCAAAAGTCTCACTTAAAACGTTTCGTTAAGACGGGATGGCGGTTCTTGGACCTTCGGTCATCGCCCCTCCCCCCCCCCCCCCGCTGGTTAAGGCATGAACACAACTGTATCCAGCATAGAGACGAGTGAGTGCAGGGAGAGATCGAGGGGTGGAAGGACGGAAGAAGGCAAAAGAGGATGAGATGAAGGAGGGAAGGAAATGGAGAGGAAGGTGGGTCATTTCTATGCAAATACCGTGAATAAATTCAGGCCTACGTAATCGCGCTGTGGGCAACTTTGGAGAGAAAAGCAAGACTGAAAACGAAAAAGACGACCAAAAGTGATACGTTAACGCCTAGATTGAACCATCCTGTGGTTTTAAGCTCAGACGGCGTTTTGAGACGTGCCAAAGCTAATGTATTCGCTGAGTGCATAGCAGATGGGAAAAAATAGGTTAAAAAATGCAAAAACGCAAGCATGTGGAAGAAAGCACAGGGAGAGAACACTCATAAATCTGTTATGCTCACTGCTGCCGAAAAAAGGTCAAAGAGATCCATGGATGAACGCTCACCGATCGCTAACGGTACTCACTCGTCCTGCTCTGACTCTGGCTCACTCTCGAGTTCCGCCAGCATCCTCACAGCGGCTAGTATTATAGAAAGAATGGCATTACCGGCAAAGACAAGTGAGAATGTAATGGCCATTGCTGGCTCATTAGCAGCCATCAGCCAGTCATACCCAACCCCAAGTGGTGCATCACTCGAGGCTCGAACCCGCAACCTGTTGATTAGAAGAAGTGACAATGGTAACAGACACTTGACTGAGTATGCAACTTCAGCAAGTAGATTGAGTCTTGGGGGGTTTGTATCGGAATATGCCGTCTTAAGGTGTGTGCTCGTTACTAAAATTACGGATTATGTGAATGTCCTGTGTCAACTACAAATCTTTTTCGTAAAAGAAGTTCGCCTTACAATGTCAGTATAAAAGTCCTTCCTTCGTGAGTGAGGAGAGGTATGTCAATTAGTCCACAGAACTGCCAGAAGTTGCTACGAAGTAGAGCACCCACTCCGAGTTCTAGCTCAACTTGCAGGAAAGCGTTTTCTGGTAGCGCGGTTTCCCGACACCACCCCCCACCCCACCCCTTGATTCATTATACCAGTTCCGTTCCTATTTTAGTCTTTGAGTACTCCTGGTTAACACACGGAAAGAGGAACCCATACCAGAAATAAAAGTGGACTTGCGCTAAATTCCAGGTAACATACCTATTTTCGTGTTCTGACACTAATTATATAACATTAAACCCAGCCTGAACCTTTGATCCAAACCCTAAACTTGCCCTAGCCTTCAACCCAGCGCTAATCACCCTCGAATGTGACGCAAGGTCAACCGTATTTAGTTGAGCTTCCGATTTCCATGTCTTACGCATTCTTAAACCCTGAACGACCTGCGTTGAAGCCTATAGATGAAACTAAGGCAGCTAGTGGGAATAAAGTTATGTGAATCGTTCGTCATGCTGGGTAGGCTTTTTATCAAAACGTCCCTTCCGGTGGATAACGGCATTCCTATCTCCTTATAGTCATCTTGTACTGTTTCAGGCCTGTCTTGGCTAACATTCATTCAGTGGGGCAAAAGTAAACGAGCAGGAGACTACGTGGTAAGTTGGCCGATGCAAAAGAGCACTGTGTCGGTTGGCCACCAGTCTTGTAGAATGCATGGGTAGGCAGAAACTCACTTTTTCCAGGCAAGTGACGGCAGACGGCGTCCGCAGTGCGTCTCAGCATGAATTTCTGCACGGCTGTGGTGAGCCGTCTCGCTGCTTCAATGACAGTCGCGTCCTCCGTCTCCTCGTCGACCTCTCTTCCACTGGCGCGAATACTACCGCTTTCGTCCGCTCGTGTCGCGGGAGCGAAGTCAGCAAGGGGGGTCTACGGGTCTACGAGCGAGTGAAAGCGGATTCGCGATACGCTGGCGGAACTCTTCTTGACTATCAGCGAGGACGCCCGGCGCACAGAATTCGGCCAATGACCAGAGTTCATTGAGGTTATTTTGCACGGGCGTTCCACTAAGGAGGATGCGACGTCTAGACGGCAGTTTGGAAAGCAGCTGAAAAAGGGTGACCCAATAGATGAAGCAGATGGACAGGCAGGCGCAGAGGAGCAGGTACACGGTTAAGCCATACTCACAGTGGTCGTCTTGATACCTAGATTTTTGAGGCGATGACCCTCATCGCAGACCAGGAGATCCAAATTAGCTAGTGAGGTGACACGGTCAGCGTGCTGCAAAAACATCTCGTAGGACATTATAATGACGGGTGGGGGACGCATCTGCGAAAGGTAGTCCTGTAGGGGACAGTGGAAGGAACATTTGAAAATTAGTCAAATCGCACAATAGGTAGTGGGTGGAACTGTGATTCTTCAGATGATATGAATATAATTTGATATAACAAAGCACATAGGACGATGGTTTATTATACTTAGACAGGTCACAGCGACTATTGATTCACGGCAATGCAAGGCCATTAATCAGATGCGTTTTTCGTGTGTTTCACAAAGAAACGGCAACGAACGGCTAAGCCTACTCGGTTTTCATCCCTTAGTCTAATGGACGTGAAGGTAGGTAAAACTCAATGAGGGGAAAGAAATATTTTGCCATACACGCATTACGTTTCGGACAACACAATGACTGTTGAAACGATTGCACTGTCAGGCAGAGAAACATATCCTATATCCACGAATGCATGTGAGGATTAATTTTATATGAAACTTCGACCGCCGCTAGTGAAAGATCCACCAACGATCAAGGCGGTGGGCACCGCAGAGACGTGAACGTCAATTGGGTTACAGTTAAACAGAATGGCGTTGTATCTACCACCACCCAGCGTCTTCGGAGGGTAGGACGAGGGGAGGTGTGTGCACTAAATGGCCGGCAAAGTTATGCAGCCCGTTCAAGGGTGGCACACACGGTCTTGTCCCCACTCTATATATGTCCGGTTTTACACAGTAGAGTCTCGGATCTCGCCTCGATAAGGATGCGAGTAAGTTCACATCTAAAAGGAATCGATGAAGTCTGACTCTCTACCCTGAGTAGGGTTACGTTAGCACGTCAGTTGGCAACCTGCTAGGCCACGACGAGAAGCGTTTCGTGAAGTTTCAAAGAGCATTTGACTGTTTACAGTGAGGAGCGAAGAAGTGTATCCAAAATGATTCAACCTTACTCGTCTTCCTCCCTTCCATACACATATGGCTTGTCCGAGTCCGGGAATGAAAGTGGATGCGGTAGTTGAAATGAGATAAGCTCCGGGTAAAGAGCCCGATTTCATGTCGGTCAGTTGGGAATTCATCGCATGGAGACGGATAAACCGGTGCCAGGATCCCAGACATATACCTGTCAAACGCATCCCACCAGCCCACAATGTCCCTAGGACATTCAGACTATATATCGGCTTTCTCTGAAACATACGCCTTCACGACAGTAGAATTCGCCATAATGCCAACATGACAAATATACATCCTAAACTCTACAACTTCACCATTAACATCATCTTCATCCCCACAAGTACAGATATCCCAATCTACTGCCACCGCAAATTTTTATCACGCATCGGTTCAGTCAGTCACTTGCAAATCCATTGCAATAAGGCCAGTGAACCAGCCTGACCTAACCACAATGCCTCAGAGCATTCAGACACCACATGGGCATACACTACATGTGTGCCTTCACAAAATTCGGTGATAAGCACTGCAGTACAAACTCCCATAGCCACACTTAACGTTACAAGCCCCTACATCTCTTGACCATGTGTGGTTGGTAGATCTCGCGTTCACCGGTAGGGCGGACACAAGGACATATGTCAGGAAATCCCTATCTCACTTAATTGGGAAGCCCAGTCATGGTGCAGCCTGGTGTATGGATTAGTGACAAGGTCGCGTTTGGTCGGCCGTTGACCTTTGTCGGCCACTGCACCCAATCCCATCACCAGCTCGCTGACAGACTCGGGCAGTACATTGGCGCATGGAAGAGGGGGAAGAGTGAGACCGACACTGGGGAGTCCATCCGCGCCGCAAATGAGCACATTCCTTGGCATATTAAATCATACAGGCTTACATTTCTCCCCAGGCTTTAAAAGTCGTGGCTAAGAAGGTTTTCAATTGACAGGATATCTTGGTCCTCGTGGTTACTAATGTGTGCGAAAGATGCACTAGAACAACATGGGGGCTGGCTAAGTGTCCGGCATGCTTTATTCGAGCTGCACACCCATAACAAATGATACGCATGGGGGTGTGGTGGCAAATCTAGGCACAGGCTGATGCCGCGCCAGCCACGTGCAGTCAATACCGGCACAAGATGGTTGACCGGTTCGAAGAGTCAACTAAGGGTGAGATCGACTCTAGAGCCTTCATTGCCAGGGCAGTTAGCGCATATTTCTCCCTATAAAAAATCACACGCGTTTGTAAATTATCACGGTGGGCTAAAAGCCATAGATTGGAAGGCCGCCAACTGACGGAATAACCCGGTCCTCTCAAAACGGCGATTCCGGTTGCAATGGCTCTTTCGGACTGTAGCCTCCACGGTCCTTCCCCGCTCATTTGGGATCAAATCCACCCTCTTCTTTTTCCTGTGAGAATTTGGTCTATCGTGCACGTGTCAGGAGTATGGCACGCGTAGACGGGCTCTTTAGCTTGGTCAGTCAGTGTGCCTGATCCCATTGCCGGTCTTCTTGACTTTGTCTTGACAGTGAGTTCAGGTGGTAGGGTGGAATGTGGTAGATGCTGCGCAAGTCTACAGTCACCATAAACTAATTCACGCACAAATCACAGCCCCTGCACTCGCCATGCTACGGGGCATAGGGCAGATACTGTCGTTCGCGAAGGTTGAACTATCATGTATAGAGCGAACGACTGGATAATAGTGAGTTCGATTCGACGGCTCTCTCTTACGGCGACCTCCGTGGTATCCTCACGCAGATGTGATCCGAGTCTCGTTCTCCTCGTTAAGGCCGGGTAAATATTGTGGTCACCAGGTCGTGTGTTGCACGCGTAGGCAGTCTGCTTAACTTTGTCAACCATTGAGCCCGAGGTGACCTTCAGACTTCCTGGCATTGTCTTGCCATCAGTTAAGTGGGGGAGGGAGGGTCGGCGGTAGATGCTGCGAAAGTCTGTCTCACTATAAATTAATTCCCACGCAAATCAATGTCCTGAATCAACTCTGTTAGGCACACAGAAGAGGTCATCATATGCGACGATCGATATGTTACTAGAATAATCGGTTTACCTAATTTCATTTCTTGTCCGTAGCACGGGAAAGAGTGCAGTAAATAGTCATAAAAAGGAGACCCGATCAATGTGACAAGAATTTCATAGGCCCGACATTTCGAATTCATATTCGCACTCGTCATCAGAAATAGTAACACAGGAAGAGTTTGAGCACGAATCGGAAACATTAGATGAACCAACTTTTTGTTCTAATGGACAAGACCCGCTCAAATGTTTCCCGGAGCACGCTTGTACTAGTAATTCGTTGGGGCACAATACGCTCCGATTGGTTAGACGACGGTTAAGCTAAGTTTTTTTCCATAAGCCTGCACCTGTGGGTAGGTTATTTCCCTGTAAACATTTCCCCGCAGTAAAGTGTTTCCGAAATGCATTTTATACAAACCCACAGCAGACATGAAGTTGATGAGATGCAAAGTAGATCACATTATAACTACTATATAATTGCTACCGTTTAAATATAAGTAATGCATTTATCAATCTATAGTGAGTTTGCTACCATACAACGTCTAAACTAGCTTTGGGTGAGAAAAAAGAGGTTACAAAGATTTAAAATTACCTTTATCGGTTGATTCTGCGAAACACAATATAGGGGAATGTTTTCCTTGCCAACCCACTTGTAAAACTCCCGGCGCCAATTCTAAAGGAAAACCAAGCATAGGGAAACGTGGTGTTGTTTTCGAAGTAAATTTTGACGTGAAAAGCTGGTCATACTTGCAACCTCGTGAGTTGGTAAGTTTGATGCGCAGAAGTAAGCAGGTTTACGAAAAAGAATTTTCAATGAGCAAAAAATTTACGTATATAGGCCACTTTTTAGTCTTGCAAAGGCACATATTACAGGAGTTAAGTGGTTTCAATCAATGCGTCACACTAATAGTGTTTTTTTGGAAATTAAATTTCTGGAAAAGCAGAAATGTCTAAAACGCCAAAAACCGTGTCAAATTAGTAAGCTTACAGTACAATACCTTAACCTTACATAAAGTATTTCCATATAAAAAACTGAGCGAATGCAAAAACAAGTGCGATAACGCTAAAAAAATTCATTTTTACATACATATGAGGTAAATATCCTCTAAAAAATAAGTTTTTTGTAAATTACCCTACATGGTAACGTGCGAGATGTTGGAAAAAAGGATCTAAAACCGTTCTATCAGTACGCATTGTATATATTTATTTTTTACGGTCGATAGGTGCTCACCAATCAGGTTTGGCAAGGTGCTCGTCCCGATGTGCCTTGGAGCTCAAACTATAACCCTGACAGGCATTCGCATAGCAGTGGTATAGGTGGATAAGGTGGGCGCCGTCTACCATAATGCACATTCCCATTCGTGACTGACAAGATAACGGGCCCGTGGTTCAATGGTAGTGCATTAGACTCAATAACCAAAGATCCCGGGTTCGAATCGCAGGTGCTCAGCACCTGTAAGTGGGTATGACGGACTGATGACCACCTACATGTCAGAAATGGCAATTCCAGTTTCCCTTGTATTTGTCGGCATAAATTTATCCACCGGCTGCGTGGGTAAAAGCTTCGTTGTAATCCAAGGGGACAAAGTTCAAACCAGTAAGGTACTGTTCAACTTCAGTTTTCCAGACATCCGTTTACAACGGATGAAGAACGCAACAATCGGTTACAATTTACAAGGATGACAGGCGGAAAGGTGACGACTACGGTATAACATGAAGGAGCGAATACTAGACGCACCCTTCAGTTCAAAATCAACCCCCCTGTTGGCCACGAGCACACTTTTTCTTCGAACTCTCTTCAGACGTGTTTAAACACACCGCTCACCGACCCAGCTGAAAATTCTAAGTTCATCCGCACACGCATCGACAACTCACTAGTCCTACCGGTTACGAGGGGAGGGCAAAAAGGTATAACAGTTTTGCGGTAATTGCGACAGCCGCGAAGGGGCACGGATCGCGCGAATTTATCGGTGGTCGATCACGGAGGGACTGAAGCTAATCCTCAACTAACAGACGGGTCAAAGTTCATGTGTCGTGCACGGGTATAATGTGAGAGACTGAACAAATCAACGTCAACAAGAATAGCCGGCTCATCACTAATGATGAAAAAGAAGAAGTTGCTGAAATATCAGAGGTTCATGAATTCTCCTAATTGTCTTCTTCCGGAGACGTTGAATGCACGTTCGACATTTTCGGAAGAAGGGAGTGCAGGGAATAAGTGCGTTCGTGATCAACAGGTCAGTTTATGTTGAACTGAAAAATGCATCTACTATTCGCTCCTCCACGGTATACCGTAGTCCTCACCTTTCCGTCTGTTATCCATGTAAATTTTAGTAAATTGCTGAGTTCTTCGTTCGTGGTAAATCGAATGTACGGAAAAATCGAGTTGATCAGTACCTTAGTGGTTTCAGCTTCGTCCCCTTGTATTAAGACGAAGCTTTCGACGACGTGGCTGTCCCAGGAGCTCAAGGACTACGCACTGAAGACCAACCGTTCAATCCTCTGCAGACCCGCTTCATGGATCAGTGTAGACAGGGGCGAGCCCAGTGGCGTTCCCTTCCATTCAGCTATTGGAGACGGAGAAGGTTCTGAGTTACAGCTGCAGGAGCTCGATAACGTGCACTCATAGAAGTTGTTGTCAGAACTCTCTTCCAACGGTTTTAAACACGTAGGAGCAGCGAAGAGAGAAACGAGGGAAGGAAGTATCTGCACTCCCTATTCACAGGCAAAAGTTTTCCATGATCCTTGCTACGCAAGTGTCTGAAGAGGCTTCCTCGTGAGCCACTAAACAGTGCGAAGCCGAAGTTATGGCCCCCGATACCGTATTCGAAGAACGGTTCGGAGACTACAGTAAGAATCCTGAACGGTTGTGGGCGACCAGGCGCACACTTCGCACTGGGTAAAATTTTGCATGGGATAACACCAGCACTTTTGGACCAGGTTCAATAAGGAGAAGCCGCAAATTCCCGGAAAAATGCACTCAGATGAGGCGTGAAATAATGGACACATCGATTTCGATATCACTTACGAATTTCTTAAGGGCAAACGGAGAGGAGCGCAAGCAATACCGGTAGAATGACGACTTACGATTGGCGTATATTGACGCAGGCTTCGGCAAACCCCAGAATCATTTACTAAGCCTAGTTGAATCATTTTGTACATGATGCACAAGTCTGACGAAGAGCTAGGGAGCCAATCTGAAAAATTTGCGCAATAACGATTATTTCGTGGTCAAAGAATTTCACTCCGACGTCATGCAGCAGCAGAAATATCGGCAGCAAACGTGTTCAGGCTTTTAGATAATATCTATGTCGGGAGTATAGTAAACAACTATTTTATATGAAAATATAACATAGGTAACGCGAAAATGCATGCGAGGTGACTGCAAGCATTTAAATGAGTGTTAAACTTTTTAATTTCAGTCGGTAATGTTTACAACATACTCGCCATTATTTACAAGGACGATAGTAAGGACCAAACTAGTTACCTGAACGAGGCTGCCCGGCGTTATTATCAAACAACGGCGAACCACCGGCTTTCCACCATAGGGGCCTTGCTTCAGTAGCATCGCAATGACACCAATCACCTGAACTGACTTTCCTAATCCCATTTCATCACTGAAAAAGATAATATTACAGAGGGAATATATGAAGACTGACCAAAAGGAGAAAAACGCAATCAGTATGGGAATAGAACCGAGAGCAACCGTTTTTCGAGCTTACGAAAAAAGGAGTCAGAAGCATCCACTAAAGCCCACGCACCATGTTCTATTTTATTTTGGAAAATAGTTTACGGCCTGCACATACTGTTACCTTTGCTCCCATCCGAACGTATTAGGGACGAAATCTACCAATTATGATAAATAGCATTAAACTAATGAGTAAAATAGTGTTAATCGAGTTCTTATTTAAATCGATTCACAAGTGGTTGCACAACGACCAGTAATTATACAGGATGTAATATCGATAAAGACAAGGAACCAGATTATGGAAAGACGGGATTGTGTATGGCTGGCTGATTATAGCCAACGTCAGAAATGGTCAGCCATCTTTGTCGGAACTCAAATATACATATCCACTGCGTCCGATCTGGCCTCCTATCATCTTGACTCTGCTCTAGGAGGGTGAGGAAGGAGATTGGGGTGTATGCCAAACCGGCGGTGGGACCCACGGTGGGCATCGTCGGCAACGACCGTCAAACTGTTATTTATGTATGCAAAATAAAATTACCGAAAAAGACAAGGAGGCAGGAATAGCTATTTGTGGCCGATAAAACGTCATCAGCCAGTCATACCCAAGCCCAGGTCGTGCACCAGCCGAAGTTCAAACCCGCGACATGTTGATCAGAAGTCAAACGCTCTAACCAGCGAGTCAAGGGCTTGTTGTCTTGCCTGTTTTCAATCGAAATACGCTCATCGATCGCTTACGGAATTCACTCGTCCCGTTCTGCCTTAGGTTAGAGTGCTGGACTTCTGATCAACAGGTCGCGGGTTCAAGCTAAGGGTGGTGCATCGCCTGCGGTTGGGTATGGCTGGTCGATGACGGCTAATGAGCCAGAACTGGCAATCCCGATCTCCCTTCTCTTTAGCGGCAATGTTCATCTGTCTATAATACTAGATGCTGTGCGGCTGTTGGCGGGGCTCGAGAGTGAGCTCCAAGGCAGACGGGACGATTGAGTTCCGTTAGAGATCGTTTAGCATTCTTCCATGAAAGTCTCTTTTGTCTCTATTTGTGATGTTGTTCTGTCTATAGTAATAGCTACCGTGCGGCTTTTGGCGGAGCTTATATGGAGTCCACATGCAAAACGGACAAGAATATCCCGTAGAGCGATCGGTGAGCGCCTCTTTACTATTGGTTACATACCCAGTCACAAACGGCAGGAGAACGACCCTGCGGCTCAGTAGTCGGAGTAATCGACTTCTAACCAACATGATGTGGGTTCAAGCCTCAGGCGGTTGCAAACCTGGGTTTGGCATAGCTGGTTGATGACGGCTAATATGCCAGAAATGAACATTTCTGTATCCCTTGGCTTTGTTAGTAGTCATTTGCTGCATATAAGGAGTGGGTAAGTACCAAGGAAACTCTACCTTTCTTTCGCGCAATTTTAGTGCGAACTTGTATGCCGCGTTCACCATACAGAATTTAACTGTGTCCATGCCAATTATGCTAGTAAAACCGACATGCTGGTCCACACCAGATTACAGGAGTACGAGCTCACGGTGAGACGAAAAGGCAAATTTTCCTCGTCATCCTTCCCAGGGTACAAATCGTATTTCGAGTGAGTGAGAATCTTAAATCAGTCGCAGAACCAAGTTCCGCGTCTACTAGAGGAGGTATAGCACTCAACCGAGGATTTGACAGGAAGACTGTCGATTTGCCAATCGGTTACCAGGCACTGTGTGAACAAACCAACGGCACGATCAAGGGTGGTTTCGGCAGACGTGAGATTAATGTGCTCTGAGTTGTTACTCCATTCCTTGAAGATGGACTGGATTGAGAGGTAGATATGTCAGAACAATAAACAACTGGTCTAAGAGATCGCTGTCACGTCTTCGATGCCATTGCCTGGGTCTCGTGGTTTCTTCAAAATTTGGAGAAGATATACTTATAGTGCTCATTCGGCGCTAAGAAATAAAGGCTGATATGGCTTTTTAATAAGCCAAAGTTAACAGACGAAAAAGGACGTCCACCACCTTGTAAAATAGTCAACTTACGCCAGTATGGCTCCAGTGATCTCATCTTTTTTCGAATGAGAACTTGTCAGACTGTCAAAGTGGTGTCCCCTATCAGAAATGCGAAACCCCATCAAGCATTCGTAGAGGAATTTGATGCCATCGAGCTGGTATGGGTATAGTCGTTTGGCAAACTGTCCATTAAGGAAGACGGGTGTTACTGGTAAGGCCTCGGGATTATGCCTCCACTACAAACGTGGAATATTGTTGAGGTGAAAATATTTTTACCATATGAGTATCCGGAGGTGCAGGCATTAGGTAGCAATCTTTGTACGAACATGGCTCAAGTACTGGGGATACCTGAGAACATGTAGTAAGAAAGAGTATGGAGAGTTACTTTGCGAAGGGCCCTATTTGTGGTAGTCTTCTGAGTCACAGTCTCGACTGTGGCAGTGTGTTCCTGAATGGAAGATGAAACGATGTTACGCAAATTACCTCCAGTTTCCGAACTTTACATGGTGTCGGATCGGATATGAGAGAGATGAGTTCACATTCATATCCTCCGACGCTCACTCGAGATCCTGTATCCAGGGTTTGCGCGAAGGTTTGTTTGAGATTTGCAGAACCTAAACTGATTTCTTTTTTGGTTTAATGGTTATGCAGGTAAACCTTCTGCCTTCAGTGGACTTCAACTGGATGAACGAGCCTCGTAGAGTTAGAAGGCCTTAATAACATGAATAATCTGGTGCTGGATATTACCGTCGCCCTGCCATGTTTTGTGCTATATGACGTTTAGAAGGACAAGTAAAGCTTACTTTCTTTGAAGAGCGTTTGGCGTACACAACTTCAAACCATTTTTCACCGTCAACTGAGGTCTTGTCAGGCGGCGATTCTTCTACCAAAGCCAAAGCTTTTGACTGTATGTGAGACTGTAGGAAACCAACTGACGAATTTCCTGTGAGCTGACATTTTGTCTAAAAACAGCGATATTGGTAGAGAATTTCCGAAAATTATTAAGGATTAATAAAATAGCAGGCTTCTGGTATAAGACAACAGTTCTCAGGAGATAACTGTGATATTAGGGTCCATGAAAATCATAGGAGATCTAACGTGTGGTGTTACTTATGCAGACAGTCTTAGGTCTACCAGGTGTGACATCAGTAAGTCCTCCTGTCAAAATGTCTCACGCTTAGAGAAAATACTAATGATTAAACTACGATGTGCATTGTGCAGCGAAACTGTTCCAACTTAAACTGATATACCGTAGCGATGCGGAGTGACCTATTAAAATTGTATGGCATAACTGGGGATTTCCGTTTTGCCTTAAAACTAAGTGACTGTTGAATAGTTCCTATTTCAAAAGACATGACGTGAGTCTGTGTGAAAGCTGTGATAAATGTGCAAGGGATGTGGGCTAAAACCCAGGGCGTGTAATCTTTGGTTAAGGTGGCCAGCAATTGTCGTTACAGTGCCACCGTTTTGTCGGTTAAATGTTGACTACTGATCCAACTCATTCACTGTGCGCAGAACTGGGAAGAACATTTTAACAGGATCCACGCGTTTACAGATTTTTAAAGATAGAGCCCTTCCATTGATTTTCCTAGCTAACCCACGGATATAAATAGAAAAATGAGTTGACCACGTAGCGCAATACAACAACTTATTACAACGGCATACCAGTGGAAGTGCACTTTACTGAAATGCCTATAGTGGTGAATAACTGAATTCCACAAAGCCTGAACTAGGACGAAACCCACGGGTGCAGCAACTTCCGTTTTCAAATCTCGCACGATCATCGTCCTCTAGATGGAGCCAGCTCCTCGGGTATGTACGAGCGCTTCCAGAAACAATTCCTAGTTGATTAAAAATCGGACCATTTAACGCAAGCTGTTAACTAACTGAGGATAATATTCAAGGACCAGAGTTTACTGAAAAACGAACACGGGTGGATTGTTTTTATTCATACTAAACCCTAACAATAATAATAGTCCCTGAGCATAAATACGGCTTTATAAATGACAAAATCTCGGGGTAAAACTTCAAGTTCCGTGATCATGAAATCATCAGCAAGGGTAAACATGGCGTGAACTGCGGGCTGCTCGAGTTACGGCTCGTCAAACTTAAAGCGATTAATGAATGCAATGGCCAATATGTGGCCACACAGCAAGCAAATGCCTTAGATGTTACAATTTTTCACGCGTTTTCTACCATTTCAATCGAAAGCTTCAATTTTAAATCCGATAAATTAGATATTTGAACCTAATTTTATACACTTTTATATTGGATGCCTTGTTTACTGATTTCATCACTAAGTCTTAAACCTTAATACGGTGAAATGATCGAGATGTCGGGAGGAAAGTACTTTGCCTGGATTCAGACTGTCCAGTGGAATCATGTGAAACAGATGTGAAAGGTCTTTCTGAATATTGGGTAAGCTGAGAAAGAAGCGGATGACGGTTCAGCAGACAAGCAGCCAGAGGATCTTCAGAAGAAACTTCGTAAATGAGGGCAGATTCTCAATGTGTGTAGTCATTGACCTACTAAATTGCCATGATTTGCCCAGTATTGCCAGCATCTAAAGAAAGATACATCTGACATCGAAGCATCGTAAGCTAGGGAGACTGTGCCACCTCAACTCTTATACAAGGCCAAAACCCGGACGACGGTCCATTCCGACAGGTGGCGCCTAGGCATCTACCGCTGGCTCACGTGTAATGTAGGCCCTTACAAACGTCCTTCAATGAGAAGACTAGCTTACACCGCTGGAAAATTTGCGCCATTAAAGAAGCAGTCACGAACTAGATAGCGATGCACAGTTACCAAGGCGAAGATATTAGCAGAGCATATCTGTTTCGGTTGCCTAGTCCCCAAAGGGACTGATCAGTGTCAGTAACTGAGATCACAAATCAACACGCTGCAAGACAATGTGTAAAACCTCGGCATGTATGAAATCGCATTTTTAATACAAACCATGAAAAAAGGGAATTCCTGGAATAGAAAAATCCGTTTCCGAGAGGTCTGCATAAACAACGCGTACAATCGCAGTCGTTGTTAATTTATGATGCAAAACCGAGAGAACAAACTAAAACAGGCACTTTATAAACGCATTTTATTGCCTCTTTGCAAAAAAATATCATTTGATGAGAAAATGGTACCCATCTTTGATTTTTATAGAAGACGATTCTTAGAACGCGGCTAAAACAAGGTTTTAGCATGCTAAACCCTAAATGAACTACCGATTCGGGTTCTCTGGAATAATGCTTTCAAAATAAGGTGTATTTCTCTGTGTTTGCATGTGTGTGTGCTCAAATAACACGTTGCAGGCTACTTGACAGCAAAATATTATTAGGGGGCGGGAGGAAATTCCCTCTTTAGAGATCGCATTTTCAAAAAAGACGTTGAACAGAACTCCATGTTTAAAGAAGCCGCTAGTCAATACTATGGGAAAGGAGCTTATGGTTATTACCGCGCCGCTCATGCTGGGGGCCGCTGATTTGCGCATAATGGCCACGAATTAACAAATAAACCGACAACGCGCAGGAATCAGCTGGTTAGCAGAACAACCGATAACTGCAGAACCAACTTGTGGCAGTATAACTAGAAAACAAATAATATTAGAAAGTTCAGCATGAACAAACAAAAAGCTAAGGAAGAAGAATCAAATAAAATCCATTAAAAACCTAAAAATATCTTCAAGATTTGGAATGGGGTAACAATTCTTTACCGATATCACTGGGTGACTGTATTTTTTTGCACAATCGACCGTGCCTTTCTAACCTGAGCTGGCCTAATCAACGTTACATCGAATGCCGATGTGCAGAAAACGGACCTATCATCCTCTTGTTTATTAGTAGACTATTCTGTCAACATTAAAAACTTTTTTCTGAATGTGGCTTTCATTTACACCGTCTCCTAGTACTCAGCGTGCGTTGCCTTTCGAATGGGCAACTCGCAGGGAAATACGTAATGGTCGGAACCGCCCTTCACAAAAATAAATGCACGTTTCGTTTTTCTTATTGTGTGCGCCTATGAAAAATGACAGTGTTAAGTTTTTTCCTGTTATTTCATTAGCAGTCAGACCGCAGCAATCTATAACGGTTTTCCTATAGACTAATTTACTTCTCTAGTGCGCCTGGAAAGGCTGACATGGAGATTCAGTTCGCTTGATAGGGTTGAGCAGATATTTTTGTGCTAATGGACCGACATGCAGAATAAATAAAGACTGATATCAGCTATATGGTGATATTACCCTAAGTTGAAGGGGTTCCCATGTAATCGGCTCGTCGCGGTGCACACTTGAAAATGGTTTCGCATTTTGAGTCTACGAGTTTTTAGTTTCTACCTTAGTGTACAATAAACGGTGCCTTAAAATTATTAAATATTTGTCTGTTTATTCTCCCGAATTTGGACATAGCAACTTGGACGTGAAAATTCTGTGGCTTTAAAAAATTCCACTGCTGCAGATTCTACCCTGCCACAGGATTTATCTCTTCTGGAATCGCAAGATTCAGACTTCGCTGGCATCCAAAAATTATGCGGACTGTTGGCCCCCTTAATCTGCTCTCAATCGGGTAGGGAGCTCAAACCAAGGCTGAATCTTTATATCCTCATATTCTCATATTCTTATTCACATCGTCGAATAATCATATTCTTGAATATCATAACCGAATCCCACCGTTAATTTCGAGACGAATTTAACATCACACGCATTTGCTTTGTATCCACATTAGTAGGCGAAGCTAAGGTGCCCGAAATGTTTTTCCACAAAAATATTTTCGTAGTCTGGTATCGAAAAAGTGCTTTAGTAAGGCATTCGATGAAGTGCCTCAAAACTACTTCTAGCTAAACTAGAAGCTATAGGATTTCGTAGTCCCTTTACTGACTTTATTAGATCATATCTATATGATCGAAAAAAGAGTTTTAGTGGGGTCCTCATACTCAAGTGCTTCCCCGATTGTGAGGACGATTAGGTCCTTTGTTTTTCTTTTTGTATATAAATGATATCTCATCGATAGTTAAACATTCTCAATCTTTATTTATGCTGATGACCTCGATTGCGTGTATTCCTTCTTTATCTCTATGAACGAACGATGCCTAGAACAAATTCATTCTGACTAAGATGCACTTTCGGCGTGGAGCTCTACATGGCAAATGGATTTCTCACCTTCTAAGCGTCGCTACATGAGTTTTGGGCGTGTAAGGCTGCCGCAACCTTTTATTTTTAAAGGTTGTCCTATGTTTGAATATTCCTCCACGAAGGACTTGGACCAATAAATTAGATCTTCCGCCTCATGCCGATAGAATTACGGCCAAAGCTGCTCATATTTTGGGCTTTATTTCTTATAATTTTTACCTTTCTAAAATTAAATTAAGACTTTATCGTATGTTTCTGCTTTCCCATTCTTGAATTTTGCTGTCCTTTCTTCGGTTTAATGAACGAATCTAGCCGTTCAAAAAATGAAAATGTCCAGAGACCTTTTGCAAAAAATCTATCGTTTCTGACTTTTTTAACTTCTTCCTAATCAACAAAATGCCAACTAACGAAGCTTAAATTTATTTGGGTCAGGAGACTGGAAGCAGGCTTGTGTCTCCTTTTCCGACAAAATAATAGCTTAACTCACCTCAAGCTTTTTGGCATTTCCCCTAAGAAATTCTCTACGAATTTTACGTCTCCCTGCATTTCCCACGTTTAAACGCTCTCTCTTCTTTGCTACAAGTTATAGCTTTCTTTTTAATAACTTGCCAATTGAAATGAGGTCGTTAACTCGTCTATCTGCATTCAAGCGAAGACTGCACACTTATCTTAACACTGGTTCTATTAAACTTTTATTTTCCTTATCTTTTCCCAGGAGCTTTCCCCATGACTCGGAGAAAGGACCATCGGGAATTTAAGTGACCCTCTTGAAACTATATTTTCACTACCTCCAGTCCCCCATGAGCCATGATGTCTTCCTTTATCACCAGTTATCCAAACGAGGAAGTCATTCGGACGTACACATTCGATGGTCCATAGTTTGAAATGCTGCCATTTCGTTGGATACTCACCATCATCAGCATTCAATTCTGGATCCTTAGATGCTGAGGCCTCAAGTTCATTGACGCATTTTCATGAGATTATGTTTCATACGCCTAAGTGATCAAGAACGAAAAATCTCGACGTTTCATTATCTCATTCTTAAATACTACGTTAGTATTACCCTACTCTTCCACCTGACCTTATTTTCCGAAGCATTTTTTCTCCTACCTTCTTTTTGAAAATGAAGGCCCATTGAACTCTGCCTCCATTTTTAAGGTAGGAGTTTTTTTACTGGCTATCTTTCTAGTTAAATATTAATTTCAAATCATCGCTTTCTGTTGACCTATCAGGACAAGTTCTGTTAAGTATTTGCACGTTTCATCTGCACAAATTGTCATAACTTTATTTCGTTACTAATGTTTCTTTAGACAGTGCCTTGCCGGTGCTATCCAAATACAAATTCTTTATTCTTAAATTCTTAAATTGCGTAGGACAGTGTTCCAACGCCATTTCGGCCATATTGACTTGGGCTTCAACAACCAAAAATAATACCCAAGTAGAAACTAATTGGAACTGCCACTTTTTTGCTAATTGTTCACCTTCGATAAACGAACACAATGTCTAGTTTGCTTAACGGATGTTGCCTGCGAAGACGAATCTTTTATAGCCTGTTTCAGTCTCCTCCAGAAATTCTGAGGGATGGAGCAGAAGTTAGCCAATATAAAGCCAGAAAAGAATCATGTTAAAAAATATATTTCTTATCCAACCCCACACATGGGTAGAGTGGAGGAGTGATTCACGAGGAATTTACAGTTTTCATGCTGATAGGTGTAATTTTACGTCCACGTGGCTCACTGATTAAAAGGAGATCCGTCCGTATCCTCAACCGAAGAGTAAAAGCTCGAGCTATGTTAGGTAATTGAAATGTGTAAAAAACGCACAGATAAAGTTTGGATAGAAAGTGAAAAATATGTTCGACAGTTTCTGCAATGGAAAAATTTAAGGAAATAAATGTGAAATAGACAACAATCGGTTAGATCGAATTTGCCATCTTGGTATAGACAGCAAGTTTTGCATCTCATCAGCGTCGGAGTGCCTGCAACCGATAAGGTGGTTTTCCGAGTTTCTTGGCTTCCGCCCATCTCCACCGGTTCAGTAATGGTTGAAGCTGATGACTGAGGTGAGCTAAAGAAAAAACAGTAATGAATGACAACCGGTCGTGAATAGGCACTGAAACACATAAAGTACTGGGATTTAACTGTGGTCAGATTTCAAAAGCTAGCAAGTGGATATCGCGAATTTATCCGAAAGCTGATATTGTGAGATAAAGTGCATTTTGTTATTTTATTTTATTTTATTTATTTTAACTAAATAACCAAATTATAGAATTTCAGGTTTGGAAAATCTATGGGTAATTCAGCAAGAATCGTCATAATAGAATCAGGCTTTTCTTCAAGTTTCTTTAGAATGTTGAATCCAGGTGGGTCTTTAAGAGCTATAATGAGGGTTTATTTATAAGTTAATTGGTATGCCATCTCTCAGCTTTTCACGCCCTGACAACTTTGCCGCGGCTAGTCTGTGACTGTTGTTCACCAGATCCGTGAGTATGCCTGTTTAACAACAAGCTTTCATTGAAGACCTTACGACCATCAGCCACTCATGGACTTGAGTCAGTGATGACAATGACTACTAAGACTAACTACGAAATAGCGTCTGCTGCTGTCGGGCAACGAGATGCCAAAGTCAGATTTTTATGAGTTATCCGTTAATTTTTGCAGCGAAATGAAATACTTTTCAACGGACTGATCACCGAGACCTTGAGGTATAGTGGACCATAAACCGTCTGTACTCCTGTAGGATGTAGACAGATTAGCTGTGAGGACTGACTAGTTGAAGCTGTGAGTGCTCATCCTAACAGTGATTCATTCGTGGGCGTACGAATAGGAAGAGTAATACATGAATAAGCTATACTTACTATAATTCTGAAGAAAGAAGGGACTTAGGCAGATTTTTGAGAAAACCGTTTTACATTGGATAATCAGAGAGTTCTGAATTTTCGTACGCATACCTAAATGTATATGTGGTCTGTCTCACAACTGTAAACCCTAATGTAATTTGTGAATTTTTTCGTTGATTAATTTTGTTGTCTGTATGAGGTGAAAAATGTGATTCATTTTAGTATGACCAAGGGCTGTCAGCAAATGGTAATGAAAATGGTTATAAAACAGCGGTCATCATATCTACAAGACCACTTGATGCTCAGGTGTTTCTTCGTGACTTGACTATGAATAAAAACAATGTTAATGCTGCGTTGTGTTCAGTTTTATAAGGTTGCCACAAATATCCAATAAGATTAAGGCAATATGATGATAAGCATTCCTAAATCCATTTGTTCTCAAACTTGAAGAACTGCGGTCACTTTTAACCCTTTATGCGTTGCTAGAGAAATCTAACTTCGGTATTTTAAGTGAAGGCAAAGCTCGGCTTCTGCTCAACGTTCATACGCTTTCTTGTGTGTGTATGTGCCCCCCTTACCGAGCCACGTGGTAGATGCACTGGACCAACACTGGGTCAAATCAGATTACAACAGGTGCAACAGGCGCAAGCAGTCCCATAACAAATGCCCAACATTGGCACGCGTAGGTGCAGGCTCATGTCGCACCCCATTTTCTCACTCCATGGGAGATTATTCCTTTGCACCCGATCCTTCTTCCGATTTTCTTGACAAGTTCTTGACACCGGGTGCAGGCGGGCAATGTAAGAGAGAATGCGGTAGATGCAGTGCAAGTTTACTGTCACTTAAAACTAATTTATGCAACAGTCAAAGTGGTTGCAGCACCGTTCTCTGGAGCATACGGTGGGCATCGTGGATTACGGCGGTCGAACTGACCTGAGGTGTCAGTTGTAGGGGGTACTAGTTGGGGAGGGGCACCACACAGGTAGCATTAGTTGGCTCCATTTGTGTCATGCAGGTGATGAATTCTCTTATGGCCGCTTCTAACTGCTTATCGACTCTCACCTGTGGCTCCTCGAAACTGGGATCTTCCCAGGAGACACAACCTGGGAAACCGCCAGCACTGGCGGGCTAAACCAGGTGATGGTCTCCAGTGTTGTGTGTGTCTTCACACCCGCTACGTCTGCTCTCTTCCCCTCTCCCCTCCCCACTGCCCTTCCCACCTCTCCTTTCCTCCCTCGAGTTCCTGCATAGAGAAAACGGAGCAGGAAAATGAGGATAATCAGTGATTACAAGTCAGCTAGGAAGAATATTTGGTAAGTCAAGGGAATAGGAATCCTCCACCGCCTTTCCGGAGGCCTTGAGTGAAGTTCCGCGGAAATAGTCGTAGCGTCAAGGTTGGGTTTTGTTTAAGGTTAGCGTTATGGTTAAGGTAAGGGTTAAAGGCTGGGGTAAATTTTTGGTTAAGGCTTGGGCTAGGATTACAACTAAATAACACCAAGCCCTTCTGTGAGGTTGTGCAAGGCCGCTTGAATTACTAACAGACGAAGCCAACCGATACAGCACTGGCCAGGTTCTGTGGATACACGAAAATCCACGAATACAACGTTACTCTAAAAGGCAGCTGCACATATAATACAACCAACTGGATGGCCTGAAAACGCAACTTTCTTCGAGATGGCTCTGAGAGGTCAATATATTTTGCCTCCTTAGTCCTTACCGACTAACAGGGAATAACCTTCGGACCGGATCGCAGTATGGCATCCCTCGATGGTGTTGAACTATTTGCGTCCATTCCACTAGACTTGGCGCACAATGTGCTAAGCAAATAGATCGAAGAAAAGTATGACGAAACGATGTTGCCCCTGAAAATTGATAATCTAATGCAGTTATTTGCATTCTCTCAATGAATATTTTTCATATTCAATGGTAGAACGTAGGAACAAACCGAAGGAACACCCCTGGCTTCTGTAATATCCGGATTAGTTATGGAATTTTTCCTTCAAGAGCTGGAAAAGGTCGCTTCAACTGCCACGAACCTACATTCTGGCGACGATACGTGGACAATACATTCGTAACTATTGAAAGGGACAGGCAATTGGATTTTCAAGACCTGCTAGATGGCCTTCCCTGACATTCAATTTAAAAGGGAAGAAAAGGAAGCCGGGAAATTACCCTTTCTTGAAGTGCTCATCACGCACAGACCTTATGCTAAAGTCAACAATACAGTGTACATAAGAACGAATAAAACCACCCAGTTATCCGGTTATCATAGCTACCACTTAGTAGTGCACACACGTAGTTGTGTTAGAGCTCTTTTCGAACTTGTAAAAACGCACTCTAGCGAGCCAGAAGGAAGAGTACAAGAACTATAGCATATCACGGACCAATTGGCAAACGACGTCTATCCGAAGAATTTCATCAACCGCCGCATACATACGTACCCACGAGGAACAACTTCAACACAGATACCAACAATCTGGCACTCATCATCGTACACAAAGTGTGTTAGAAGCAACAGGACGCATCGTGACAGAGTTGGATGCTGGCATCGCCCATCGTTTCGGAGCTATCATTCGTACCAGAATCCTGAAGTTGAAGAACCGACTGGATGCTGGTGAGTGATCGGGCGTATTATGTCACATTCCGTGCAAGAACAGTTAACAAGCCAAACAGGATAACACCTCAGCTCGCGAATATCCGAGCAAAAACGGGCCGTTTGAAGAGGTGAACCTTTTAGCACAAGGCCCACCCACACGCTGGAGGAAGGCTATGAGTTCGACTTCAGATACTGGTGTGGCAGGCCGCAAGACGGCGTGCGAACTGTTGGGAGCACGTTTTTCATAAAGCTAACTCCATCGATATATATATATTTACGTGGACCTTTTTATTACCTATCCATTACCTTCTTCAAGAGAAGAAATATTTAATGCAAAGCTCTTCAGTGAGGTAATGCAGGTCACTGCCTATGGAAATTTTGAGAAGTGTGTAGGTTTTCTCTATGTTCTGAGTTTCTGAACAATTACAGAATTTTAACTTTAAAATAATAGTCTTCAAAGGGAAAACCTACAAATTTCTCAAATTCTCCAGTGACAGTCACCTGCATTACCTGCCAGGAAAGATTTGTCATATATATTTCCAGTACCAAAGAAGGTAATGGATGGGTAAAAAAGGTCGACGACACATAAGATGATGACATAGAGAGTTCGTAGGTCGAATAATTCCCTAAAGGACATGAGCTTGCCTTCTGCATTCAAAAAACATTCGCACTATTTTTGACTATAGTCGGGGGGGGCAAAGGTCCACCACTTCAGTTGCTATTGCAGTTGGCCCAGAGGGTCCCGCTGCACTCAAAGAACAGACGGACCCCTCCGTGGACTTCTGCAATAATCCCTCACTAAGCCTCCACGCAATCTGTTTCTAGGGGACCGCTCGGTTTCCCCATCAGCCTTTTGAGGCATTCTAGAAAACTTTCAATGGCGAACGTGGTGAAGGAGTCAAGGATTTCATTTCCAGCTACCTCACCGGGGAGGTGTGTCACACTGTGAATGTTTTTTACCATTTGTTCTGTACCGTAAAAACCCTGAAAATGTCTATTAAAATCTTTCAATAGAGTTCTTGGGTGTTGGAAACCTGACATAAAATCCACAGAATTACTTAGGTATTTAATGAAAACCACAAACTGCACGAAATTCTCTTAATATTGACATTTCATGAGACCCCTCATGGCAACGAATCTAGCATACCATAGGAAATTTTGAAGTTCTGTGGCCTTCAAAATGTCAAAATCACATAACTTATGAGAATTTGTTTGTCGTCGGCTGGCAAACAGCCGATCATTAATGCTGCAGATGCTTATAGGTGCTAGTCTGTAATTCTGGCCTGCGGGACTTCTTAGCCACAGCTGCAGCATCTTCTTAACCACACATAGGCAAATAACGCGTATGGGATCAAAGAAAATATGATACTAGTCCCACCTTACAAGGTTAAATTGGAACTTATGTATGCGCGTGGGTCCATAAAATGTGCCTATGGCAAATACTGCTCTGCGGAAAAGCCTACTAATCATGTCCTTAAATAGGCTACAACTGCCTCCTATTCTACTTAAAAAGAGGTAAACCATCGAAGTTAAGATGAATTTCGATGGTTTCCGCCACACTTACTTCACCTTTATGACGCTCAATCCGTGTCATCATTTGATGACGGAGGCCGATGTGTACATATGCACCATTGACCACAGGAACAAAAGGATCCAGTGGGCTATTTTCATCAACCTCTCAAAGTTTGCGCAATAGTTCTCTTAGGTGAGAATTTGGTATCCGATGGCTAACATCCCACTGCCTCAAGTTCTCCCTCAAATTTATCTTCTGGTGTTCGTTGTGTGCTGCACCCGGGGGCATGTAACATAAGTTAAGTTATTTAGGGCAGCGTGCTCGGCACGTATCTATTTTTCCTCTTTGTAAACGATGTTCCTGATTGTTTTCAGTATGGCAGGCCCTTTATGTACGCTGACGATTTAAAAGTTTTCTATCGATATAAACCGGTCGATCGCAACATCTTGCTTGAGCTCTTAAAAAAGGATCTTCAGGCCTTCGCTCAGTGGTGTTGCACATGGCGCCTTTCACTTTCTTGGCACAAGTGCTTCGTTATGGTTTTCGGTGACAACCATCAGCCCCACCTAAGCATAGACGGTCACGACCTAAATGTTCCCAGAGTTATAAAGGATCTGGGTATATCATATTCTAGTTGTCTTAATCTGTTAGAGCATTGCGCCCTGATTGTCTCAAAAGCACGCCAAACTACTGGGTTTATTCTCAGAAATTTTAAAACCGTCAACATTAGAACCAGCCTTTATAAAAAGTATGTCAGACCTAGTCTGGAATACTGCTCGTTTCTATTTAGCCTTCTGCACGTTAGTGAACGAAAGAAGATAGAATTCTTCCAGCACTTCCTTACAAAAAGAGTTTTCTATTCAGAACACCGAAACCTGTCCTACCAACAACGCTGTTAGCTTACAAGTCTTGACCCGCTGTGGCTTCGCAGATTATAGAAGGGACTATTTTTACTGATTAAACTTTTAAACAATTGTACATTTAACCCCCTTATATCTCTGAGGCAGCTCGACCACTCTCGACGCACAAGTTATCGAGATGCATTATTATTTCTTCCTTTGGCACGCACCGTTAGATACCGACAGTTTATTTCGGTTAACGCTATAGCAATCTGGAATAAGCCACCCAGAAGAATACCAATTCAGCCAAGCTATCCCTTGTTTACGAGAGCTGTCACTTGTTTTCTACATTCAGCACACCTTCCAAAAATTGTGGGTGCTGAATCTGTGGAAGCTCTCTTCGGTTCTGATGGCGTTCACGGACTCTGAATCCTGTGCCGGACTTCATTCTGAGGGACAATATTGCTGGCTCTGCAGACCTCAAGTGGCCTTTTTCTCAGTCAACAGCGAACAGCCGCTCGCCGACATACCTGCTGGTGCAGAATACCGGATCCATAACACTGAATGGAGAAGTTCTTCACCGGGCACTTGTGTCAACGCTTCCCTGTCCTGAACTTTAATTAAGTCACTTAAGTCACTTTAAGTCACTTTATTGAGGGAAGTAGGCTTTCGTCCTTGAGCTCCCTATTCACATGCAAAAATGTCAAAAGTACAAAAGTTTACAGTGATATATCTGACAAATGAAAATGTAGGGTCATCGATATGTGTGGGCCAGGCGTAACCTGCCACTGTTTACAAAATCTTCATTATATTGACAATAGTTTCTCAGAAAATGAGGATCTAGTTTGAATTTAAATGTGTCAACAGTTTCTGAAAGGACCACCTCGTCAGGGAGTCCGTTCCATGCTCCAACGACCCTCTGCAAAAAGGCGTTCCGATGGACTTCCGTGTGGAAAAACTTCCTCTGCAGTTTAAAGGGATGACCCCGCAGATGTTCCGTCCCAGCCAATTCGAAGAAGTCAGCAAATTCTAGGGCACCATCGCGGCCTCTGACAATCCGGTAGGTTTGGATGAGGTCACCGCGTAGTTGCCTGTAATTTAGAGGGAACAAATCAAGTTCAACCAGTCTGGCTTTGTTAGGCAGATGACTTAGATTCTTGACCATCTTTGTAGCCCTCGCCTGCACTCGTTCCAGCTGTAGATAATCCTTCTTAAACCACGGACGCCAGGCCTGGATGGCATATTCAAGTGAGATCGAACAAATACCCGTAGGTTTTTGGAAGAGTTCCTTATCAATCTGCACAAATCCACGTCTGAGCGCAAATAAGACCTGTGTAGCGCGTTTAGCTGCCTTTAAACACTGTGAAGATGGTTTAAGTGAGGAGTTTATTAGAACACCGAGGTCCTTCTGTTCCTCAACAATTGAAAGGGGCTGCCCATTGAGAATGTATTGGTAGGAATCATCCTCCTCGCTGATCCTTCTTGAACGCAGTCTTAGGACCACACACTTCCCAACGTTAAAATTTAAGAGCCAACGAGCAGACCAGCTGCTAAGACGGTTGAGATCCTCTTGAAGTGCGTGCCTTTCGAAATCAGATCTGATGACCCTCCATAATTTAACATCATCTGCAAACATTATAGCGCTGCAATCCAGGTCGCCGACACAGTCGTTGATGTACACTAAGAAGAGTAACGGCCCTAATACCGAGCCTTGGGGGACACCACTTAGAACCGGAGTAGGTGTTGACTTTGAGGTATCGACGCACACAGTTTGCAATCTATCTGTAAGAAAGTCTGCGATCCATGTCAGCAGCATTCCTCTTATGCCGATTTCAGATAATTTGTAGATGAGACGTTTGTGTGGGACACTGTCAAACGCCTTCTTGAAATCAGTGTATATGACGTCAACCCTACCATTTTCGTCAAGTGCACGAGTCCACTGCTCTGTGGAGAGAAATAAACTAGAAAGACAGGAGCGATTCTGTCTGAAGCCATGCTGGAGATCTGAGAGTAATTGGTTTTCCTCAAGGAACTTCATGGTTGCCTTCTTGATTATTGATTCCATTATTTTACAGCAAATTGAGGTTAGGCTGACAGGCCGATAATTGTTGACATTAGATCGAGCACCACTCTTGTATATGGGGTATATATTTGCTGCCTTCCATTCGGATGGCAGTTTCCCTGATTCAAATGACGAATTAAATATATGCGCTAGGGGTTTGGACAGTTCGCTGGCCAGTTATTTCAAGAACTTGGCCGGTATATCGTCCGGACCAGATGACTTCGCTTCTTTCAGATTTCGCTGTTCTAGTTCCACGAGAGGTTCCTGGAAGATTATATATTGAAGCACTGGACCGGCGTCTATAACAGCACTGTTGACGTGGTCAAGCTGAAGTTCCGGTTCTCTAGTGAAAACCGAGGCAATAAACCGACCTAAGTACTCGGCTTTGTCGCAATTTTCAACGACTTCAACACCATTCCCATCCATGAGTACTGCTACTGGGTCCTTGTTTTTTAGTCGGCTATTGATATAATGGAATAAAATTTTTGGTTTATATTCAGCCTGTTGAATAATTCTTGATTCGTAGTTCTTCCTTGCCTGACGGATCATTCTTTTTACAGCGTTTCTTTGATGACGAAATTCTTTGAGATGCTCTGCTGACCCTATTTGCCTGAATACCTTCCTTTTTTTATTCTTCTTCTTTAGCTGCCTGTTAAGTTCTCTTGTTAACTCAATAAGTTGCAGTTTTTTCTCCTGAAAACACCTAAACAATGAGCAGGAGTTTTTTTCACTGTAAGCTAGACCCTCTCCTGTATATATTTTTTTGACCTTGCCTGTAAACTGGCCATTAATAAATAAATAAGCATGGCAGACTTGTATATTGTATACTATTTTATATTTTGAAGGGTTCCCGGCATTGCATTTGATGACCCTATTAATGTAAAAATATCATTTCATGTGCACAGTCAAGAGGAAAAATGGTGTACATTTAAAAAGTTTGAGTCAAAGCATAACATAACTTCAAATGCGTGTTCACAGCTATAGGCAAAATATTGTGGAAGAGGAGAAGAAACCGAAAGATTTTAAAAGGCTGGTTTTAATTAATCATGTTGTGAGAGTCGTTTTTTGTCGAATATTATTTCATTGAGCCTTCTTTTAAAATCAGAAATACTGTCAGAGGTAATCGTCTCACTTGGTAACAAGTTCCAAGCTCGTACCACTCGTCGGCTGAAAAAAACTTTCTGAGGTTCAATCGCGTGCGTTCGTTATTGACCTTGTAAGGATGACCACGCAGATGAGTTGTGCAGGCAAACTCGAAGAGATCCTCCGATCTCAGGGAGGGATCATGGCCCCGGATAATCCGGAATTTCCAGAGCAAGCTACACCGTTAGTGCCTGTAGGAAAGAGGAAAATAGTCAAGCTTTTTAATCTGTCTTGGTACGTAAAGTCTTAAATCCGTTGACCTTCTTCGTTGCTCTCCGTTTTACTTGTTTGAGGAGGTCAACATCTTGTATCATCCACGGTATCCAGGCTGGTATTCCGTAATCTAAGTGTGGTCTCACGAAGATGCCATAGACTTTTCCGATGAGATCAGGGGCGAATATTTTAAACGCACGTCTGATCCAATGCAGTGTACACGTTGCCTTCTGTACTGCTTTCTTAGAGTGTTCTGAGGGCATCAAATTTGCAGTTTTCCACATGCCCAGATCTTTGTGTGTTTCTACCTTTTTTAATGCAGTGTCATTAATAAAGTACTGGTGTTTCAGATATACTTTTCGACCGGCGCTTATGTGTAGGATCACGCACTTGGATACATTTAATTTAAGCAGCCACCTAGCCGACCAGGCATTTGGTTTGTCGATATTCGACTTTAACCCTTTTGCGTCATCAGCGCAGCTGACTTCAGTCCATATTTTTATGTCACCTGCGAACATGACAGCTTCAAAATCTAGGTCATTGAGACAGTCGTTAACGTAGATAAGGAAGAGTAGGGGGCCCAAAACAGAACCCTGTGGAACACCACTTTCTACTTTTGCCCATTCCGAGCTAGAGTTTTCAACAACAACCCTCTGTACTCTGAAAGACAAGAAACTATTGATCCAATCGAAAAGTTTTCCTCAAATTCTGACGTTCCAAATCTTCTGTTAAAGAAACCCGTGTGGTACACTATCAAAGGCCTTCTTGAAGTTTAAAAATACAACCTCTACTTGATGACCCTTATCTGTGGCCTTTGTCCATTTCTCGTGCGACTGAAGGGCCCTCGTGAGACAGGAACGTCCTGGAAGAAGTCCTGTTGGACATCACATAGGATATGGTTGTTTTCCATATAGCGCATTAAATGCCTCTTGATAATACGCTCCATTATTTTACACGCTATGCAAGTTAAACTGACAGGGAGGTAATTTTCACAGTTCAGTCCTGAACCTCCTTTATAGATCGGGGCGATGAATGAGCACTTCCATTCTTCCGGGAGTTTGCTTTCTTCAAAGTACTTTGGGAATATGATGGACAATGGTAAACACAGTTTAGAATTTAGAATTACGAATTTATATTTGGTTAGCACCGGCAAGGCACTGCCAAAGCAAACATTAGGAACGAAATAAAGTTATGACAATGTGTGCAGATAAAATGTACAAATACATAACTTGTCCTGCTATGTCAACAGTTAGCGATGTTTTAAAATTAATGGTGAACTAGAAAAAATAGGCAATGAAAAGAAACTCCTACCATAAAAATGGAGGCAGAGTTCGATTATTCTTCATTTTTGAATAGAAGGTAGGAGAAAAAAACTGCTTAGGAAAAATGTTCAGGTGGTAGAGTAGGGTAATACTGCAGTAGCATTTCAGAATGAGATAATGAAACGTCGAGGTGATTCGTTCTTGATTACTTAGGCCTATGAAACAAAATCTCACGAAAATGCGTCAATGAACTTAAGTCCTTAGCATCTGAGGATTCAGAATTGAATTCTGATGATGGTTAGTGTCCAAAGAAACGGTAGCATTTTAGACTGTGGACCACCGAATGTGTACATCCGAATGACGTCATCGTTTGGATGACTGGTGAAATAAGGAAACATCATAGTTCATGGGCGACTCGAGGTAGCGAAAACATATTTTCAAGAGGGTCACTTAAATTCCCGATTGTCCTTTCTCCGAGTCATGGGGAAAGCTACTGGGAAAAGATGAGGAAAATAAAAAGGTTAATAGAATCAGTGATAAGATAAATGTGCAGTCTTCGCTTGAATGCAGATAGACTAGTTAACGACCTACTTTCAATTGGCAAGTTATTCCAAAGAAAACTATACCTAGAAGCAAAGAAGAGAGAGCGTTTACACGTGGAGGATGCAGGGGGAGGTATAATTAGTGCAGAATTTCTTAGGTTATAAGGAAGATTAACGGAGGTAATGGCAGAAAGCTTGGGGATAGTTGAAATATTATTGAGTCGGAAAAGGAGACAAAAGCATGCTTCAAGTCTCCTGACCCAAAGAAATTTTAGCTTTAATTAGCTGGCATCTTGTTGAGAAGGAAGTAGTTGAAAGGGTCGGAAATAGGAGTTTTTTTGCAAAATGTCTTTGGACATTTTTCATTTTTGAACGGCTAGATTCATTCATTAAACCGAAGAAAGGACAGCAAAATTCAAGAATGGGAACTACAAACATACGATAAAGTCTTAATTTAATTTCAGGAAGGTAGAAATTATAAGAAATAAAGCAGCAAATCTGAGCAGCTTTGGCCGTAATTCTGTCGGCATGGGGCGAAATTTCTCAAAGTGCTACTGCAGGAAGTATATCCAGCCCAGGCGACTTGGTAGGCTTTAAACGAAGTAATTCGGTTCAAACTATGGTCGGTGAAAAGTCAAGGAGTCTGTCCACAGTTGTGGACGAGGAGGAGGTGGATGAGGAAGGAAAAGGAGGGGTTCACATTTTTTGACAAACTGGTGGAGTAGCAGCAAAATTATTAGGCTCTCGGGTGAAGACGGCCTGAAAAAAATTTTGAAAGAAGGGATGCTTTAACCTGGTCGCCGGTCTCCAGTTTTCCGTCTGCAGACCTAAGGGCAGGAATCATTTCCTGAATTCGCTTTGTACTCCATATGTAGCCATATAGCATTTTGTTACACCTCCAGAAACGATTTCTTTTTTGAAAGAGGACTGCAAGTTTGAATTTATCCACTTTGGGCGCTTTGTGGTTGTCCTTCTCCTGAGAGGACACTTGAGGTAAACAATCCTTTTTAATAACGAGCTCAATGTCGCCCAACCTTTATTGGTTCCACCATGTAGTTCTGTTTTCCAGGATATCTCTGAAATTTGTCTTCTCATAAGTGAGTAGTCCTCCTTCCATATGTTTCCTTCCCAAGTATCGGGTAAATTTGGTTTAGAAAACAGTGAATACACGAATCACAGCGTAATGGGATCACTTGACCCTAATGGCGGTTGATCCTGTAGGTCTAGCACATTGTCCTCAACTCGTGTAAAATTCAGATCAAGACAGTTTGACTGTTTTCCTTATCTCATCCGTGTTCCAAAGGTGACGTTCTGACCGAGACTTACACCAACTTATTGATAAACACTGCAAATTTAGCTATTCTCCTGTACGAAGCAACCTTTTCGGTGAGGAACAGCATTCACCAGGTCTATGCATAGGCCCAGGGACCCGCAACTGTTGGTTGTCCCGTTCCATGCCACATGGATTAAAAAAAGAAGGTAGAATAAGTTCGAAAAAGAAGGTGATACTGAAATTGCGAGGCAGTAATCACAAGTAAGACAAAACGCCTCTGGCGTAAAATAATCGGACAGCCTGTTCAGTTCAAATATACTAAACAGTCCACCTGTAGGCGAAAAGTTCCTGGCCCGGTTTCCACATTTCAGATAACCTTCTAGCAAAGACGTAATACCGTACTTCCGACAGATTTGGTAGCTTAAAAGCCCAGACACGTGTTTTGCCGATGTTCCTGCTGCTGCGTGACGCAACAACGAGGGCTTCCGCTCCTCAGTGTGCCCCCAGCGTTCTATATGCGGTTTCTTGTATAGCCTTCTTGCTGAAGTTACCATGCCTAATCGACTTGACATTCCACTGGGGCCCAACAGTCCTGCCATAGGTGGCTTGAAAAGAAGTTCGCCCACCACTACGCAAACGCCTCGGTGCGATAATATAAACGAAACAAGCCCTCATGTGCAGGGGAGTAGCCATAGAGCCAAAGCTGCGTGCATAATCGATGCCTATGTGTACCAGGTCACTTTTCTGCCGATGCTATTTATGCCACTTTTGAGCCTTCTACACAGACCTGACAGTTTGACCGTCGATTTCGCCGATTCCGCCGTATGCTCCACACCAGGTGGTGCAGGGACGGTGACTTGCGCGTGAATTAGTTTTAACGTGATAGTAGGCTTGCGCTGCAGCTACCGCACTCTTTCCTCCTCCCCAATCTGAGCCCGGTGTCAAGACAGAGTCAAGAAGACCGGAGATGGGAGAGGGCGCACGGGGCTAGCGCGGTCGAAGCCACCCCTGGGTGTACCATCACATCTGACTTGGATCCCACGGATTGGGAGTGCCATAAATTCCACATTAATAAGGAGCAATTGCAGTTTGACTCTCAGTCTGCCAGTCGGCCACTCCACACAAAACACACATTGGGCTGACCACGTGGTTCGAGTTATCCCGTCAGTTGGCAACCCTCCAAGCCACGGCTTTTAGCGCACCGTGATAGTTTCAAGCGCGTCAGATGGTTTAAAGTGAGAAAAATGCGCTGAGCTGTTGACATCGTTTTCTCCCCATTCCCACAATCAGACCACCATCCGAGCCAGTCAGTTGTCTGAGATGGGAGTGGGCGCAATTGCTGACGGGTCAGCGTACCCGTCTTCGCGCGCCACAGCACGACCTGGCCCCATAACACACACCAAGATTAACTAACTCAGGGGATATGGAGGAGCAATCGCCGTCTGACTCCCAGGCCTCTGGTCAGCCACTCGACACACACAACATATACATTGGGATGACGTCGGTGTCTGGTGCCACTCCACCTCCCTGTTTTTTTTTTTCGCGGTCTCTTCGAAAAAGCTGGTATCCATCTATCAAAACCTCGCTATCAATGATTTCGGCCTTGAGCCATGTTTCCGTAATGGCAACGACATCGGGGGTTCTCTCTGTGAAAAATGCACTGAGTTTATCTATCTTCAAGCATTGGTTCACAAACATCTCAATTTAGACTGGATAACTCCTCAATATATATTTCTGTGTGATTGAATGCTAGAATCTGTCGGTGCTTCCTGACACGAATTGAAATCCATCCCGGCCAGGCTGATGTCTGAAGAGTGTTCATATACCGAGTTCTGGAGTGCCTCCCTTTTGTTATACTATCTCTGTACAGTTAGGTACTTCCAATTTAGCGTCCGTTGTCTCGGTGAGCACCAGCCTTGATGATGTTAGGGGTCTGCCACAAGAAAGACCTCTTCATTGTTTTTATTTTTCCATCCTTTATTTGGAGCTATTTTACCCCTTTTCAGTTCTCCACTTCAGTTCGGTTATCAGCATCCTCATTTTGTGCCTTTCTTCTGTTCATAATAGGGCTGAAACATATCACTGTGTGAGCCACGGAGAGCCATTCTCCGTTCTAGGAGGCGTGAAGCTTGAAAATAATTTTCACTAAAGATGTAAAGAGGCCGCGGTGATGATAGTTCATGGGAAACACCCACTTTCCCTAAGCAGAAAGCTTTGTGCACGGTAACACATTCGCCCTCTTGACGAATGGCATTTTAGTATGCTCGGAAGAGACTGAGGTTATGTTCTACCCTTTGCAATCAGAGAAGTTACTCGGTAGCCCCTTCAATAACCAGGTTGCGTTTTCAGTCAAAATGCCTTTTTGGTGACTTTGTGCTCTGATTTGTTCATAGGGCATCAAAATCAGGAAGAACTCTACTCCGGTCAATGACGCTATTTCCATAAGTACTTACAAAGTTTCTAAATTTAATGACGAACCCCTTTTAAGGAGTTTGTCAATTTGTCTTGCAGTGGCTCCTGGATCATCAGCACATGATTCCGCTTGAACGTCTGTCGGCATGAAGGAGCTTTGTTCGGAGTTGGAACTCATTTTTTGTATAATCATCTTGGGCCTTTCAACTTCGACTTCTTCCTCTTCGGTTCCTGAAATTCAATGAGCTTTTTAACGTCGCCATTCGTTTTGTATCATCCAGCAACGAGGCAGCATTTGTTTGTGTATACAATCATTACTGATTATGTCTAAGCTGGATAAACTGTGGTAAGGTGCATGAACTAGTTCCATCACCCTTTTGATTGAAGGAAATTTCTAATGATTTACTGAGGCCTGTAGACGCAATGGAATTAAGCTCTACACTAGGTGTTCTTGAGGAAGATATGTTTGCATACGTAATTTACTTGTTGGAATTCTCGTTGTGACGGCTGTTTTATTTATTTATTGCCAGTTTACAGGCAAGATCAAAAGGGATATGTACAGTAGGGGGGTCAAGCTGACAGTGAAAAAAACTTCTGATCGTTCTTTAAAGTATTTTCAGGAGAAAAAACTGCAGCTTGTTGAACAGATTAAAGTTTAGGACAGGAAAGTGTTGACACAGGTGCACGGTGTAGTACTTCTCCTTTCGGTGTTGTGGATCTGGTCTTCTGTACTAGCAGCAAGTATGCATGCGAGCGGCTGCTAGCTGTAGACTGAGGAATAACCCGATGACGGACTGCATGAAGTTCGACCATTTCTTGTTTCAAGCTTCTTATCTCTTTCTTAAGCAATAGGAATTTCTATAGGAGACTTAAACAACCCATGAACTTTTCGTCCTCTTAAGTGACATTCATTAGTGTTTTCAGGCTTTTTGCCCGCTTATCAGGAGCAGACGTAGTAACAGAATATCTGGCTTTGCCATCTTTTTCTGTTTGTATGCAATTTTACTTGTCAGATTTCCACGTGAATGAAGCCGAGTAGTTAGATGCATCGCAAAATGTCTTTTCGACGAGAGTTCGAAATCCCGACCGCGGCGTCCAATTTTTATTCCTGTGCAGGTGAATCGTGAGCATCTGTGTTTTCCATACGTCTTAGAATTATATGCGAATGCATTTTCTTTATAAAGCTTCTTAAATTAACGGACGAGGGGTCAATAGTATTCAGCAGTCAGACTCCTAATAAGCATGTTGTGACTTCTCCTTCTCCGATTGAAAGTAAATTAAAGCAGCACAATGCTGGCGTGAATTTTGGTAGCAGATGGACGTTGATGCTTATAATTTTCAAAGGGATAACCTCCGGGACGTGGAAGAATACGCAGTGAATGAATATTTGTATTGCCACAGAATCGTCACGTCCAAGTAAATGACTCTCCAATTTAGATCCAACCTCAATCCTTGTCTTTATTGGGTGATCGAGCATCCAATAGGAAGATGCGTTCGGTTTGTGTCGGGACGTTTTGTAGTGGGCCCGTATTAGATGCGTGACGAATCCAAATTAACGACGCCCAAGAAAGAACAAGACAGTAGGCAAGGTGAAGAGTTTAGGGATTATTTGAAGCTATAAGTTGATATTCTATTGGGGGCTTGGTCCTGCGATGATCCTTTGGTGGGGATTGGCTGCCCTGGGATCCTTTGGTGGGGATTGGCTGTCCTGGGGAGATCTTCGGGAGGTCCGTAGGAGAAGGAAAGGCGATGGCTCGAGAAGCGTCATATAGCGGTCTCCGGTCCAAAGTGATGAGCCTCAATTCTCCTCGGTATTTATGTCGTATTCTCCAGACGATTTGATAGGTTAACATAGAATAGACCAATGGGTATGCGTAAATCATACTTTGTAGATCGAAAGAACCAATAGGGTTAAGAGTTAAGATTTTATGGACTTCCGGGCCGGCGCTAGCAATCTGCTAGTAATCTGGGCTACACGAGAAAATTGAGAAACTTTGATTCCATCTTTACATTGCCCCCTCCTGCGTAAAGTTTTCGCTGTTCTCAGCGAGCTCAATGTCATTTCGCAAACGCACAGAGTCCCTTGAATTTTGAATGTATTAAGGCATTATGGTTTTTTCTCCACCTTCAGGTGGGATTTCAACCCACATCTCGACCCCTTCATGATCTACGTAACGCACTGCATCGCCTGGGTGTTCTGCTCTGTGGTTATCTTCCATTGACCTTTCCCCCAGTGTAAGTCGATTAAAGTGAAGCGTGAATTCAGAGGTGAAAGGCCGATTTTGAACTTGAATGATGCAGGTCGTATCAGAGAGCATTCTGGTGACGGTATATGGCCCTGACCAGTCCATTACTAAAATACTCGGAAATCCCAGGAGAGTCGCATGTTCCCTGAGCCACACAACATCATCGACATCATATGGACACCCATGTGCCAGCCTGTCATAGTGTTCCTTTTGGTACCTCTTGGCTCCTTGTAAGTGTATCCGTGCTTCCTCCGTGGCTATACGCATTTTCTTGTGGAGTGCAGCGACGTAAGAACCAACTGGTATTTGATTATTCTCAAGAGGTACCTGTAGATCCTCTGGTATTCGCTTTTCACGACCACAGGTGAGTGCGGAAGGTGTCTGTTGTGTCGAAGAGTGAATCGTGGAGCGGTATTCGAGCATGTATGCTGGCAACGCATCATTCCACGTGAAGGGAGCCTGACGATCTACAAAGCCTTTAGTAAACCAACTAGCGTCCTATTCGTCCGCTCCACTTGACCGTTTCCTTGTGGATGGTAAGCCGTGGTGCGCGTCTTATTGACCTTTAAGTATTTACACAGACTGTGAAGGACCGCGTTTTCAAACGAGGACCCTTGATCCGAATGGATCTGTTCTGGTGCGCCCCATCTACATTCCCAATTGTTAAAGATGGCCTGGGCAACAGTTTCAGCCGACATGTTGGGAAGGGGTTCCGCTTCAGCCATCTTGGTAAAGAAATCAACCATCACTAGAATATATCGGTTGCCCCGAACTGATGGCGGTAGTGGTCCCACTAATTCAACGCCTACACGTTCGTTGAGGTATCCCGTCAGAATAGGCTGAAGAGCAGCCCTATTCAGCTGTCGTGGCGGTTTGATCTGATTGCACAGGGTGCAATACCGAATAAATTTCCACACTGACCGCTTAAAGTTAGGCCAGTAGTATCGGCGCCTAAGGGCCCACTCGGTCTTATGGATGCCCACGTGCCCCAACTGTGTGTGGATTCTATTAAGAACCTCGTCTACCATGGATAAGGGTAGAAGAATACGTCGCGGGTATTTTTCGCCATCCCGATAGAACAAAACGTCATTATCCATAAAGAGTTTTTCCCACACCGTGTGCAATCAACGCGTCTCATAGCTATGGCCTCTCAGTTCAACTGCACTAAGTGGTCGAGAACCACTTAACTTCCTATGATATATCGGGCCAATATGAGGATCTCCTTGCTGAGCTTGCGCCCAAAGACGGCTTTGGTCGTCTTGTAGTGTACGGCACTAATGTTAATGCTTGTACATGACGGACATTCGCCATGGGGACGGTAGGGCTTCCGAGAGAGAGCATCAGCATTATTGTGCTGACGTCCTGGACGGTATATGCATTCGAACTCATACCCGGCTAGTCTCTCTTGCCACCTAGCGACCTGTCCTTCAGCGTTCTTAAAGTTCTGCAACCAGGTCAGAGAGCTATGATCCGTGCGCACGATGAAAGGCCGGTATTGGATGTATGGCCGGCATTCCTCCACGAAGTGGGTGAGTGCGAGCATCTCCCTTCTGGTCACACAGTAACGGCGTTCTGCCTTTGTCAGGGATCGGCTAAGATACTGAATAACGCCCTCTATACCATCTGGTTGTTGCTGGGAGAGGACGGTGCCTATGGCAGTGTCACTAGCATCGGTATCTAGAATAAATTTCCTGGCTTCATTGCTTATGTCAGGAAAAACTAAAATAGGAGTGGTGCACAACTTATCCTTCAACGTCTGGGAAGCTACTAGTACAACCAGCAGTACACTTAAATTGTACTTCTTTGTGGGTCAGCTTGTGAAGCGGACCAGCTATGTGAACATAGTCTTTGATAAATATTCTATAGTAAGAAGCCAATCCTAGAAAACTGCGGACTTCAGTTACGTCCATAGGGGTGGGCCACTCACGGATTTGCCTAACTTTATCCTCGTCCGTTTCGATGCCAGAGGCCGAGACTACATGCCCTAAAATCTTGACACGAGGTCTAATAAAAACACATTTACAGGGCTTAAGGGTGAGACCAGCCTGTCGGAGACTGGTAAACATGGCACGGACATTGCTAATATGACTGTCAAAGATGACTGTCAAGAACAATTATGTCATCCATATAAACAAGGCATGACTTGGGAATGAGTTGAGCCAGGACTTGATTCATTAGCCGTTGAAACGTACTTGGAGCATTAGCTAGGCCAAAAGGCATTGTCTTAAACTCGTAAAGACCCAAGGGGACTGCGAAAGCAGTCTTCTCTCTGTTATCGGGTCACACTTCTACTTGCCAGTAACCGGCTGCTAGATCTAGAGTAGAGAATACCGGATTACCCGAAAGGGCATCTAGGGTTGCATCAATCCTGGGCAGAGGGAAAGAATCCTTAGTTGTCACTGCATTTAATTTGCGATAGTCAACGCATAACCGCATAGTGCCATCCTTCTTCATAACTAACACGACCGGAGACGACCAAAGTGAATTAGACGGCCTGATAATTTTCCGGTCTAACATACCATCGATCATGGCCTTTAACTGTCTGGTAGAACACGGGTAATCGCCTAGGAGGAATCTTCGTGGGCCAAGTCACACCCGTATCAATCTCATGCTGAGCCACATTAGTACATCCGAGTAAACGGCCGTCCCAATCGAAGATATCTTTAAACTCCTCTATCAAACTACATAACTTAGACGTGCTATCCTTGTCAAGAGTAGGGGGCACTAAATTATTAACCTCCTCTAACCTAAATGCATTAACTACATGTTGACTATCCGGTACCTCAGTACTGAAAGGCACCTCAGTATCACCGACATGGAGAGTGTTAGATATAAAATCTAAGGAGCATTTAAATGCATGAAGAAAGTCAGCACCTAATATACAGTCCCACGCAATGTCAGGAAAGACAACAAACTTATGATTAAAAATAACGTGACCTATTTCCAAATTAAGCTCTATCATGCCTTTATGTCGCAAAGTGGCTCCGTTTGCTGTCTTCAGGCTGACCTTAGGTTTTGTGCAATACTTCACTCTAGCCTGAAGGTGAAGGAAAATGTTCTGCCGAATGATGGAGCAGCCGGCTCCTGAATCAACTAAGCATGGCAACTTAGTATTTCCTATGGTTGCATCTATAGCAGGGTAGTGTGACATGTAACCTACGTTTGCAATAAGCATATCAGATATAAATATGCACTTACCAAGCGCTTCTTCCTTACCTGAGGTGATCACATGAACACCTGGGGAAGGTGGAGGGCGGGTCTGACAACCACGTTGTTGCTACCAGTTCCCACGTCGAGGAGACTGTGGAGAGCCTCACCAAGGAGAGGTCATCTGTGGAGGGCCGCGCCAAGGAGTTTGGGGTTGTGGAGAGCTATGCCAAGGAGGAGTGGGCTGAGAAGGGCCCCACTGCCATTGAGCCGTTTGCGTGCCAATGTCGCGGCTCTGTCGCTGTCCCATGGCGAAGACATCGACTGGAGAGTCCTGTATGGCGGCAGGAGCTTGATGACACCCAAAGGTTGATGGGGAGGAGACTTGGACCAAGGGACAGGCCGTATAAATAGCTTCCTCTCGCCAAGCAATATCGAGGGCAACCTTGATGCTGCTGGGGGGTCGCGAAGGAATTGGCGCCTGATCTCAGGGAGAATGATCCCGTCGAAGAAGTTCTCCAAAATCCTGGCCTCGAGCTCGGTGAAGGACTCGGTTGGGTAGGCTTGACGGGCCAGGACTCGAAGGTGTCACTGGAAGTCTACGACAGACTCGCCGGCCTGTTGCCGGCCACTTTTGAGGGTGGACGGGCAACCCAAGGCATCGACGACCGTCCGAATTCGCACCGCATAAGCTCGAAGATGGTCGCTTGGGTGAGCGACGCTGTAAGGTTGGCAGCCCTGGCCACCGTGTACACTTCGTTGTCTAGCCGTCCCAGGATGGCGGCTGGGCGGGCACCTTCTTCTACGGTCTCCAGATAAACCTTCATGTGGTCCTCCCATAAGTCATAATCGTCATATACCGTAAGCTTATCCGGCTTAGGTTGACGGCCTCCAGAGCTTGAAACCCGCTCCATCGGCTGGACAAGCCTAGTTGACAGAGCTTCGGACATTTAATATCCCACCGCTGCCACCAAAATGTAGTGGGCCCGTATTAGATGCGCGACGAATCCTAATTAACGACGCCCAATAAAGAACAAGACGGTAGGCAAGGTGAAGAGTTTAGGGATTATTTGAAGCTATAAGTTGATATTCTATTGGGGGCTTGGTCCTGCGATGATCCTTTGGTGGGGATTGGCTGCCCTGGGATCCTTTGGTGGGGATTGGCTGTCCTGGGGAGATCTTCGGGAGGTCCGTAGGAGAAGGAAAGGCGATGGCTCGAGAAGCGTCAGAGAGCGGTCTCCGGTCCAAAGTGATGAGCCTCAATTCTCCTCGGTATTTATGTCGTATTCTCCAGACGATTTGATAAGTTAACATAAAATACACCAATGGGTATGCGTAAATCATACGTTGTAGATCGAAAAGAACCAATAGGGTTAAGAGTTAAGATTTTATGGACTTCCGGGCTGGCGCTGGTAATCTGCTAGTAATCTGGGCTACTAGAGAAATTGAGAAACTTTGAGAAACTTTACTTGTTGGAATTCTCGTTGTGACGGCTGTTTTGCCGGGTAAACAATGAACCTTCTCTTTTTGATCAACCATTTCTTGTTTCAAGCTTCTTATCTCTTTCTTAAGCAATAGGAATTTATGTAGGAGACTTAAACAACCCATGAACTTTTCGTCCTCTTAAGTGACATTCATTAGTGTTTTCAGGCTTTTTGCCCGCTTATCAGGAGCAGACGTAGTAACAGAATATCTGGCTCCGCCATCTTTTTCTGTTTATTTTTTTGCAACTTTACCTGTCAGATTTCCACGTGAATGAAGCCGAGTAGTTAGATGCATCACAACATGTCTTTTCGACGAGAGTTCGAATCCCGACCGCGGCGTCCAATTTTTATTCCTGCGCAGGTGAATCGTGAGCATCGGTGTTTTCCATACGTCTTAGAATTCTATGCGAATGCATTTTCTTTATAAAGCTTCTTAAATTAACGGACGAGGGGTCAATAGTATTCAGCAGTCAGACTCCTAATAAGCATGTTGTGACTTCTCCTTCTCCGATTGACAATAAATTAAAGCAGCACAATGCTGGCGTGAATTTTGGTAGCAGATGGACGTTGACGCTTTTAATTTTCAAAGGGATAACCTCCGGGACGTGGAAGCGTACGCAGTGAATGAATATTTGCATTGCCACAGAATCGTCACGTCCAAGTAAATGACTCTCCAATTTAGATCCAACCTCAATCCCTGTCTTTATTGGGTGATCAAGCATCCAATAGGAAGATGCGTACGGTTTGTGTCGTGACGTTTTTGCCATTCGAAGGCGTGCAGTGGTGTTCTCTCGTCAGTCATGGATACGCTTAGTCGTATGCACCTAAATTCCTTTAACTTTATGTTAAACGATGGATTAAAACGCCTCACTAAGGTAATTTCTGAAGGAGGTCTTACCGTTTTACAGCATTTAACGCCAATACATTTCAGTACGCCCGCACGCGAAAATTTCTCACTGTCGATCGACGTAAGACATTTGTATTCTTTCAAGCTAATTTAAGTAGCTTCTTGAAGTTCTTCCTCCGCGTTGTCCTGACAGAAAAAATCCTATTGTATATCCACATGAGGTACGTGCATGCTATGCATTTTCTGAAAGGCATTTTTAGTGTCGTAGAACCGGCCAAACTTATGGCGGCAGCCTCCTTGTTCATGTGCGAATATCGAGGAACGGTTCTGACATGGGCCTCATTGATGTAGTTTCCGAAAACTTGCCTGTTATGGTGCTGTCGGCCGCATGTAATCTTTCCGCCCTCCCACGGAGTGAATTCGTAAAATGCAATGAAGAAGAAAAGGAGCTCGGTGGATACTTCATAATTAATGGTAAAGAGCGGCTTTTGCGCTTGCTCATTATGTCGCGGCGGAATTATGTGAGTTTGCATTTTTGAAACTTATGTTGGACTATATATCCCGAAGCGGTTCCCCACCTAATTCTGAAGACTGGTCATAGGGAACATCAAGCTGCAATCTATAGTTGTTCTGTTATTTTCCTTGCATGTATACTATCCGTAATGTTTTAACTAGTTGAATCAACAATTTTACGTTTATGAGTAAACATTTTGTGGCCTCTTATCTCTTTAAGGCCAATGCCTCATGGATGAGTAATCATCACTTGGCTTGGCTGCACCCTCCCTGGCTATTGGTCTTCGTTATTTTTAGTGTGGAGTCGTACAATGATCCTTGCATTTACCGATTGTTTCTTTTTATCCATATTTTCAGCCACTTGCAATAGCTCGGTCTTCTTTCAAAAAAAGAGGCGCAAGCTTCACCGAATTTGCTATCATTATGCGTTGCGTTCGTGAGGATGAAACTTCATCGGTAAGATGCTTTTTGGAGAAATCATTTTCAAAAATGTAAAACGTACTGCCTATCAATCATTTAGGAGTTTCGATTCGGCCGATCATAAACTAAGTAACAGAATATTTACATGATAGGGATTCATGCCCGACAAAGTCTACCCGCATCTGGATAACTGTGGCCTTAACGTAGGTACGATCAGGCGGGAGAAGACCTCCCGTTTTCCATTCCATTGGAAAACCGCCTTCAAATGAATTAAAGTACAATTTGTGCAGTGGCTAACTGGATATTTTGTTTTCGCTTGCGCGTGGAACAAAACATTCTACTTTCATACTGAAACCGAATCAACTATTGTGGGCCATTTTTGAATTGACACCATAATGTAGCCCATTTGGAAGACCATAGGAATTTTGGCATTAAACTTGCAGCAATAAGTACGGCAATTGAAAAGAGAAAAGGATTGCTGTTACTGCAGCACCATTATAACACACTATAGAGATCAAAGTTCCTAAAAGCTGACGATTTTTAATGTGCTGGGCATATATTATCACTTATACATTTGGCTCACTCGCTACTTTGATAGCCGCTAAAATGCTTGCATCATATTTTTGTTACTTAACTTTATCCCATAAATGCACCTTTTTTCGTCCCATGAGTCCCACGAGTCGGCGCTTATCCAAAAGACTTAAAGAACACATCCCAGCATGGCTGAGCAAAGGGGAAGTCACGAGCATAAAAAGCGCCATCCTTGCACATCTTGTTGACACCGGGCATAGTGTGGACCCCAGCGAAGCTTTCCGTGTAATTTATAAGGTCGTACCAAACTACCCCAAGCCACCGGGTAATCGTCTACTAGCAGCAGCAGCGACTGCCATTAGGTTGAAGAAGCCGGTCTTAAGCGCACAAAAGAACCTCGTACAAGCTCCGCGCTTAGCTTGGCCAACGGCCGCTTAACTGCATACATCCCCCCGTGCAATCTCTGTCCTCCCCCTTCTCCTAGAACGGCTCTACCAAACACTTATCGCCGCCTATCACACTGTCCCTTATCGTCCTCCCCCTACGCACATTTCTCAGACAACCCACACAAACGGGCGAACATAATCGATTTCATGTTTTAAATTTCTACTGCGTTCCAACGTTTCCCCTATAACTGTACTGGCCTAAAGAGAAGTTATCGAAAGCAGCGCGTAGGCTCGCCAAGTCGTCTTTTGAAATCAATCTGTCCAAAACTTCATGCAGGGATTGGAGTACGTCGTCCCTGTCTTTGCTTTTGCGCATGTAACCAGACCGTGACTTGCCTATACTATTTAGGAACTAATGGAGGTACAGGTAACGCGTAACCAGATGGGTGTGGCATTGACTGAATTGCGGGTGGCTAATCAGTCCTCCTACCGTAGACGGCTCCCGTTCGGAATAGCATTGAGATCTCGCCATGGTTTTGGAAATGCCTTCCGTATGCGGGATCCTCCGTTATAATCTCGACTGCCTTGTTTTCTTCACGCCAGTCTATTGCGTGCTTTAGACCCCTTTCGATGAATGCCCGTGGGTATCTTTTGACGGATAAACTCCCAAAGTTGCGCTGGTCTTTCTTGACAACTGACATAATTCAGGTAGTTTCCACTCCACTGTAAGATGTGCGCATGCAACTCTGTTCATGTTGTGACGGGGTGTTGCTGTAATACCTTGGTACCTATAACATGTTGGTTGGTTTCTTGTTTATCGTTGTAACCCTGTGACAATGGACGTGGTCGACCAAGAAGGGAACTTGTAATTCATTTTCCTATTTAACCCTGAATTCTAGCTCCGGGATGGCTGGGTTCAGCTTTTTCTTCCAGAAATCATCCCTATGTGGTCTGTGAGGCGGAAGGACTCGTTAACACAGTGGGCCTCAAGCATCCTCCGAGGTGCTGGACAACGGTCTCGACTATCAGTCTGGCGTTTAGTGACCCCCTCGATGTTCTTTCTAGTTGCTTCTAAACGTTTCAATAAATTATGAAAAGGGTCATGCAGCATTATTCTACGATTTCAGTGAGATTTTAGACTTCATCCTACTGCTCGTTCTCGTGATACTATTAGTGCAGCGGATTGCTGCTCTTTTTCACTGCGTTTTGGTATAGGGACCTGAAGTGCGAAGCAATATCGACTGACACTATTCTCTCTGTTCAATTGCATGCTCTCCAATCGATTTAAAAATTGCTCGGGTGATTTTTTTGCTTATTTTGAGTCAGGTTTCAAACATTTCCATTTATGGAACATTCCGTTTGCGAACCCGTATTTGAACGTTATTTGAACTGAGCCGATGAATCGGAGTGTGACGTAGGTTTTTACATTTTGCGAATTGGGGAACCCCGCTGTAGTGCAGTGGGGTTCCGTTTTTGACCGGGCCAGTAGCCCAGGTAAGACTGTACTGTTAATTTAATATGATTTTGGGTCCTTCAGAGGGCCAGGGGGTTGTATTAGTTAATTTTGTCGAATCAAACGGTGAGACTTACTTTTTTGTGGATAGGATGGCCATTTCCTTGTCGACTCCAGCCCCGCCTTAAGGCCTTGTATTCCTTCCATCGTGTGTTGGTTTTCCTGTTTGACTTGAGCAAAGCGAATTTATGCTGGAGGAGACCTTTTGATTCGTCCGACTTTCCAGTCCAACACGACATCAATTCAAAATATACAAGGAAGTTTATAGGACCAGCGTCAATCCTACCAGATTCTTACTCACACCAAATGACCCTTAAGACGCACTAAGCTTCCTACGTGAGATATCTAGTTTTAAAACTTGCTCCGATTATAGAGCGTAGTGCTCGGAACATTATCTGCTGCATCCTTGTTTGCCCGTTTTTATCGCGCCAGGATTATTAGAGTATTCTCCTGTGCACTAGCAGCTGCTTTACGTCAGCTGCATGTCACTAACAAGTTACCGGCTTGGACGTTGCGAGTGTGGCTCTTAAGTCAGTGGTGCTTCTTTCGCATCCGGACTCATTTAGGACATCGTTTGTTTTCCAACTTCCGCATTGTTATGCGACTTGTAAGAGGGACATGGTGCAACTAAATTCACCATATATGCACGAAGAAAAGAAAACTACGCGTAAGTGGGGCAATATCGAAACAGCTTCTTTTCCCTAACGATAAGGTGATGGAAATGCCTCCTTTTCAGGTTCCACCTTGACAATGAAGATGAGTTTCCTAGATAGAATAAGGGAGAGAGAAAGGTGCGTTTACCAGGATAGAAATATTAATCATTTGACGTTTCCACAAGCGAATTCGTTTTTTTGTCAGATTGAGGTGTCCTCTGTACAGTTTGCATTATATTTTGCGCGTCCTGTTCACTGATGGTGACTGTGGGAGAGAGGACTGTGCATTGCCCATGTAGTGCTATCGCCGTTGTCGCTCTTCCATTGGATCATGGATAGCAGTGCGGACGTGCAGTTTAAACGTTGCTGCCTGAAACATCAGATTGTAAATATACCTGCCTGTGAACGCCCCGCTTTCTTGTGATATGTTACCAGGGAATCGAATCTTTAAAACTGGCAATGTCAACTACAACCTCTTGGCTGTAAGAAAACGTAATCTGCCGGAATTTTTCTAATTTTTTGTTGTCTCTCTGAAAGTAGACTTCTCGCCTATTGCCTCCAGAATCCACCACTTTCCTCACATCTTACTGCAAATACCGGAGTTACGACCACTCTTCGCATATCAACTGGTTGACCAATAGTAAAGCGTCTCTTAAGGTTCCCGCCAGATCTGTTTATATATTAGGCTCCATTCTATGTCCTTGTGCCTCTCTTTATCTGCGCCTTTACTGCCCAGCTTGTTTTTTTATGTAGTTAAAGTGTGCTGTGCATTTTGCTCTTTTTCAGCCCCTGATGCTTCACTGGTTGCTGAACGGTGAACCGTTCCTTGCGTTTACTGTAGATCGGGAACAATTTTTCGTGCCTATTTCGTTAATCCTACGGGTTGGTTTACCAGTCAAATCAAATTTATGATTCAGGCCTTAATGGATAAGACTGAGTTGGAGATTTACGAAGACATTCGCCGTGGTGGTGGAAACTCCCTATTCCTGGAAGAGTAAGCAGACTTTCGGTTGTCGTTTATTAATGGTGCTAAGCTTGTGAATAAATTCGGCCGAGTTTTTCACAAGTGGGTCAAAGGAATTATTCAAATCTGCCAAAATCTTCTACGAATTAAGATTGTTTGCTCGACTCGCTTTGTTTCTCTCTCTAGGACTGTCTCGTCTTTCTTTTTAGGCATGCTATGCGAATTTTGCTTCGCCTACAAGAAGATGACTATAGCAGTCAAGTCCGTGCATTGCGCACCCTGGGAAAACTCTTTCGAGAGCGTATGCGTCTGCCAGATACCTATACCGACTACGCGGCTGGAGAATACCTGATGAAGTAAACCCCGCGTGCCAATCCCTTGCATCTTTAATATCTTATTTGCAGTGCTACCGATTAGAGGGTATTAGGGTGCGTTATCCAGAAAGAAGACTAATAAACCTACTGTTTTACTTGTTAATTTACAACCTTCCGGCGGCTTGTGGCCCCTCATATTTTCAACCTAATTAGCAAAAATTTGTTGGCAGAATGATCAGACACGTTTTCGGATAGAATTGGATCAAATCTAAAATACACACTCACGCAAACGTTTGTCCGGATATTGTACCAAACGGAAACAAACCAAACGGAAATCAGAATCCTCTCGCTTCGCAGGCTATGGTTGTTTTAAAAATTTTTAAAAAAATGCTAGACCCCGTAGTTTTTTTAACAACTGGAGTCATACACCGTCAGTGGCCGTTCATAGGCAGACAAAACCTGCCTCACTGTCCACCCAGCTCCTTCCTTTTCATTTGGTGTTGTACTAGGAAGGTGTAGCACCGTTTAAGCGTCTTCCACTGGCCAATGCCTCCTCGAAGCAAAAGTGCGTTTGTTCCTACCAACAGGTAAGGGTTGCCCCAACCTTTCCCTGTTTATTTTGCATACTGTGCCCTTTCACGACCACCTTACCTATCATTTTAGACACTAGTTGAATTAATCAGTCGAGAATTGCACACAGATGCTTCTAGCATATCACCATTGTGCTCTATACATCTCAGGTTATCGGACCGATTTCAAATGACTGGTTCAACTACCCGCTAGAGCTTCGACCATACCCGATTCACTGATAGCCCTTTATCCTATTCTGCCCATTATAACTGTGTTAACGTTTTTTTCTATCGTGCTTGTTTGCTGCTTGTCTGAGTCGCCTTATTCCTACTTTTAGGGAATACATAGCCATCCACGTTGACGATTTTGCTTCAAAGTACCATATTCTTTGGTAAGTCAGTTCTGTTTTAACCATGAGTGGTTGTAATTGCATTGCTTCCTGCACTTTTGTCCCCCGCCCTTCTTGCGCGCTGTGGTATTCTTATGGTAAGGAAAGCGGTCATGTTTTCTCATGGTGTGCGTTACTTCGGCAGCGCTGAGTCTGCGTAAAACCTTATTAGTCGCCGCACACACCTATGGCGGGCATTAGATGGGGGGCTCGTTTCATGTCAGCCGTTGCTCCTAATCCTGACTCCTTTCGATCAAGAGCTCGGACAGGTTACTGATTCATGTGCATGGGAAGAGAGACCGAGATCGATATTGAGGTCTCCCTCCTTAGGCTACTTCTACTCATTTCCTCAACCATACTCAATCGTACACCTAAAACAGTCAGACTACGCTAGAAGTTGGGATTTCTGTGGTTATCAGATGAAGGGAGCATGGTTGTCCTGTGAGATGAGGGTCAAATTATAATGACTGCTTTCGTTCACACTAACAGGGATGATTAAATCGCGGCCATTAATGACTTTGACGCGGACCGATAAGCGCTGCCTCTACTACTCTTATCTGCGACTGTCTCTGATGATAGGTTCGAGTGAGAATGTGAAACGTCACGACAATGAACTTTTTGTTACAGCAATCGAATCTTCTGCAGCTGAACTGCCTCCCATATTTTGTGTGATCTGTGCAAACGATGGTCCTCTATTTGCTTGTTCAAAAATCTTTTCTTCCATAGTTTATTCTGTGATTTGTCTTTTCGATACCAGAATATGCAGTACTGAAAATGTACCCGCTACTTGCTTTTCCTGTGTTCTAATAGCTATATGATCCGTAAACTGCACGCTTTCGTTTCGGGAAAGTGTTGCGAAGAAAGCAACGACAATTTAATGTTTCAAGAAGTTCTCCTCCCTGGTACCCTTTACCTTCAAGTTCTTCGGGTAAGTTCTCCCCTCCTTCTCATAAAGCAATTTCTGTGGTTTCTGTTTTTTTATTGGTAGCTAGGCACCAGCATCCCTCCCCCATCATCCCCACCCACAATCTCTTTCCACCACCACTATCACCTTTGCTTTATTCATTTTAAATGCAGAGCAAGCTGCTTTCGTTCCTGAACTCCACTCGCGAACACGTTCTGTCACGGATTCGCAAATCTTCGACGCCCGTTGATCTACGTAAGTGTCTATCAATTGAAATGCCCTTTACGTGGGTTCCCCGCTTGTTTTCGAGACCACCATTTATCTCTTCTATCACCACGTTTTCTCACCTCCGAGTGTCCGGAGTTACCATCTTCTGTTGTGTTTCCCCATCACGTAGAACTTGAAGAATTTGACTAGAAACTCGGTCGAAGATTTGACGTTTGCTGAGCAACACTAACACTCACCGGAATTTGCGCGTCCCAATGCTCGTGTTGCTATGTAATGACAGTCGCCAAAATTGTGTTCTGTTTTGTTGCAACTACATTTCGTCGTAGCCACCATAAAAATTCCAACACGAAAGCCTTTAGTATTATTCTCGGGATCCAACTACCCTAACCGAGTCTTCTTAGCTCATTATTTAGAGACACACATACTGGATTTCATAGCGCATCTGCGTGATTAAGATTGTAAACTTTTGAATCACTCCTCGAGACCCGACACATTTATCAGTCAACCATTTGCAACCCAGCTCACTTGTCTCGCCATCAAGGCAGCCAAGCTACCTCAAATAACTTACCTCGGCGTGCTGCGCCTTCTACGGGTTTATTGCGGTAATAGTAAGCTAAGTGCCGTCAGCAATTGTAATGCCAAGTTCCAAAGCAAAATCGAACTCCCATCCTCTCCCAAATTCGGACCAACTTGTTAAACGTTGCTCCCACAAGACTGTGATGTTCCTGATAACAGTCGGAACAGCGTGAATACGTAGTTCGACTGACAGACTTATTTTCAATTATCAGCAATTCCTTGCCTCCTATATGGTTTTTTTTCCGACCGTGGATTAATGTATTAATGCAGATGTGGATTTAGAAGCTAGAAATGGTCAGACCCGTTCCCGTTTCTCCTTCCTCATATTTGGCTTCATCGCCGTTCTGCTTTTAGTATTTCACTCTTTGGGGTTGTTATTTACATCCATTCACGTCTTTCTCCAGCTGTTATTCGTCAGGGCCTGGTAAGAAGTGCTCCAGACATCAGTGCTGGCCTAGCCTACTTCCTCTCTACGGGTAATCTTCCTCTGGCAGCACGCAGCTCGCTTGGCCCCCAGTTAAATGGCCAGTCCTCGGGTCTCTCAGTTCCCATCGACACCATCAACTTTCTGCGCTTTGCCGCCCAGTTTCGTGCGGTACACCGGGGCGCCGCCTTTAATGACATGCGCACCACCTCAGTGCGGCGTCTCTTACCCGAGGCCTGGGGCTTCATCTGTCCCGTGCACACACCGGACGGTGCTCCTTGTGGCCTCCTCAATCACCTCGCCTGCAACACAGAGGTCAGTCACTTCATTGTCTGGCGTCCACACAAAGCCTTCTCGAGGAGGAAACCTGTGCTCTCTCCAAGAGGACTTAGTGAAGTTCCTTGTGTGTTTTGTCATGCAGCCTCCTTCCCTCGTTTTTGTGAAGTCGTTACGGTGGACCCCCCGCAATCCGTGGCTTGAACGCACACAGTCTCGTGTTATCCCCGTTAGCCATACTCGTTACACAAAATTTGACAGAGTACAGATAAGAGTAAGGTTGCGGAAGAAAATGGTAGTGGGCTGGTTAATGATGGCACTGACCGTGACTAGACTAACCTTTTGAACGAGACTGTCTGCTGCCTTTGTTGGGTAAATGGTTACCAAACGGTTCTGGGAGGTTTTCGCTTGTCGATGTCGTGCAATTTCCTAACTTCATTATCTTGCCTACTAGTTTTAGTTAAGTAGGCTTGTTGTACAAATGTAGCGTCAGGGACGCACTTTCTCGCCAATAAAAGCCATGAATATTGGTCGCGTGCTAAGGCTTTTGTGCAGGGGCTTGCTGTGTTTCTGCCAATCACACCGATTCATTTGTGCATTGTCTGAAACTTCCAAACTCACAAAAAATTTTTTTAATGTTCTCCAAATCCCAGGGGGTGAACTTTTCGATATATGTAAAAATACGTATTGGAGAAATGCGCTCTGGACGCATATTTCGTCATTCTTAGTAACGCCGATGATCCAGAGTTTCCAAAGCGAATTATGAGTATTATTTGTATAACGCTCCAGCGTCATCAAAACTACTACCGTTGTGTGATTCAACATTGACGTAGCGGGTATTAGGTGAAAATCTAGCCACGCGTTTCGCCGATTTTGTGTATGCGGATCGCTGGGGGACACCTCGATGAGCCGAACCCCTCGCAACTGTATCATGTGGTGGCTCAAGTTGAGCGAAAACTTGTCTATCTGGGCTTTATGCTAGTTCCTGTCAGTATAGCGAATCATTCAATGTGTTTATTACGGACTGCCTATTGGCAGTTTGCAATATCACGCGGTTATTCCACTGGAGCTGATGGAATGCAGTTCAGATGTTCACGTTAACTTTTGTTCCGTGCGTAAAAGGTTTGTTTGGAAGCATTTACTCGAATTGAGTGCATTGATTTATGAGGAAGGTAAAAAACTTAACATTAAACGACTACTTTCGGCGTGTCAGTGGTCACGGTCAAACAAGGGCGGCGGAAGCTGTCCTCTTCCGTCTGGTAGAATTGATCTTGCCAACATCTGTCTGTCGAAATTTTCCGATTTCGAAAAAGTTTAGGTTCTGTGTGCGTGTCTTCGTCAATGTCCACGAAATCATTCTCATCAGAATGACCCAAAGCCAATTTCCAAAGCTAACTGATTTTCAGGGTTTGTTTTCTGACCCTTGAATTGCAAAGCTTCCTCATCGCGAGGTATAGGAACTGTGTGGCGTTTGTACCTTAGTTCATTTAGGGAAGGTGAAGTAGATAGTCCAGGCACACTCTCAGTCTTCCACTCAATGTGTTCATTGCTCTTTCCCTCGATCCGACGCTGCAGCCCACCTGGAGGCGTAGGATAGGAAGTAACTTAAAGTTCGGCTCTGCAGAGTCTGTCAAGACATGGAAGTAGTTTCAATACTCGGTCTGCGTCACCTAAGAGGAAAGTGCATCGGGTTCTCCAGATTCTCTGCTGCCTATCGTCACACCTGGGGACGCGCAGTTTGCGACATTGTTGAGGTTGGATAGCTCAGACATAACAACAATCGTACCAATTACAGATGCATCGTGGAATCTGCAACTCTTCATGTCGACGGGCAGAGGGTTTCATCTAAAATGCAGTCTACCAGATTAGCATAATATCCTGCCTTCCCATTCTGCCTTTATCATTTTGTGACGCAGTATTTCCGCAGAGCACTGCCTGCCCATATCTACCAGTAAGGCGGGTTTATCTCGTGGGTTCAAAGTGCGATCTCCTTCTCTAGCGCAGACAGACGGGGTCAGATGAGCGGCTGCAGTAGCCGCGATTTCGAATATGCCATTGTCTTTAAACCCCAGAACAACTTTTGCACAGTTAGTGGAAATGTGACTCCCTGCTGTGGTTCACTGCTTCATAGTTTGAGTTTCAACTCTGGCCTTCTATGATTTCAATGAACGCCTCGGGCGGAGTAGCTGCCTGATTAACTTTGGCGCAATTTCCTTGATTGTCGTGTGTTGGACAGAATCGCTTGCAAATGCATTTGCCCTTGACAACAGCCGGCCGGCCGTGGGTTTGGTTCTGCCTGAACAGCCCTTATTTTCTGGCCATTCAATTCGCTATCCCTGCTCTCTTTATTGGGCTCCATGTGCACGCGCAGACTGCTAGTAAGTCCACGTGCTAACGGCCGCACGTATACCGAGGCAGTTCTCTGAAAAATCCGTCTTGTTATCCTCAATCTCCTGTGTTTTTTTTTCAAATCTAGGCAGTCTGCATCTCACCAAGCGCGGAACTTGTTGAAAAACTGGCCAACTGGCTCCTGGAGAAGAATCTTCGGCCTGTAGAGCTGTCGCGTCAGCTAACGGGCAATACTGAAATCAGGGGTGTATTCCCTGTCCTTCTGGATGGCCGTCTGGTGGGTTGGTCGCCCTCAGTGGAGGCAGCAGAAGACCTGGTTACAGAATTGCGCTACCTGAAGTTGGAAAAGTCCTGCACCCAGGTTCCCTCAAGCATGGAAATCTGCTTTATTCCACCCACTGATGTGGGTTCCCAGTTTCCAGGCCTGTATCTCTTTGTGGGGGGATCTCGTCTCCTGCGTCCGGTCCTAAGCCTGGTTCGCGTTGGCGGCGAGAACGTTGATAAGGCCGAAGTGGAGATGATTGGAACCTTTGAGCAGCCCTACCTCGACATTGCAGTGACGCATGAAGAGTTGCTGGAACGGCCATTACGTGAACGGAGGTACATAGAGGTCTCTCCGGAGGCTATATTCAGCTTTACAGCCAGTCTCACACCGTATCCTGACTTCAACCAGGTATGTCCTTGATATTTAATAACGATTCTGCCAGTGATTATGCTGTAATTAGTGGCACTGCAGCGGCAGCAGTAGCATTACCAGTAATGCTGGTAATGGTCGTCTTGGCCTCTTAGGTAGTACAGCCTTACTTTTACCTGGTTGCTATACTTTAACGTGTGGTGGTCAAAAATTGAAAAGAGGAAATGTCATTTTAGTATTTGACTTTTTGTAGTAATAATGCCCTTTCTTTTGGGAAATACAGCTATGCAAGTTTCCCTTTAAGTAACCTGACGCCGCATCGCCCTAGTGTGAGGACAACTTAGCTTCCGAGCGAATCCCAAGAATGCGTGATAACTTTTCGTGAACCTTAAGCTGGGGTAGAAGTCCACAAGGCGGACTTAGGGCTCCAACTTAGCCAGGTCCGAGGCTGCAACCAAGGGTTGTATAATGTAGTTCTTTAAATAATTATTTCGTGGCAAATGTCGGTGTATATGCTGTAGTGCCTCTGCATGAAATGTAATAACTGGGAACCAACGCGTATTACCACGATCAAGGAAAATCTGTTCCGCAAGGGAGTCGTAATGTAGTGATTTTTAAATCATCATTTCCTCCTATTGTAAAGCGCCGAAATTGAGCAGGTGACATTCCCCAATCAGTCTATGCTATCAGCGACTATGAACCGTCCCGAAAAGTAGTGTATTGCAAATGGTACCTGTCGATGCTACTGTGGCAGTCAGACGTTAGAAAATTCTTTGGAGCTAAGGAGTTTTATTTTCAGCAGGTTGGCGTAACCCAACTGTCATCGTGGTGTAAGATGCCCTACCTTAAGGAAATCTTGCCAAACAGGTGGATTTTTCCACGGGGATTAACAGAATGCTCGTCTCGTTCACCATACTTTTATGCAGCTACTTCAAATATTAGAAGTACTCTACAAAACCAGCATCAGTCGCTGAACTGAGTAGTCCTTGCAGAAGAATGACCTCAGATGCCAAAAGAAGTGTAACCATTGTTTCAGGCTATCACCAGTGCTTGAACCATAAGGGCTAACAGTTTGAGTACACATGTTGACAAAATGCTTAAAAAATGCATCTGAATTCTCTTCTAGTTTTAATATCAAAAGTATGTTATCAAACACTAGCTCCACAATCATTCAACGTTTGTATGCATTTTTGGTTCTCTGTTTTTGAACTAGAAAGGTAAGTCCTGGCAATTGCGCTTCTACTTTTGCGAGTCTGGCCGATAGTACTAGGAAACTGGACTCTTATTGCAGCAAAAATGACAATTTTATCAAAGTGCAACTTTGTGTCCTTGTTAACTCCGCTGCTATATCTCACTTCCAACTTCTTCGTTCGTCCGTATTCACCCAAAAACTCCAGTTTATCATGTGATTTTTGTGCATTTATGTGCATACCATACACGTTTTTTTAGTCACCCAGAAACATGTACCAATGTCAGATGGCGAAGCAGACCATGGGCCACTCCTCCTACACTTGGCGTCACCGCGCAGACCCCAAGGCCTACAGACTCCTTACACCTCAGAGTCCCCTTGTCAGGACTAAGACCTATGTCAAATACGATGTCGATCACTATCCCTTGGGATTCAACGCGGTGGTTGCCGTCATGTCTTACACGGCAAGTTCTTTTATTCTGTACTTTGAATTTATTCTCGTCCTTCCAGTGCAGAATGTACCTCAATCGACCTTGTAATTGATATTTATCTGAGATTAACAGCTATCTCCCCACTCATTTGTTAAATTTAACAACGCCGTTCCATGACAGAGTTTTGGCAGCTGAATGTTTGCTCTTGCAGCTGCGGATATCGAATTGGGAGCCCTTTGAAGAACCACATCCTCAGCTTGCCGGATCATGTTTTGTGAACCAGCCGCCCCGTTCTTGCTGTTAATGGAAAGGCGACATTGAGTCTGACGCAACAGTTTAGAGACAGCAACGCCAGACAGGGTTCTCAAACTACTTTAACAACCCGCATTGAATGGCTTGGGACATCCCCCACCCTGTTGTAGCATTCAGTTTCCGAGTGGCTCAGTTGTCACGATGTCTTTGTATTGCAGTGGGCGCTAATTTTCCAGAGGTCAAAGTGGTGGCGACACGTTTGATTTCTTACCAGACCAGCACATTTATATGGTAACGAAGTCATAAGAGGTAGTGAGTCTCAATTCAGTTGGGTGACGCTTGCTAGCATAAATGGGAGGTGGGTAAGGTAGAGCTGTGTACGGAGGAGAGGGAGGGGCGGTATGCGTGCGGGAAATGCTTCTATTAACTGACATTTAACCACGGTAAATGTGGTGCCTGCATGAGGTTCTTCTATGCGCACACGACCAACTTGCATAACTTGATTGCAACCGCTTATGCTGTTGCAAGCAGACGCTGTCCCGATGGTTTAAGATAGTTCGGCGAGACCTTATAAATCACATAGAAGGCTTTAGTGGGGCACGCACGATGCACGGAATCAACAATTTTATGCGTGAATGGCGCTGCTCATGAACCTTGTTTCGCCTTTTCTCAGGCACGACGAGTGTTTTCATATTCCTTTGGATGGCGGCCGTCTCATGCGACCTAGATAACATATTCCTCAGGATACGTATTTTTCGGTCTTGCCAACATGCCCGTTCATCATCCACAACCGCTATCGTAGTCGGGATTACCGGCGGGCATCCAGATTTAAGTTTGGCACCATCAAAGCCGAGTTTTTAGAATCTAGTCAATGATATGATGTAATGAGGTTGCTTGCCGGTTACATGTGTTTTGTTCGCCTGACCGAATATTGCGTGGTTATGAGAGGTCGTAGGATACGACACAGGTCCGAGTGAACTGATGTTAGGTCTCGGTCATAGAAAGAAATGTTCGGTACACCAAATAGCTTTATTATTCGCCAGTAGGGCCCTTATCCGACCAAATCGAATACCGAACGCAATTAAAGGAAACAGGCGCCCGCCTGTTCTTGTTGACCATGGTGACATGCTAAGTACCATAGCCAATGTATCCGGATCCGGCTCTTACTGTCGGCGAAACGAGACTCGGTGCGTGCAGAATAGGTCTCCTAAGGCATATAGCAGCAGGGTACGGTTATATTTACCTACCCCGTATTACATGTGACCTTACGCTAAATTCCGGGCAGGTTAGGTTTCGGGTCCGAATTATGGAATGTAACGCAGGGGCAGATGAAGTGCTGGAGATGTGTTATCTCGTGAAATGTTAACCGAAATTCTGAACTTTGTTTTCGTTTCGAAAAGATTACTTAAGTAGGGTTGCACTACTGATTACCACGCAGCATAATCGTAAGATATTTCAGTCACGACAGGATACCGGCATGTGAACAAGCTTCTTTCTGGTCACCTGCAAACACTACCTTCTGTAAAAACGACTACTTATGTAGTATGCATTTTCTCATTGAATTTCGATATCCTTAGCAATTGAAATATATTTTATAGGAAACAGGCATGAAAATTTTCCCTATTATACTTATGTAGTGGCGCATTACGTTTTCTTCAAATTTTAGGCCTAAACACAGAGTCTCTTTCGGTTTTAAAATATATAATTGCGAAATAATTTTGAAACCATGGAAAATCACGCATTTCTCTAGGCTACGAGGTTACACAGTGTTGATAAAATTTTACAACGGATATGCACCATGTTGTATACTTCTTAAGCAGCATTAGTAAATGGACAGATACGGTGCTTTATGCATTGACATTTTGCGTTCTTGAAAAATCCTATAATTGTAACCTTTTAAATCGAAAGCTGCTCCTTATTCAAATAAAACATTTCAGCAAGCAATTTGTTACGGAATAAATACATGTTTTATAGAAAATATATTAGAATTTATGACGGCATCGACAAGAAATTAGAAAAATGTATATTTCTTAAGTAGTCATTTTTACAGCCTTTAGTGTTTGCAGGCGGTCGGAAAGCTTGTTAAAAGCCGGCATCCTGAGGTGATTTAAATAGCTTAGGATTGGGCTGAACGATGCTACAACCCTACCCAAGTTATCTTGTTGACGTTGTTTTAAATGCTTTTGACTAGGGCAAACATTTTTCCTGCCTGAAGATAGGGGATTCGTAAACTTTTAATATTTACAATTTTTCGATTAGATTTAGTGACAACTGCTTTTTTCTTTGCTAGTGAAGCTTTCTTAAAACATTTCCATTATATATCTCATTTTGCACCTCGCTCTATAGCCTTATTAGCGTTTCCGGTTTAACTTTACTGTTGACTGAACCTTTCCTCTTTTGGAATCCCAGGGCTACGATATGGAGGACGCCATGGTCATCAACAAAAGTTCCTACGAGCGTGGCTTCGCCGATGCCTGCATTTACAAGTCTGAAGTCATTGATCTGGCCAATCTTTCTAGTAGTGCCGTCCACGGGGTACCAAATGGCAAAAGAGCGGCAGACCATTACTTTGGTAAGTTCGGAATTATTTCCACACGTTCGCCTTTGTGTTTCGTTTATTAATTTCCTTGTACTTGTTTCTGCTAGCACCGTTGACTCCCACGGCATAAGTTTTGAAACGCAGTCCCAGATTCGCGGGGATTTAGTACAGGCAAGATGCCCGGTCCCGCCTGGCCCATGAGTGTGTCTACAGTTTCAACGACATCGGTGGCGGGAATAGTCTTATCGGATGACGGGTGGCAATATCGCTTTTGCTGTGGCCTCTCTCGATAACCGCGATGTCGCATCTGTTCCTAGACACTCCTGGAGTTATTGCCACTACGCGCTTGGTGACCACTTATTCTTCATGTGCGATACCCTTGGCAGCAAGCTTTGATGTAGGCTCTACCAATGGCTTATGGCCTGTCAGGTAGCCCGTAGCCAGGCTACCAGTCTGTCACCGTCTTCCCGGGGATCCTGTTCCGGGTTGACCCTCTTACGCCACCATGTGGCCTATGCTGATCGGTTACCGTGTGTCAACCTTTCCTTGCCGAATCCGTGCTGTGTAATAAACTGGTACGGAGCAGGTTTTTGGAAGGCAGAACTGGTTCACGATAAGGGCCGCTGTGCCCAAATGTGAGTGTACAGGACAGAGTTTATAGTAAATTGACGAGTTTAAGCTTACCCCCTGGGTGGTAAGGACATAGACATGGAGCCTTTGCATTCCCAGCTCTAAGACGCTGCAAGAAAACTTCTATCCTTGCCAGTCGGTGTTCTTGTGAGCTTATGTTCCCCTGAAATGCCCCGTGCCTCCCTTTTTGCACATGTTCACTTTTCTCCTAGGTTCCGCTATCGTCCTAATTAAAGCGACCCAGGTTCTTTATTTATGTGTCAGATCATTACTCTCTTTTGAAACTGCCCGAATCATTCAGCCAACGACACCTGCATTGCAAAAAGACCGCACCGACCTCGCCTGGAAACTTTCTACACACATAGGGTGTCCTTCGTCGTGCTTCCTCCATCAACTTGACATGTTTTCCGATTGTCTTCTGTTAGCTGCATCGGCTGACTCCCTACCCCCCAGTTGCCAAGTAAATGGTGGCCTTCACATTCCATATTCATCCTAGAAGCAACCCGAATTTGATTTGCACTTGTATGGGATGGTCGTAAACTCTAGGACCTCTTTTCTTACCACTTCCCATGGCGGCGACGGCTAGGTCAGATGCATGTTCTTCGATAGTCATTCTGGATTCTCACAGTTCCGCACACGTGAGCCATCGCTGGAGTGAAGGCTGCGATGTTTCTTGACGTTTATCTGTATTACCCGGCCCCGAGTTTATACATGACTAATTCCTGAGCATTTCTATCACTTTCGTGTTTGGCATGGATACTATGTCCCTTAGTACCTTCTTAATGCGTAGCCTTCGATCTCCTTGAAAGCTTTTGATTCTAAAGGCGTTTGTGCTTACTAATATCAAACATCTGTATATACTGCTTGCCTGTGTCACCGAGTAATTTCGTTCCCTGACTTTTAATCGGCTTTCCATCTTAACCGAATTCGGACTGATCGTGTTCCCGTCCTCCAGTGACATCAACAACTTTTTTGTCTATTATGAATCGGTTATTGGTACATACTGCGGTTTCCCTGTAAAGTCAAGGCCGGGTGTCTTCTAACCGCTCTTCGTTTGTGAAACCCAACCTCATCGGTCAATCAGGGACTTACAATAAAGGTCCCATGCCCTAAGTGCTTAATGCTTTCAACGAAGGCTACTTCTAAAGCTTTTTTCGCTACTTCGACCTATTCGTATACTTTATAACCGAGTTTTATCAACACGGCTTCCGTTCTTTCTTCTTTGCCCACTCTCGTCCCGTCTTTTCCGAATAATAATTCTTCCTTTCCACATCGGTGGTTGGAAGCTATGCTACAGTCAGGAGAGTGTACGGTTGGCCTAAAAGCAGACTCCTCCTTGTCTGTCTGGGCCACCCAGTGTGCTGTAAAGGTACGTAGATACATCACACCGGCGGGCAAGTGGATACGCTGCGTGGGCGATGACTGTCACAGGGTCAGGTAAAGCTAAGGAATCGATGTTCTGTTGGCTTCGCACGGAGAGAAAATATTCTTCGGGGGGTTATCGTGCTGTCCGGCAGACGGTCGGGAACCTAAGAGCAGGTAAACCAAAGCCTGATATAAAGTGTTTGGGTGAATCCGGGACCGCAGTTAAACGCTGGCTGGAAGGTTAAGTAACGAAAGGGGAAGTCAGTACAGCGGCCGCCCAGCTATCACAATGGCGCAATCAGTCAGTTCTCATCTGCCATAGTTTTACAGAGTAAAAGCTAACAGGACAGCCTAAGGTGTCGTTTTAGAACGGAAGCCAGAAACGAGACCACTTGCACTGGGCTATGCGATGGTATGTGTGGCATTCTCCTCAAAGGAGCAGAGTTATTTAGACCGATGAGACACAGTTTCGACTAAGAAGGATTGACGGACGATTTGGGGGTTAGAGTGCAAAGGGCAAATGCTCCTGTGGCGGGTTGAGTATCTAACCTAGGCAACACTATGGGTCCATCCCTTGTTTGGGAAGTTGTCTCAAGCTCAAGAAAGAGCGGTCCAGTTTTCCTAGATGAAGGTGTTGATGGTTTACGCCATGTGGAGGCGCTGCGTTTAGATTTACCATCAATATCATCATGTACACTAGGACAAATTTTCCAGGATGACAACGCACTGGCCAATTGATGCCGCTGCGTTCGGGATTTTAATAGATCCCAAATGCGTCTCATGGTTAGTTATGCCTGCTGTTTTAGGTTAGCTTCAGCGAACGATTCCCAAATCATCGGCACTGAAAACGTTCTCCGAACTCAAGCTCGTTCTCATGAATGCCGGGAATATGATAAGACAAGGGAAAGTCGAGTAGCCCATCAGGGTATACGGAAAATAGTTAGGTCTGCAATTCTGAAAAATACTGGGTTTATCCTATATCAATAAGTTGATTTGTTTCCCAGATTTTGATTTCATTGACTTCAAGGCAACCTGATCGAAAGACGGATTCAATAAGTTGTGCTTGTTTCCTGGCATGGCTTACTTAGATATCTACCTTTTTAAGCCGACAGTGAATTAATGCATGTAATCCCACTTCCAGTCTATTTGTCAATTTCGTTTGTCATTCACCAGGAACTCCCGGAATCTTGCCACCAGGAATCGATATCGACGGCTTTCCGCCAATAGGAACTCGTCTCATTCCCGGAAAGAGTGTTCTATATGTCTATACTCATGCCGAAACGCTAGAGGTTTCGACCGTTCGGTACAAGGACGGTGAACAGATTGCCTATGTCGAAGCCATCTCTCTCAACGGATCCTGGAGTAGGGTAAGCACCTATGAGCTTAAACCTTGCACTTGCTTGCTATCCATGCCCATCAATCTCCATTTGTACTAGAAGCTACGTCGTGTTTTATTGTAAATTATCCCAGTAACTGGTACCTAATCTTTGAATAAAGAAATCACTTTGATCTTCCCTCCGTTTCTACATTAAATTTCTCAGTGCTTACTTGCCTATGCATTGTCTACATGTTTCCATTTTATTCGTAGGCAACCATAACATTGCGTCTGCCCCGCAAACCGGATATCGGTGATAAATACAGTAGCCGGCACGGACAGAAGGGTATTAACAGTCTTCTTGTCCCCGCGGAGGATATGCCGTGGACAGTTGACAGCGGCATTGTCCCTGACCTGATCTTCAATCCGCACGGTTTTCCTACTCGTATGACCATGGGAATGATGATAGAGTTTTTGGCTGGCAAGTCAGCCGCTTTAACTGGTAGGTTCAAGATCTCATTGATTGCCTCCTCTAAATTGCATGAATTTACTTAAATACTTCAACTAACTCGGAGTATTCTCCCTCTGCACAATGGCAAATCTATCCTTTTTTGTACTTCGATCTCCTTCCAGGCGAGCGTGTTGATGCCACTCCATTCCAGTGGTCGGAGGAGAAACCACCCTTTCACGAATACGCCGAACAACTCACTAATTCCGGTTTCAACTACTGGGGTACGGAGATGATGATGTCCGGTTTGACTGGCAAAAAACTGGAGGCGCATATTTTCATTGGTGTCGTCTACTACCAGCGGTTGCGTCACATGGTCGCCGACAAGTATCAGGTACAGCCTTCCTCCCTCCTCATACCCCTCAACTCTGAAGCGCTGGGTTTCACTTATATTATTTTAAACTATTTCGAATCCAAGTGGGGCATCGTAGGAGCACCGTATAACATTACCCATAACTTTACCTTAGCATCCCTGACTAAGTGGTCTAGCATGGTTGGGTGTGAGAATGGGAAGCTATGGAGCCAGTCCAGCCCGGAACTAAGTGTTGAGAGGCAAAATAAAATCCCTTATATCTTATCTTCTTTTTTGGATTATATCCCAAATGTCCTAAAATGGCTGGTCTATGGGTAAAATCGGCTGTCGGCCAGCATAAATAGGAGGTGCGTAGTCAGTGTAGGTAATTGACGTATAAAAACCAGTTATTAAATCGCCTCAGGTCTGTTGGATACACGGAACTCCTGTACGTGTCGACGTGTGAGAGGAAAAATGCCGATTGTGACCGTGCTGCGGTGTACCTTGGCAACCCGCAGCTCGATCGAGCTTTCTACTTCAAGTAAATTATAGCCTCAGTAGAAGATGATTAGATTTTACCGTTGTTGAAAATGAATGAGAGGCAAGGGGAGCACAATAACCGAGTCCCTCCAAATCAGGGCCTTTGTGTTATGGGAACCGTGGTAATATGGTTTTAAGGGTGGGAGGCATAAATACAGCGAAAAGAATAAAGGAAAAAGCCGAAATGCCACACCAACCCGAAAGGAAAACAACGCGGTTGTATCATGGCAACTTCCCCTCTCGGTGAGCCGACACTAGCCAACCGGCCCAATGGCACGGCATTCAGCAAGACGTCCCTTCCGGGTTATAAACTGCGGGCCACGCCGTGAAAAAAATGGACAGGAGCTAGTGCATGAATGAACAGCAATCCTGGGGTTTTTAACTAACCAAAATTGTCTACCGAAAGCAATTTGAGAAGCTAAAAGAAAACCTATCTTGGAGGGACCGGCTATTTTGCTTCCACCAAAGAGGCCTCAACGGACTGCATTTGACTGGTTCTTGGGCCTGATCCATTTTCGCAATCGCTATTTTTATGAACTTCGGTTGGTTTATTTTGGCTGTGTGTCTTAATAAATTTAGCTGTTCGGTTTTTCTGATCTCCAGTTATGGTGTTTGCTCTCAAAAAATAACCTTCCAATGTGCGTACTTTTTCACCAGCCTGCATCGTTCCTCAATTGTTTGCTGTCCTAGTAAGTCAATACATATGTGAAAAATGATCATTCATCCAGGGGCCGTCACATCAAGTTTCTTTTTTTTCTATCACGCTTTTATCAGTTTGCTCTTACTGTCTTCCCCATTTCACCTGGAGATGCGTGAGCCTACACACGAGCATTTCATTTGGCCTTCAGTTACTTTGGCAATAGGCCTTTCTTGAATTATGTAGTTAGGAATCCAAAGTTGATCTCGTTTGCATCACATCGAAACGTCTATATTCTGGTCCAAATCAGCCTTCGTTAGGCGTACAGGACATTTCGCTCTTTGGATTTTCGCTAAGCTACGGCAGTCCTTTACTCGCTTACCCATCAAGTTTTGTATTTGCTCTTTAGGTCCGTGCCGAGGGACGTTTTGACCCCATCTTACGTCAACCAATCAAAGGTCGCAAAGTTGGTGGTGGTGTGCGACTGGGCGAGATGGAACGCGACTGTCTCCTATCACACGGTCTCTCCTTCACCCTGCAGGATCGTCTTATAGGCTCCAACTGTGACCGCGTCAAGGTAAGAGTCGACTAGTCATTTAAATCTGATAAGTGTAGTCTAATACGCTCGTAAGTCACTACTACCTCCGCCAGTGGATGTCCTGGTCGAGTACGATGGATAACGCTGACAGGAGCCTTTACTGTACAATCGCTAAGGCGTTCTTTCTGTCCTACTCACGGTTAAACTTCGAAGTTAAAATACCCACTGTAGAAGAACTGGGTGTGACCAACAGTGGCAGGGACTCATACCATAGAGTATTTAGTCGGAATTTTTGCGGTTTCACAGTTGGACTGCGCCGCAAGGCAAACGTTTTCGAACCTTTTGAACTCATTATTTCGACTGCAGCACCCACACGAAAACACCAATACGCAACATTTCGATCGTCTCAAGCGGCAACGTCCGCTGTGTGTCCCATGGCATGGGCGCAGCGTGAATTAAACGTTCATTAATTTATGGTGGGGCAGATTTACACCAAATATACCGCATTCTCCCTCTCTCGCCCACCTTGCTCCGATAGCTAGAAAAAGTCACGATTACCGGAGCGTAGTTGCTTCCTAAACTAAACGACCCGTCTACGCACCCCACACACGCATGACGGTGTCCTCACTTTATATACCCGGCAATCCCAAAGCACATGCTTTCCAGTAAAGTGAGATGTTTATCTTTTGACATTAGATGTTTCGCCCGCCATACCACATGCTTGCTGTGGGCGCCATGTACAGTAGATTAGCCATCTCATGCAAACTGCCGAAACTTATGAACGATCGATAATCACTAGCACACCGCCACCAACGCATGTGCCAAATATTTAAAATATTAATAAGCAACCTAAAATGAATTCAAGACTTAACGGAAATACGAAAAGTAATATTGCTTTGCTCAGAAATACCAACTTTTTGAAGGAAAGGCTTACTCCGAAAACGTGAAAAATCGCAGTAACTCTGACGAATAAATTTAAATGCAATTGTCAAATGAAATCGTAAACATACTATTTTATCTATATCAAGAAAACTTTCCTTTTCGCTAAATTTATTTATTGGTATTTTTGGTATTGGATTACAATTAGTGTCAGATCATTCTTGAAATATCGGCGAATACTTCACGATTTTCAGTGTTTTCCTGTGATGGGTCATCAATCTTGATTATTTTCAATGTGTTTATCAAAACCATTATAATAAGATATTTCTTCAAAGCAGTGAATTTTCGAAAAGTCTTTTTAATGGAGATGTTCGTTTGGTGGATTTTACCAAACATGAATACTCGTTACCGAGAAAAATGAACGCTCAACAAAAGTTGGCAATTAGTATGCAATTAGTAGTTGAAAAACTTGCTAGGATAAGCTAGGTCTTTAAAAAGTGCTTTAGTTCGATATTTAGCTGACGAATATCTGCGGACTTTACCGTTTTCGAAGGTCATGTAAAGGGAAAACTGTTGAACTTGAACATTTTTTTGCTTTCATTGAAAAGTAGTTCAACATTTTCTGCTGAAAATGGAAGGACTTACTTTTCTCTATAGTGGAGCGTTTTTAATTATATTTGTTTAATTTAAGGCCCCGTTGTAAGATTGTAACTGCGCAACACAGTGACTGAATATATACTAAGATGTTGCGAAAACTGCTGACCCTATGTCCATTGCGTTTCTAAATTCCGCATCAGCGGAAATTATTATACAAAAAGTATCTTATCGCATGCTTCCAATTTAACATCGATTTTTGTGGACGTTCATCTCCACGACCTTGTGAACATATTTTTACGGTCACAATTCTCTTTTTAGTAAAAGAAAATGCTGGTAAATTAGTTTATTAATGCGTTTTCTGGCCAAAAACGTCAGAACTTAGCAAAAAAGTAATTTTTGATGTTGAATTCGCTGGAAAACTATGTGAATACCCTCCCCTGCCTTTACCTTATGTTCATTAGCTTTAGATCAGGTTTTCCGGTTCCAGAAAGGATTTATTTGAAACCTTTCTTGTTTGTATTTATGTTTCTTTATAGCACAACACACAAAAACAATAATTTTTGTTCTGCGATATTAAATAGCATTGAACATTTCGCGGATATTCCCCGACCTCCGATTTCGCCCAAATTGTGTCTGTTTTTCCTCAATATGAGAGAGAAAGAGAGCGAGCTACGCTTTATTTTGAAAGTAAAATTCCAAAACTTTCAGCGAAAAATGTCCTCCACTCACCGTGAATAAGATTGGGAACACAAACCACTCAACACCGGACGATCACAAACGAATGGCTGAAGAGTGCATATATTGACATCATGAAGAATCGTTTTTGAATGCGTCTCAAGATATCGACCAAATTGGACTTCTTTCAAATGGGTGCCAACGTCGTGCGCTGATGACCTCATTTTTGTTGTTTGAATAAACAAATAGGGTTAAAATTCGGTATATAATGGGTGAAATAGGCCAACCGACATACATATAATAGGCTTCAAATGCGAATAAAGAGCAGAAAAAGATGGTGACTCAGTTTCAAAAGCCCGTCAACAATATTTAAAATGCAATGTTCTTTAGTAAAAGTCCTTCTGAACCTCAAATCCATTCAACAAACCAAAATAACAAAATGTACGCTAAACTATACACTCAAATTTCGATCACACATTGTACAAATTAGGTCATGGTATGGTGTATTGCGCAGATCTATGTGCTTTTATTGCGGATTAGGTTCGTGTGATAGCCTAATGGTGCGTGTAGGACGATGTATAGATGGGGTTTGGTTTGTTTTCTGCCGATCTTCGTGGATGCGAACAGGGCCGGAAATACCCTTTCGTGTCCCCGGATATCCTGGTGCGGCGTGGTGTGCTTGATGTGTGCTTGTCGGGGTTCCGGGTCGCCTTTCTCAGTTTCGTGAATTTACAAGCGATCAGGGCAGCACTGAGGGCCTTGGCAAACATGGAGCCTAGAAAACCCTCGAAATGTAGCTCAATGAAAGGAAGAACGACCGCGACTTCAGTCCAGACACGGCGGGCACATTATATACACCATAACCATTACCCGACGAAGGCGCGGCTGTCAATGCTGGCGCATCGACCCGGCAGACAAGAAGACGGTGGTCAAAGGCATGCGAACCGGATTAGCAGCCCGGGTCCATAGCTGAGGTCAGTGCGAATGCAGGCGGTGGAGGCCAACCTCCGATCCTCGGGTCGCGGCTGCTGCGCCTCAGGGTGACGGTATTCCGCCATCCTCGCCCTCGCCATGTTGGCTACCAGAACGGCCTTGGTGCGGATGCGGGTGATGATCATCAGGGCACAAGCACCGCCTCCTCCTCCTCTCCACTAAACGGGGGGCAGAGCGATTACTGTCTGCCTCCCCGCCGCCCTCACAAGGCCTGAGTTCTAATTTCAAAAACTGTGTAGCTAAATATATACTCCCTGCCCTACGTGGAAGGGATCTCCGAAGCCTTCGCCCGACAGTTAAACCGCCACGCCTACCTCTCACCCACAGACGTCTGTTTTCTGATGTAGACTTTATGTCCCCCAAAGCTTTGGTGCGGTTATCCCGTCTCTGAGTATTCCCTTGGTTTTTTTTGCCCAGATTGAAAGGGAAGGGGCGTGGCCGGAGCCCTCCCCACTAAACGTGCCGCCACCTGGTTCGGATCCCACGGAGAGGGAGTGACATTGCAGCCTGACTTAGCCACTCCACACAAACACACACTGGGCTAGCCGCGCGGTTCGCGTTATCCTGTCCGTTGGAAACCTTTCAAGCTACGAATTTTAGCGCCTCATGATAGATTCTAGCGCGTTAGATTGTTTATGTGGAAGAAAAATGCGCTGAACCGTCTACCTTACTGTCTGTTCTCATTCGCAGGCCCCAGCCACCGTCCGAGCCGGTCAGTGGACTGGTGCGGGCAATGGGCGATATGATATGATATCGTCTACGCTTACTCTGTACATAACCTGCCCCCCAAGCACAAGCACCAGGATTTCACACAAAAGAGGTTCGGTGACTCGCATCTAACAGGCGTGGCAGTGCCAGAGGTCACATTAAGAAGGAGCCTTTGCAACCTGACTATCAGACCACCAGTCGGCCACACCGCACAAAAACTCATGAGGCTGACTGCGAAGTCTGGCTGAACTATGGTAGTATCTGTGGCAAGCGGCCATCCGTCAGTAGGACTTTACTGCATGGCTGGCGTTACCCGCCACGAGTACTGTCTCCTGGGTTTGTAGACCGATCAGGGCTGAGAGGTGAGCCAACCCTCAATCCGTCCATGTATTTTGCCGCTGAATTCTTTACCGCATTTTCTGCCCTCTGCGCCTATGCATAGATGCTTGTCTGCTCCCGTTGCGGCGGGATGTTGCACGAGGGCCTGGTCGAGGACAGTGCGGATGAGCTGGGCACGAACATCCGCAAGCGAGGACAAGGTCTGGCAAACAAGGATCGCTGGCGCTGTCGCCTCTGCCACCAACCAGAACAGACCTTGGACGAGGACGACGGTGGCCAGCATACCACATCAGCGCAGGGCGAGGATGAAAGTCAGGACATAAAACATGCCCAGGTCAAGGCTGGAAAGGATACTGGCAAGCTACTGCTTGTCAATGTGCCCGCTGCCTTCCGCCACCTCACCTATGAACTGGCCTGTCTCAATGTGCAGACCCGCTTAACTGTGAAGGAATTCACTTAGTCGATCTTTCCTTGCTTCCCTCTCCTCCCCCTACGATCATCCCTACTCCCTTCCTTCTGCTCTACTTTTGTACGATAAAGAGTGAGAGAATCTTGTAACCTTTTTTGTTTTTTATGCGCAGGGGGTATCTCAGTAATGAAAACATTTGAGCTTAGTCCGCTGGCGTTCCTAACTGTGGTTGTCTGACCCTGGTGGTCGTCCAGTGCATCGATTAGAGTACTCTAAACCGGACATACTCAGAATTCCTCTGAGCTTGAAAACACTTTGGTCCTCCAGCGTGTATGGACAAACCGACTGATTTAGCGACCTGATTCACCCAGGACACCATTGACTGCAGATCACCAAAGCTTGCAACTAGTAAGGTGATGTCATCGGCATAGTCGCCATTAGTCAGCCGGCGTCCGGGTGCTATCTCAAAACCGTCCTCTTCATGTAGGACCTTACTTGTACTTGTTATGGCTGCGAGCATGCCTGATCTAGCCGGCCTCGATTATGTCACGGATTGTGCTCCTCCACGCGTGACGATCCGCGGCAGCAGACGTGAATAGTTCAATCCATTATCTTCGCCAACGACGGACGCCGAATACCGAAGGTCCAATAACAACTTCCATGTCCTGGTGAACTGTGTCGAGCCAGGTTTTGAGCTGATTCCCACTTCAACGTGTCCAATTGGGTGGTGGGGTCGGTTCAAGGGCAGTCACTGATCTCGTAAGGTGGGTGACGAAGAACGTGCCCAAACCACCTCAGTCGTCGTTCTTGGATGGCTTGAGATATCCTTGCGATGTTTTCACAGCGAGTGCGGACTGTATCATTTGAGGCAAAGTTTGTGTACATCACTCAGAGGATAGTCCTCAAAAAGTGATGGTCAAATACCTCCAGTTTTCGCTAATCTTCCACGCGTGTAGCCCAGCATTCGCAGCCATAGAGAAGGACAGACGCACGGTATACGCGAATATTTGCAGCGCTAGAAATGTCGCTTCGGGTCCACAGGCACTTTTGTAAGGCTTGGGAAAACTCTACGTGCAGCATCGATTCGGGAGAGAATAAGGACCTTCCCGAGGATCCAGTCAATAGCATAGTTGAACAGAATGGGTGACAGGATAAAACCTTGTCGAACGCCAGACCGAATACCGAACGGTTGTAAAATATTATTATGAACCAAAAATAGCGCTGTGTTTGTGCTGTACTATGCGTTGATCATGGTGGTGATTTTGCTGGTATACCATCTAGTGCCATTATCCCCCATAGGGATTCACGATGGACAGAATCGAACGTGGCGGCAAAGTTGACAGGGCAGTCAGCCGTCTGTTACTGGTAACTGTGGTGAAATTCAAGGATACGCCTCAATGTGAATATTTGGTCCGCATATCCACGCCCAGCATGGAATTCAACTTGGTTGGGTCTCATCCTAGATTCGCGCGCAGCCTTAGAAGGACAATAGCAGCGATTTTGATAGTTCTCGCATCTCGTCTTGTGGACAGGGACTGGATTTAATCAGAATCCTTTTGGACTCGACTAAATTGAGGCATGTTTTCACATCTTGGTCCCGGGAGTTTCCTCCCAGACTCCGTTTATTTTCGGAGTTCAATCCCTGCCGGAGCCAATTGGATCTAAAACCTTTGGTTTCTCCGGAGGAACTCTGCTCGCGAGGGTCAGAGAAAGGGAAGGATTTAATCTATGAATTGCAGCTCTATGCGTCCAAGGCTAAAGTAGTGAACTGAAGACTGTTTGAGCCTGTTCAGTTGTTCCTTGTCTCTCTGCATGTGCTTCCTGTTGTGGGGACCTTCGCTCATCAGTTCTAGTACTGAGATCTTCATTTGAAGGGGATAATGGTCAAGTGGGCTCCCACATCGTTTCAACATGGGCAGGGCTTAGCATCATGCGCAGTCATTCAGCCAGTTGCGTAACAGCCGTTTGACCTACCGAAACTGATAAAAGCCTATTCGCAATTATAATGGAGGAGCCAAAAGTAACGAAGTTAGCCTTCGACTGGCCAATCAAATTAATAGTTATTTGCGTGATTGAGACTAGTGAGGCTGCATGGACGCTCACTTCCAGACGCTTGATCAGGTACACTAGCATTCCGATTCGGGGCAAAACACAATAATCTTTGAAGACGGACAATGTTCACGATTTAACGGACAGCGACAAATTATGCACTTGAAACAACGACGTGAATGTTTATACCGTCTCAAATCAGCTCAAAATGATCGTGAGTCAGCCTGACAAGGAATTTAGTTATGTCGATGTACGACGATGGAAAAATTGAAGATTCCAAAATCAGAAGACCGGGGACCCAGTTAACTGGACAAGCCCGAAATAGCGACAGAAAGTTGATACGTAGCACTGCAAGCAGTTGTGGCAATCGTTCTCATCATGCTACAGCCAGCCGAGCTGTATGCACCTGGGCTTCTTCCGGTTGCGGCCAATCGGTGAAGCGATAAATATCGATCGGTGACGCAAGCCGGAGGTTGAGTCACGCGGGTTAGTTGGGCCGAAGGTGACATCGGTCGACTAGGCAACCGAGGTGTACACGGGGTTCCGTTGACGTTGGCCCATGTAATAGTTGCACGGTCGCACCAGGTAAGGTGAATGAAAGTTACACAAACTTATCCCGAGGCACCCTCACCATTAACGAAGGTGTTTTCATTCTCCTCTAGTTCGACCGCCGTGAACGACAATGCCCAACATGTACTCCACCATGTTCTGGGTATTTGTCGAGCTATAGGATTAACTCGCCCATAACAGTCTGGCCTCTCTTTCAACAGTGCGGTTTGTTTTAACGTAAACAAAAGGTAACGCTGTACGAGGCCACCACTCCTTTGGGTACTTCATGATAAAGCCGTGGTATTGCTGTATACAAATTTTTGCGTAAATATTGGCCTTTTCTTGCCGTTCGCAGTCAGGCTGACGAATAGAATCTAAACTGTGGAGTCGAGATATACGACAGTTCGATATTCGATTCAGACGAGGTTCACCATGTGCACTATGCCGCTGTGGGTGCAGGGACGGTGACTTGCTCGTGAACTAGATTATTGCGAGAGAAGACTTGTGCTACATCTACCGCACCCTCTCTCTCTCTCTCTCTCTCTCTCTCTCTCTCTCTCTCTCTCTCTCTCTCTCTCTCTCTCTCTCTCTCTCTCTCTCTCTCTCTCTCTCTCTCTCTCTCTCTCTCTCTCTCTCTCTCTCTCTCTCTCTCTCTCTCTCTCTCTCTCTCTCTGCTCCTCACCTGAGCCTGGTATCATGACAAAGTGAAAAAGAGCGGAGACAGGCAAAGGCACTGGGTGGCTGGCGCGGTTCCCACCAGTGTGTGAGTGCCAATAGACGACCAATAGACGATTTTGATTAAGTTATAGTTTTGGTATTGAAAATAAGAATGCGGAAGTTTGATTGATTGTTGGCTTCAACCCTTAAAAATGCATCCAAGCCATCGATCGGATTCAATAGTATGCTAAATAAAAGCCAAAAGGAATATGTTGATTTTTCATCGGTATGTGAAATTTATAAACATTTCTGTTATATTGTCAGCATTATTAAGAATGGGATAATTATCCCATTTGCTGTGCGAACCATTCCTGTCTTAACTGTTATCCCCCTGATAACACTTACTTGCGATGTTGTCGCATTTATAGCGTCCCAAGATGTCAAGGATAGCACACACCGCGGACTATATCACTTGGAATAGCTTCTGGTCATGTAACGCTAGCAGAATCGTTAAGCGCTTCCTCAAGCACACATGTATAGATCGAAGGGGAGTTATACTTTTTTTAGCTAAAGGATCTATGTTAACGGTAACAAATTTTAGAAAAACAAAAGAGGTGTAGTAGGACACAAACTAATATCGGGAAACTGTGCAATCGATCCCTTTGGAGTGGGAGGTGGTCGCGAATGATCAATCAGATACCGGTCAGGAGTGCAGTGCTGTCGGCAAATGCGGGTGAGGGTCATGGAGCTGCTGACTGTAAGGGACGTGCGAGATGGAAGGAACGCGATAACGGGGGAAGATGTCAGCGATAGGGAGAGAAGGAACACTGGCCATTTTCACCGACCAATGATCACACCTTTCCCTTTCGGGATCCACGCGAAATGTTCCTAGTACATTCAAACAATTCTGTCGGTTCCGTGGTTCGTTACATTTTTGCAATAGCAATGCATAGTTAGGTAGTATTCTGTGCTCTGATTGGCGAGTTAGTGACGCTTGTCAATGCCTGCTGGGCTCTTGGCGAGGCTTCTGCGGCCGAAATATTTTGCTTTGGCACACGCGTTGAGTTGAGTTGTTAGGTGTTCTGCGGCATAAGTATTTATGCAAGTTTAGTGTAGCACTAGCCAATTGCATAAACATGAGTACAAGGTACACTGTTGGGGTTAGTTGGAGCATAATTCCCTTTGGATTTGGCGCTTTCCGTAGCAATGATTTTGTTGTTACTGGTTCCGTATTCTTCTTCATTTGGTCTGGAGTTTTCTGGGTAAACCCTCCGTCTCATCGTTTTAGTCCATTTCAGCCCTTGCATCAAACTATATTGTGGCGATCTCAAGTAAATAGTAAATATCTTTTCGTAATATATATTAATATTATTTATATTTTGTCCGTTATGTTTATATATATTAGATATCGGTTTATTAATATATGCCACAAACAGCGACTGCACCGTTCCTCTGCACTGTAACACCTGTTTTGGAAAGGTTGATCTCATCTTTCTTCTTCTTCTTTGGGTCTAGAACAGCTCTTTTGGGGGGCCGTATTCTTCTTGCACTTTTTTAAATTCGCTGGTGACTGCATTTCGAGTTCTTCGCTGGGATTTTGAATTTTAAATTTCTCACGAATTAGATCAAGAATCAGCTTGGATTCCGAAACCACTCGATGTCTTAGCTATTTGGTATGCCTCTTAACTGTGCCCGCTGTGATTTCAACCTCGAAAACTACCTCTTGAGTTTTTCGGATTACACCCTCCATCCACGGGTCCTCACCAATCTTGTAGTTTTTTATATACGCCGTTTCCCTCTTAAAAATACCTGTGCCTATGTTTTCACGTCGGGTTTTTGACCCAGGAGACGCTCTTGTGGTCTTTGATAATTCGTGTTAGCTCTGGAGATTGTCCTTTGGGCTAAAAAATGTGTTCAAATGTGCTCGGTTAACTCCTTTACTCATTTTCTTCATCACCCTCTTGAATTTGGCGACAAATCGTCCAGCCTTGCCATTCGATTGAGAGTGAGAAGGTTTATATGTCACGGGATGAATGCACTATCTCTGACAAAACTGTTGTAACAGAGAAGACATAAAGTTTATTCCATTTTTAGTCAAGATTTTGATGGGAATACTGTAACGTGCGATCAATTCATCCCATTTCCTAACCATGGTCTCCGCAGTTGCTGCATTTAATTTTAGGACTTCTAGTCATTTCGTTCATGAATCGTAGACAGTATAATCTACGTGCACTCGGTTCCACGGTCTCGTGACCTCTGGCCATGATACAGGCGGTAATTCCGACTGGTTCTTCGTGAAACGTCCGCATGGTCTGCAATTTTCGGCAAAAACTTCCATCTCAACGTCAATGTCTGGCCAATAAACATACCCGTATGCTAACTGTTTCATGCGGGTCATGCCTTGGTATCCATAGTGCAACTCACATAAAATCCATTGGCGGTATTGGACAGGTACGGCTGGTCCTTGCGACTTTCGAATTGTCTTATCACCGCGTAGATGCTGTCTTTCTTTGGTCAGCCCCGCAGAATAAAATCCTCTGTCTATCGCCCCAATGGACCCTGCTACAGTAGCTGTTCTGACGTGCTCGGTTGTAAGCTGAATCTGTCAGCCCACCTCTTCAAATTCCTCTTGGTTTTGTACCGTAACCTGGGTGACTGCGACATCCTCGAGTTCATCTGCCTCTCCGGCTAATCGAGACAAGGCATCAAGAGCCCCAAACCTCTAGGTTAGCACATAGTAGGCCGTTAAGTCCTATTTTAGAAGAATCGTACTCCGGCTTTGTATTCTCCTAGCTATCTGGGGCACACCATGGTTGTTACCCAAAAGCAACTTCAGCGGTTGATGGTTAATCTGCAATGTGAAAGTTCTACCATAAATTAGCAGGGGAATCTCTGCACGGCGAAGATAATAGCCAGTGCTTCTTTTCCGATCTGGCTTTAATTTCGCCCTGCCTTCGTCAGTGATCTGGTGGCATGCACGATTCGTTGGATTTTATCATTAGCGTCCTTCGGAAGGAGTACTTTGCCTTAAATGTAATCAGAGGCGTCTGCCTGGACAATGGTTTCTCTGTCAGCCTCGAATTTCGATAGAACTGTTAAGTCGCTTATCTTTGTCTTCATCACATCAAATGCGTTTTGACATTCTGAAGACCAAACTCCACGTCGCTGCATAGAAGGCGCCTGGGTGTAGGGGGGGGGGGGGGTTAAAATGAGCAGCCTAGTGATAAAGGGACCGTAGAAGTTGACTAACCCCATAAACGATTCCAGTTCCATCGTGCTATTTGGCACTCATGTTTCTGAGTGCATTCACTCTCTCTCTCTCCAAAATATCGTCCAAGTACGCAGTCGCCCCAGAGCCCTTCGCAAGCATCGTACCATGATCTGCCACAACACATTAGATGCCATTGTCATGCCGTAGTTGAGGCAGTTGTTTTAGCCGGACAGTAGGTTAAAAGTAAAGAGAGCCGGCTTGGAAAACAAACACTTCATTGACGGCATGTGAACACTGTGTTTTTTGTCTTGTCCAAACCCGCTTTATTTATTAGGTACCCTGAGCGTTCTGGAATATTCCATTCTATAGCATGTCAAATCGTATCGGACTTTCCAGAAACTTCCAACTTGTTGTGTGGTGGTCGTTGATTGGCCGGTTCTTGCACGAGAATCCCTTGCCGGAAGCTATCGAATTACCAACAAAGGTAGGTTGTCATGGAAGGAGTATGTAAGAAAACGACGATGACGAGATCAGAAAGCGGTCACAGTTTAGATGCTTCTTTTCGTTGGCAACCGGTTCGGTAGAGTTTGTTGGATGGTCAGTCGCTCGAGCGTTGACCACCGTCAACGTGCCGTGACAACTACATTCCTACACACTTCTGTTATGTTGTGGCACCGTGGATGTTGATTATCTCTCCATTAAATTCGGTCCGCGCGTATAGTTCAGGAAAATTAAAGCCGTTTTCGCCACTAGCCGTATAGCCAACGAGCGCATGCGTTATTCTTATGTATTGAAGTCACTGTTTTTTTGAATTTTTATTGATTCCGAAGGTCTCGTAATTCCATTGCAACTGACATACGAAAGTTCAGCCATGGTAGTTTCGTCTATGTTCACCGTGTGCTCCACAGCATGGCGGTGCAAGGACGGGACTTTCGCTGGATTATGGGGAGAGCATACTTGCGCTGCATCTACCTCACTCTGATCCACTCCGCATCTGGGCCCGATGTCAATACAGAGTCAGGAACGGAGATGGGGGATGGCACCGGCCCATGCACCCATATACCCAACTGAAGCATGCCATATTTTGGCGTGTGGCTGAATCGCCAAGCAGGAAGTTTCAAGATCTTTTCGTCCACGTATAACTTAGAGAGCAGACGCCTTCACAACTCGAGCGATATCTGCGTTCTTTTCTTTCTGTTTCTCACATGTATGACGCGATATTTCGCGAAATCTAGTTTCATGAGCTGTTCATTCCCACGCAGCAGGTTCTAACCACGCTTTACATGCGCGATGGCTCCTCCATATCTCCTAATTTAGTGAATCCTGTTGTGTGCGTTATGGGGGCCAGGTCGTGCTGTGGTGCGCGAAGACGGGTACGCCGACCCGTCAGCCAATGCGCCCACTCACACATCAGATAACTGACTGACTCGGACGGTGGTCTGATCGTGGGAATGGGGGAGAGCATGAGGTCAACAGCTCAGTGCATTTTCCTCACTATAAACAATCTGACGCGCTTGAAACTATCACGGTGCGCTAATAGCCATGGCTTGGAAGGTTACCAACTGACGGGATAACTCGGACCGCGTGGTCAGCCCAATGTGTGTTTTGTGTGTAGTGGCTGACTGTCGGACTGAGAGTCAGGCTGCAAGGCTCCTTCTTAATGTGGCCTTTATGGCACTCCCACTCTGTGGGATCCGAGCCAGGTGTGGTGGTACACCCATGGGCGGCTCCGGCTGCGCCAGCCACCTGCGCCCTCTCCCATCTCCGGTCTTCTTGACTCTGTCATGACACCGAGCTTAGGTGGGGGAGGAGGAGAGAGTGTCGTAGCTGCAGCGCAAGGCTACTATCACTTAAAACTAAGTCACGCGCAAGTCACCGTCCCTGCACCACCTGGTGTGGAGCATACGGTGGACATCGTCAAAATCGACGGTCGAACTGTCGTGTAAGTGCCATAATGGCCAAACTTTGAAGGAGCCATTACAGTCTGACGCCCAGTCCACAAGTTAGCCACTCCACACAAACATTCAACTTAAGCTGACCGCACGATTTGGGTTATCCTGTCGGCTGGCAAACCTTCCAAACCACGAATTTTAACGCACCGCGGAAGCTTCTAGCGCGTTAGATTTTATATGGCCCGTAAGAGACGCTGAGACGTTGCCTTGCGATATATTTTGCTAGTCCTGACCAAAGCGTTCTCAACAGTAGTGACCATGACATGATCCACTCTTGTGACATTTATCTTCCGACTTATATTTAGTCCTTATGTGTTTCTGTCAACTATCTTTCATTCTACCTCAAGCAATGCCCTCCGTGGATCCTAAAAACACTCGTCCTGCTCTTACTGGAGTCTTTTAATTCCCCCAGAATTTCAGCAACATGTGCCGTATTGAGACCGATTTGTATTCCGCAGAAATAGCACAAGAGATGGCCAAGCTTCACAGGTTGATTGAGACGGTTCGCTCCTATTATTATTATGCCAAATTTCAACATTTTTATGATACCATCTCATTGATGCACCTTTACCAAACTAAAGACTGATCGTCTCCGTCTGACTTCGGTTTCTGATCACCAGCGTTACCATGCACAGGTAACAGTATATGATTTTGACAATCACCAATCTTCTGAGTTACGCCATCGCATTGTTTTGCTTGGGACATGACGATTGATGATGATGTCTTCAACGCTCTATTCTTAGAACTCCTCCTAACATACATGCAAAGAATCTAGACATAACGAATTTTCTAAAATATTCGATCATATGATGGATGCTGAACATATCATCCTCGACGGTTGTTAAAAACTCCCTGCCTCTCGTTACATCCACTTCCTCTGATCTGGCCGAGATCAAGGGGACAGATAGTCCAAATATCGGTGGCTGTTGCCACTCCAGCAGCTGCACCCCTCGGTTAGACCACCTCGACGTACTTTAAGTCGAGACTGTCGTTGTTCCCGCAGTAGCCTGAGAACTGCTTACCTCGGTTATTATCACGTTAACTTTGGTGATAAGGCTCGGTGGTCTGTTCCATCCTGCGCTTTCAACCCCTGGCAACGGTCGCACATGCCCGATCTTCAACTTTCAGAGTGGTAGAGGTTTTCTGGTTGGTACCGATGCTCAGCTGTCAACCCCACAACAACAGCCGACCATCGGCGTCCCGACCTCGGATACTTCCTTCAGACCGTCAACACCGCCCTGATCACCATCTGTTTTAACTGCCCCCTCTTCCTGGACATCGGACTCCGGCGTCTATTTTCTGACTCTTTGTCATTGCTAACGTTGCCCACCCCATTATTGGTACAGACTTTCCTGTCGCTTCCAATATTCTTGAGGACTGTCGGCAGTCCCACCCAGATGACTGTACTATCATTCTTGCCGCCCTGGATATCCCTTCCACTGAGGCTTCCCGTCAACAGACCATCTCGTAGCCTGAACCAGATAGTACATTTCCGCAGCTCCTCACCAAATACCCGGGGATCGTTCGTACGAACTCCGGCGTCTCCACCTCAGTGCACGACGTTGTTTATCATATACAGACCACCAGCCCTCCTGCGTTTTTGCAGCCCCCACCGTCTGACGCCTGCCCGTCTGATTGACGCCAAGGGCGAGTTGGAGAACATGCTTCAGTGGGTATCACCCATCAAACTGAAAGCCCTTGAGTCTCGTTCCTCTACATGGATCTCAAGACCAGCACAGATGACTCGAAATCCGCCCTGAGGTGGTTACAGATCTGCGAACGGTGTTATTCTCCCCTGACCACTCACTATGCCGCATCTCCAGGACTTTGCTGGTACCCAATTTGGTAAGTCTTTCTTTTCGGGGATAGATCTGGTCGGAGCCTTCAATGAAATCTTCGTAGCTCTGGAGGGCGTTTCCAGGACGGCCGTCACCACCCAATTTGACCTCTTTGAGCTCCTGCGTATACTATTTGGACTCCACTACGCTGTTATCCCTTTTCAGAGGTTTTTAGAAAGGGTATTTTACTGCCTGCTTTTTCTATACACCTATATTGACGATTTCATGGTGGCCAGGTTTACCGTCGACGAGCACATGAAGCATCTTGCAACGGCATTTGACCACCTTCAAAAATTTGGCGCCGTTTTCAACCTATCCAAGTACGCCTTCGGCGTTCAGTTCCTTGATTTTCTTGGATACCTGGAAAAATCCATACACATTCACCCTCTTTCTTCAAAGGTTGCGGCCATCCACCAATTCTCGTTCCCTTCCCCCAATTCTAAGAGTTAACAGCTGCGCTTTCTTGGCATGGTGACTTTCTACTCACGGCTTCTCTAGAAATCTGCCGGCAAAATTCTACCCCTTACAAACCCTTCTCGGGCCCAAATAAGTGTCGTTTGAGCTCTCCGTAGACACCTTCGCTGTTTTTACATGGTAAATACTGCTGTGGCTTATGCCACTTTCCTGACGAATTCCACTCCCAATCCGCCCATCTCCCTCATGGTTTGCGCCTCCAATGCAGCTATTGATGCGGTCCTTGAGCAATGCCTCGCAGGTCAGGCCCAACCCCTAGCCTTCTTCTCCGGAAAGTTCTAACGGTCGAATTGCGTTATAGCGCAGTTGGATGGGAGCTTTCCGATGTCTTTCTCGCCATGAAACACCTCCGGCACATCCTTAAGTGTATGGTTTAACTGTGTTTACGGATCGTAAGCCAAGCTCCTTTGTTCACAAGTGAAACCGTGAAAAGGTCAACCCCGGGAGATCCGCCAGCTGGACTACATTTTATAGTTGAACGCAGACATTCGCCAGATCGACGAGTATGCAAATGTGGGGGCTGACACGCTGTCCAGGTCCTCCATTGTTACTCAACAACTGACTCCCGCGATTGATCTCACTGAAATGGCTGCCGAGCAAGACCATATTGACCTTTTTTTCCAAATTCAAACTCCAGGACCTACCTTTGAAGGCTGGCGACGCGTAGCATTCTCTGGAACGTCTCCACCCCCGCCATCCCTCCTCCTTCCTGCACAATCTCCCTCATGTTGAGAGCTGAGCAACCGGCAAACTGGGTTCCAACCGCTCCGTCTTCTCTGGGATGAACAACGGCTTCAAAGCATGGAAGTGCGCGTATCACTGTTGCTGGCAGAGTAAAATTCAGCGAAACAACAGGGCTCCCATTGGCACCTTCTCTGGCTGCTATGCAAGGTTCAGCCATGCTCTCTTGGGCTCTTTGCCCCTGCCAAAAGACCGTTTTTATCCCCTCAACTGCGTTTGCCGCATCATTCAGTGTATGGATGCAATCCCTCTGCCAGATTCGAGGCTCCAATGTTTGTTAAGCAATTCCCCGTATTCTGTGCCCATTCCACCACAACGACTTACCGCGGTGACCAACTTGTTTCTCCCTTAATTCAGTCTGTACTCCACTTTTTCAGCTGCAATTGCCTCCGCATAACATTCTATCACTCGGCTGCTTAAAGGATAGGCGAGCAGTCTAACCGCCATCTAAAGGCCTCCCTAGGCACCAGAGGGGACATGCAGAACTGAACACATCCAGGTCTCCTTAGCATTATGCTCCGCCCTACAGTCAGCATTTTAGTGTACCGCTGCTGAATTGGTGTTTGTCACCACTCTCCGGCTGCCCAGTGAGATGTTCTCCAAAAACTCTCGTGTTGCGTTGGAACATTCAACTAAATAGCCCACCTTTTTGTTCCATAAATGCATGATTAACTAACAATGCAGCAGGTTTTCCAAAAAGTGGGGCTGGGTTCTCGCGTTCATGAGAATAGCATAGAGGACCCATTAAGAAGGTATCATTGAGCAGCCGGACTTTTAGTCGTTCAGCCAGTCACACCACACACGCTGAATACCGACCACGATGACCGAGTTATCAAATCAGGTACAGGCAAGAATTTTAACACACTTTATTCTACCCGCACACTTAAATCCCTAGGTCACCACGTGCCAAATCCACTAACACCCGCACTTCAAGCCGGCAGCAAGCATATGATCCTCTTCATAGTACACGCAGGTCTAACGTAATTGGGAAGCAGGTTCCCTTCGGTAGCCCGTTAAATGAGGTGTTCTGGTCGTATGTGGTACGCATAGATGGGCTGTCTAGCTCGGTCAGTTATGGCGCCCGATTTCTTCACTGGATGGTTGACAGGCTCAGACAGTTGACTGGTGCACGGAAGAGGGATGACTGAGGTCAACTCTGTGGAATCTATCCCCACGGCACATCGACTCACTATAGTATAGCTCACGTGCTTAAATCTACCGTGAGGCGTCACAAGTCGTGACTTAGAAGGCAGTCATTTAACGAGATAACTCAGTGTCTATGGGCAGTACTCTGTGTATGTGGGGTGACTGGCGGTAGGACTTAGAGTCAGGCTCAGTGGTGTACTGATGGTCGGTACCGACCGTGAAACAGTTGTCTGCATCCTGCCTGTTGCACACTTAAAGTGCTATCTACGTATTATAGGTGGCATGTGTCCTATGGCACAACGTTCGTTGTTGCCAGTAGCAAGCTGGCGGGCAGACTGAATGGGATCGAACGAGGTCCTGACCACGACAGTGAGGGTGACACGCTTACTTTACTTCTGTATACATCTTAATGGCTTAACGGCGTACTGATGTTCGGTATCGACCGTGAAGCAGATTTTTGCGTCTTGCCTGTTGTACCCTTAGCGTGCTATCCACGCGTCAATGAATCCTTCTTAATGGGGACTTTATCATACTCTCACACACGTGAGCTCAGAGGCGGTCTACGACAGTTCGACCATCGTAATCCGACGATGTCCACCGTATGCTCCATGGAAAAGTGGAACAGGGACGGTGACTTGCGCGTGATTTAGTTTAAAGTGATAGTAGCCTTGCGCTGCAGCTACCGCACTCTCTCCTCTTTCCCCACCTGAGCCCGTTGTCAAGACAGAGTCAAGAAGACCGGAGGCGGAAGAGGACGCAGGTGGCTGGCGCAGCTGGGTCCCCTAAGTCCAAGCCGCCCCTAGGCGTGCCACCACACCTCCATGTTCGGCATTTGTTATGGGAGCGCAACCCGAATAACGCCTGCCATGCCCTAATTTGGCTCCCGTGTTGGTCCAACGCATCTATCACGTGGCCCGTTTAGGGGGCACAAAGGGTACTGACAACGGACTGAAAACAAGCTCTCGTTAGTAACGCTTGTCTCCCTATCGTCCAGTTAGAAACGATGCGTTAGTCCATGTGACCAGTGCAAGTAACCTGGGCTAGTGGACAGACATCTTCCGCGGAGCCAAAGCACACTCGCACCCAAGGACGCCTAATGGAAACTGTTACACATCTTAGCCTCATGGCTACGAAGCATTTCTCTTAAGCAGAACGGTGAGTGTACTAGGTTGACTGTCTAATTGGTATGAGTAATCGAACAGACATACTTTAGAATGTTGACGCTATCTGAGACATTCTCTAGTATAACAGACCAACAAGCCTAAAAGCTTACCCACATAATTAGTAAAATACGCTGGTTCAGCTCCGGCTACCTCCCGTTGAGAACGCTAACCTCTTAAAGGTAGCACGCAACCACATCCGCCCGGGCATCCTTTGTTCGCCACTGTGACGTGCATCGACAGTCGCACACCCCTAGAGCAGCGTCAATTTCGAGTTTGTTATTCTGCCATCGTAGCTAGTCCTTTGGAGTTAGGTGAAAATCTGACTGAAAACGCATTGTATTGAGGAGAAGGGGCGCCTTCATTCACTCGACTTGACTAATCAAGACCGGCCGCTTCCATTCTCACTAATTAACTTCAGTGAAGGATTACAGATTCTGCAGTTAAGCCTCCAGGTGCCTTGCAAGATTGTTGTCGTGATCGATGTCTTGTTCATCCAGTTAGCACACCCAAGTGGAAGCAAGTGTTGGTCATACAACTGTATCCGTTATCCATATACCCACCGACAGGCCGAAAGACGCGGCGGTGGGGATGTTTCGTGAGGCCGCCTACACAGGAAAAGGGGATAGGAAGTGCCCATAATGCATTTGACCTTGCGCCAAGTTCCACGGAAATTTATATTTAGGATTAAGATGAGGGTAATAATTTGGCTAAGGTTTTCATCGTATTAACTGTGAAGTTTAAGTTTAGGGTTAAGATTAATGATAGTTTAATGTTGGGGTCCGGTATATTTAGACTTCCTGAAATTTACCGTAAGCCCACTTACTTTAGGCGGGTGGGGTGACTCCAATTCCCGTGCCATTTAGGCAGCCACACAGGGCATCCTTACCACCGCGGCTCTTTTCCCGGAACACTCCAAACTAGCGGACGTTATGTGAAGATAATTCGACTAACCTACGAACACCCAGGGCCCATTCCAAAAACAGGTTTGCTTAGGGCGCAGTTGACTATTTCCTGAGTGGCGTTACCTGCCCATCCATACCGAATGGGGGGACATCCCATCAGAGCGGAGCATCTGCTCGGAGCGTGCCCAGAGTCTCCCCAAGAAAGCTTCGGATTCCGCCGCAATAAACGCGAAATTCTACAGTCCTCCCCAAAGGACCAGTCAATCATAGCATGTATCGCATTCGCGAAACTGGTAAATAAGTTTCGATTGCTATAAGTGAATGGTATAATCGTTTTTCGGACTAACACCACCCCACAAGTCTTGGAAGACGAGGACCCAAGGGCGACTGAGCCTGCCTGCCTCTCGTTCGGCGTGCGCACAAGTAACTGATAAGGTGACGGTTCTCAACGAAGAGAAGCTTCAAAATAAAGGCTTTATGAGAGCGCAGGTGGAAACCAACGTTAAACTGGCTCCCTATAAATTTAAATGCATACAGTTTCAGTTTTTCAGGCTGTAGGGTTCGCTGGTTAAAGGTGATCCGTCCCAGCCCATAAAAGAAGAGAACTGCGCATGGTATTTTAGGTGATTGGACTGCGTAACAAAACGTACAGAAAACGTCAGACCATACACAGATAAAAGGTGGATAGAAAAACACGCTCCGTAGCTTTTTCAGTTGAAAAAGTTAAGAAAATAGGTGTGAGTGGAACAGACAAAAAAAATCGATCACGTCGAGTGCAACATCTTGGTATAGGCAGCTAGTTTTGCATCCCGCCAGCGTTGGAAAGCCTCCAGCAGACAAGGTGGTTCTCCGACCTTCTTCACGTTCGAACCCTCGCCACCATTCCAGTATAGTTTAAAGCTGATGACTGAGGTAAGCTGAAGAAAAACCAGTAATGGATGACGATCGGTTATTAATAGGCAGTGAAGCACTTAACATACCGGAATTGAACTGCAGTCAGATTTCAAAACTAGCAAGGGTGTATCGAGAATTTATCTGAAAGCTGATACTGATAAATTAAGCGCATTTTGCTTTTTTATTTTCACTAATAAACCACATTGAAGAATTTAAGGTTTGGAAAACCTTCGGGGAATTTAGCAAATGGAATTACACTTTCCTTGGTATGTGGTACGGTTTGAGGCGGTGCACATGCAGTGACCAAACCCTACACTCTAGAAGACTACGTTGTGAATCATATCTGTTACAAGTTATGGGTATCGGTATATCATCGAAAATTTCCTACTGCCAACAGCTCAAAATAAACATGCCATATAAAATCAAATAGAATGGGGTGACAGTTCACACAACCAAACCCCATTCCGAAATCGATACTAACGGCAATATACATCAGTATGTATAAATTACGCGCACATCCGATCCGCTTAACAAATACCGTGAAATCAGAGACAAAGTGAAGACTGATACATGTCAGTCCTGATCTGCATATATAACTAGTTACTAAGCGACCACCACAGAGGGTTCAAGATTGAACCTCAGAACACAACGGGATGGGCACGTCCAATAACCTGATCAGTGAACACCTCTTCCACCAAAGTATATATATATATATATATATATATATATATATATATATATATATATATATATATATATGCGTGAGGATTCGAGGTTTTTAGCGTGTTTATCATCCTCCAAAGAAGGGACGAGTTCATGGACCGAAGTATATTATGAACGACGTTTCGGAAACTCGCATTTACAAAAGCAGAGGGGCATGGTTGTTCTTCCAGCAGTGAGCGGGTATAAAAGGTTGGCTGGCAAGTTAATTCCTACAAATGTTCATTCCAAATGTCAGATGTTCCAGGATGCGGTAAACACTGTAAAAAAGGACAGAATACAGGGAGTATGCACAAGACTGGGAACATACGGGCTGCTTAAAAGTGAAAGTTTCCCCCGAGGCTTTGTAAAAGAAAAATACTGGAGTTGAAGATGTAGAGTTTGAGCGGAATTGGCATTCTATCAGACGCAGTTCTTGTTGTCGCTTGACAACCGAGTCCTCCGGCAATTCAGCATAGATCTCCTCCAGAATTTTCTCACGAGAGCCTAGGTCCTAATAAAAAACGCCATATATAATGCAAAGACGGAATGTAGGTACTGAGAACCCTAAGGGACGCCAAATCCCTAAACTAGGAACGGAGACAGTTGGGGAAAATGTGAAGACGATAGACTACGAACGTTGCAATAAAGAGCAAATAAAGTAAAAAGTCAGATGGAGAACTTGCAAATGCCGATACAAGTAATAACTACAGTTTCATACATTAGTGACACTCAACCAAGGTAAAAATTAAATGTATGTGTCGAACTGCCTGATTTTATAGCCGTTCTTAATGTAATTAAACGTAAATTTATTAGAAATACCACTACACCAGCAGTTCTAGATAAACTAGTAGGTTGTTTGATGCAGGGCCCAGTGTGCACCTAGTCTGGCGATTCTTGAGATTTATATATCTCATCCGTGTCCCTCTTTCTAACATATCTATTAAGGTTTGGTGTTATGGTTTGCGTCATTCGCAGCTTTTATTGCTCTATGCCACCCTAGAAAAGAACGCGTGTTAAAAATTATCCATTAATAAACGAAGTGCCTAGACCTCAGGCGATACCCAGAAAAAAATAACTAGAGGTAAAATAAACCAAAGTAGCTTACTTTATGCAAAAAGATACACACAAACTGACCTAAGGGGCTGCGACTATACCGGTAATATATTTTGGGTTTTCTAAAAATCTTTTCCTTCTGAAGAAGTTTGTGCTTTATAACATCGAACATCTGCATTTAACTGACTGCCGCTGTCACTTTTAGATTTTTTGTGGGTGTTTCTGATTTTGTAATACATCCTTCCATTGCTCAACCACCTGCTTACCAACTCGACCGATTTTGGCTTTTATCATGTTCTCGCCCTCTGGCAGCATCAAAAAAACGTTCGCGGTGGTAAAACTTCACTTTAGCGGCTGATATGTACTTCAGACCAGGCACTAGTTCAGACTGCCCAATTTCCCTGCAAGGTCGAAGCAGTTTTCTTCGGGACGTTTTTCGCTTATGAAGCTCAAAATAGTCGACCGAGTTGGGGACTTCGAATAACTGAGCAACGCCCCTAACCATTTCTCGGGTCCGATAAATGATACTCCAAACACCTTTCTACTCACTTTGAACTATGCGCATTCTTTTAAGCTGAGGTTAAGAAACACGGCTTCCGTCATTTTTTAGATGCTTAGCCATATCGCGTTCCTACTTTCCATACCGGGTTTCGAAAGCTGCGCAGTCATCTAGAGCATGCACGGTTGGCCAAAAGATGGACTGCGCCGTCGGCCTGGACAACCCAGTGTCCCCTAAAGGTACATTTCTACATGGCATTACTAGTTAAGATCTTAGTTCAGAGTCCGGAGGCCATGGAGCACACGGTGGACCTCGCCTGTAACGACAGTCGAACTGTAACCTCACATTAGGGAAGGAGTGGAAAAACTGCGTGCGTGATGACTACTACAGAATTAGGTTGACCTAAAAGTATCGATGGTTTTGTCGGAAGTCATCATACTGTCCGGCAAGAGCGATGGAGTGAGAAGAGTACGATGACCGATCAGGAATGGGATAATGAAATGTTCTGGTGAGCCCAAGAAAGGTATCAGTGTATTACTGGTTTTTGTTGTCCAGCGATGACAACGCCGAGGGACCACATGAGATCAGTGAGATACATGCGTTGTGAACAGTTTGCAGACTGCTGGCACTCATCCATACTGTGAAATAGATTTCGAAAAAATGCGGTTTGACGGCAAGGAGGCCGTTTCAATGCACCATTTTTTGAAATGCACTCCTATACGAGTCTGCTGGCACTAGGCTATGCGATTGTATGTGTGTCATTCTCCTTAATGAAGCAAAGTTACTTAGACCGATGAGTCACAGCTTCAACCACGAAGGATTGACGGAGGAGTTTGGGGATAGAGTGCAAAGGGCGAGCAATTCGGTCGCGGAATAAGTATCTTAACCGCGCAACCCGCAGACTCCATCCTTGTTTAAGCATCTAAGTAGTCCTTGGTGAATACGTTAATGGTTTACGCCACGTGAAGTTGCTGCGATCGCAGTTACTACTACTACCATATCCTCAAGTCCACTAGACAAACCAAAAGGCAACTTAAAAATGCCATGCTACATTGGATCTCGTTGAGCAAGCATGTTCCACTAAACTGCACACTTCTTCGGATAAAAGTAAATATGTTTGTGAACGAACGAGAAAAGGTAAAAACTAAGCGTAGCAAATGAAGGCTCAGGGGAGAGGAAAATATTCAGAAGAGAAGACAAGACGGTGGGTGTGCCTTATCATCGGAGTGTCAGATTAGTGTCGGACCCTCACCAAGATGTCAACTCTAAGGAGACAGTGCCAACACCGACCGCGCATAGACGATTTCAACTGTCATCGTCGGCATGAAAGGAGGGGGAAGCAGGAACAAAAATAGCTTAAACCTACGTCACGAGGGATTGGTATCGTTTGATTGGAGTCCATCGCGAAAGCCATTGTATTGAAAGCATACTTAGCCGCAATGCTTTCGCAAGAATTAGGTCTTTCGGTGCGGCTGGCATCTCCTAAACAGATGTGTTTGACCTCGCCTGGGAAAGGCTCCCGTTGTGGTTGTTGCTGCTGTTGCTGCGGTTCTGCATTGGAGGACACACAGTAAATGCAGCCTATAAATGTGTAGAGATGGCGCGTTTGGATGCGCCGACAGAGGTTAGCTGTCCTGGCAAACACCGCCTTGTGGTCATCCTTATAAGCAAGTGCGGGAGGCGAGGACATATAGTTGCTTGCCATTGCCCATATCGCGTAATCATCGAGCCGGAGGTAGGCCGACAGATGCGCTAGGTCATCGGAAGTGGCCGCAAGCAGGGTGAGTTCGCGAAGCTGCATGACAGAGTCCAGTTCCTTGAGGATGTCCAAAAACATCGCCTGGAAGGCAGACGCACGGGTATTAAAGCATGGGCAAAATCCGTCTTTCCATACTAAGATTACATCGGCATTGTCCTAGTAATTACTACAACCGAAACCAACAGGCACGTCACCGCCATCATCATCAAGAAACAGGCGATAATAGGCTTGTTTTGGGAGCTTAAAGAAAGAACGTAGATAAAGTTAAGGGAGGCAGCCTTGAGAGCTCGCGTTCGTGCACAGAGAAAACGAAGCACGAAAATGGGGATAATCAGTGATTTCGAGTCAACTAGGGAGAATATTTGGCAAGACAGGGGAACAAATACCCACCCTCTTTTTCCGTAGACCTGGTGCGAAGTTCCGGAGAAAATAGCATTAAGGTAGGGGGCTGGTTAGTTAAATGTACTTGTTAGGGCTGCGATCATGGCTGATCTAGCCGGCCTCGATGAAGTCAAGCATTGTACCTCTCCATGCTTGACGATTCGCGACAACAGACCCACTCTTTCTTCCAGTGACGGACGGCGAATAACAAAAGTCCAAGCCCTGCCTCCATGTCTTGCTGAACCGTGTCGAGCCAGGTTTTTAGTTGACTTCCTCTTCGACGCCTCTAAGTGGGCAACGGCGCTAGATCGAGAGCAGTAGAATTGAGCTCGTGAGACGGCCGACGGTGGACGTACCCAAACCACCTCAGATGTCTTTCTTGGGTGGCCCACTATCCTCGCGAGTTTGTCACATCGAGTGCAGACTGTGTTGTTTGAGACGTAGTCCGTGTACTTCACTCGAAGGATGGTCCTCAGGCAACGATGATCAAATACCTCAAGTCTTCGCTCATCTTCCACGCGCAAAGCCCAGCATTTATAATCGTAGAGGAGGACCGACCGGATGGATGCACGACACCCACGGATCTTCGAGGCGACGGAGATGTCTCATCGGGTCCGTAGACACTTTCTAAGGATCGAGAAAACCCAGCGGGCAGCGTTCACTTGGGAGAAATAGTTGTCCCTACTCTGTACATTCGACAGCATCCTCGTCCCGAGATATTTGAAACTGTTTACTACTTCAAGTTGACAGCCAATAATCCCGAGGAGTGCATTCTCCTGGTCAGGAATGTAGCTCGCAAACAATATGCTCTTCCCAGTGTTTATGGATAAACCGAACGAAGTAGCGATCTCATTCACCCGCGACACTCCAGACTGCAGATCATCAAAACTAGCAAGGTGATATCGACAACGAAGTCTAGGCCAGTCAGGCGGCGTCCGGGTGCAAATTCCACACCGTCAGAACCGTGTAGGGCCCTCCCGAGAATCCAGTCAATAGCGTAGTTGAATGAAATGGGCGACCGGATGCAACCTTGGTGAACACTAGATCGGATATCGAGGGGTTGGGATAGATTTTTACGTAGGACTCGCGCAGTGGTGGAGGGATAGTAGGCCTCGATCATGGCAATGGTTTTGACCGAAACACCATATAGTTCCATGATTTGCCACGCGGGCTCACGATGGAAGGAATCGAGCGCAGCGACGAAGTCACAAACAGATGGACGTCGGCTGCTGGCAGCCATGGCGGAGTTCTAGAATGTGCCTCAGTGTCCACGCATCCACGCCCAGCTCAAAATCCGGCTTGGTTTGGCCTCATCCTAGAGTCACCGAGACTGAAACCGCCTGAGAAGGACAATAGTGAAGACCATCGCAGTCACGTCAATGAGACTTATGCCGCGACAGTTCTCACACTTCGTCTGATTCTCCCTTCTTGAAAAGACTAGCAAAAGGATGCAGAACCGTCATTAGGAACGACTTCGTCTCTCCACACCTGCGCAATCATCTTATGAAGCCAGAGCGCCAGTGCCAACATAGGACTTGTAGGTTTTGATAGGAATACCCATCCTCTGGGCACCTTGTGGTTATGCAGCCTCCATATTGTATCGGAAACGTCTCCCTCGGAAGGGGTCACGCGACACTGCATAGGCTAGAGAGGGATGAAAGCTCAGATGCAGAGGAGAGCGAGGGTATGACTAGACGCTTATCAAAAGTTGAGGTGCTTAATGCCAGCGATTGACCTTAGCCGAGTCATTAACAAAAGCCACCATTCATCGTGAACAGTCACTAAGTGAGGGCGTACCACTAACTCGGCGGATAACTAGTAGAGTTTGCGAGTGTCACCAACGTTGAGGCCTGCCCATGGTTGTCTATCCCGACCATGTTTCACCGGTCATCCCTAGCCAACTTTGCTGTCATGTTCGGAGTCGGTGGAAGGCTTTATCTTTGCAGGACCTAGCTCAGAGCCATCTGGAGCAGACAACTGCAAGTTTCGAGAAGTAGATGTGACCATGGGACAAGAGAGCTTTATTCGACAACGTTTCGCATTCCAACTCGAACCTATCGTGAGACAGTATCCAGTATCTGAATGGCCGACGACCGTTGGCTGCTGGTGCTCCTTGGCGGAGTGGGCTCCAGTGTGAATATCCGGTCCCACGAATCCACGCCCAGCTCGAACCGGCCCAGAAATTACCCGTCCAGAGTCACGCACAGATTAAGAAACAAATCACGAGGACAATAGTGAAGACCCGCAGCAACGTTTATAAGCATGCCGCGGTTTACCACCTTATCTATCTGTCTCGAAGACAACCCAAAGGCGAACAAATACATGCGAAAATGCGAGGCCCGGCAATTCAGGAAGAAAACCCCATTCATTAGAAACTGCATCCTATCACGCTCACTCCGCACATCATGGAACCAGGGCGCCAGAGCGTCGTCCAGAGCCTTGAAGATTTCAGAATACCCGCCAGCATCAGCATATTTGAGGAGATGCAGGTGAGTCCAACCTTGAATTCCCCATTTTCTACACGCGAGCTGCGGCATCAAAAATAGTACCTCGAAACATGCCGGCAGAAGCATAGTGGAACATAGTATGAAAAATAACGTGAAAAAATACTCCGGTGATATTTAGGCTGTCGCTCTTGGGGGTCCAACAAGGGCATTTCGAATATGATCAGCCAGATTCTCCCACCGATTGCGAGTCCGTTGAGGATTTCAAAAGGCGAGAAAACAATGTCAGACATCTCGGTCCATTGCCAGTTTCGAACCAATGGAGAACGTTCAATACACCCTCAGACGACGGTCCGGTCAAGCTGATGCGAACACTCACACGGTGTCACCAAGGTGTGCAAATAAGTTAAGCAGCAGGGCCTCATACCCCAGCATCCAGAATAATGGGAGAATGCAAGCCCTCGAACAACAAACATAAAATGTTACTTAAATATAAAAGCTAGTAGTAGCATAAATACCTTATTTGCTGACGACACTTGCAGATTTCAGTTCGTGTTGTAGCTCGCACCATTATATCGATCTAACCGCAAAACCTCCGGCAGTCCGACATAACAACATCCAGGAAGACTATTAAAGCTTCGACTACCTTTGAGAAGAAGTACTTCGATGTCTAGCCTGCCCAGTCACACGTAATTTAGAGAGGATGACCTCTCAAAGTCCGTTGTTTACTAACTCGAAGAAATCCCTTGACGAGACAACAGTCTGGACGTAGTACTGCGGAATATTGTAATCAGGTCCCCGAAGCTCCATAATAGTAGAAGAAAAAGACCCCGACAGCCGTGTTTCATAAGGCTGAGCTACGTCCGGATAAGTTTGCATTGCTTTCAAACTGGACCTTCTCGAGGATGTTTACGTAACACTTCGCCAGGCCCTCCAAGCATAGCGGACTCCAACTGTACCGCACAAATGTTCCAAGACTTTAGCGAAGCAGTCTGTAGTAAAGGCTGCAAAAGCTCGCTTAACGAGGGGTACAGAATCGACATGGCTGACTTCACCAACCACACAATGGCAGAGCTTAAGCGAGGCCGTGATCCACAAAGTCAAAGGTAGTTTTGACATCACTTCTCAATGGAATGCCAATTCAGACTGTAAACCGTACGGTTCGAATGATTGCTTTCCCCGCACTCGTGTGATGTTGCTCTAATTAAACGGCACCAGCCAGTCATTTGACAATTTCTGAGTCAATTTAATTCTGCCTGCAAGTTTCTTCATCAACCCATTTGAATGACGTGCCAAATTTATGAATATCAGCAAACATGGCAAATCACCGGTCCGTTCCTTTTGGCACAATCGTTGATGCAGACCTGAAAAAAATAGGGCCGAGAACAGAGCCTTGAGGAACACCACACTCAACCACAACTTTAATCAGACTGTTTGTCTATTATATGGACCGTTTGTGAGCGCAGTTAAGAATCCTATTCAAGTCGAAGTCTACAACAGCCTATTAAGTTCCCGAGTTTATAAAGAAGGCGGTGATTGTGGCCACAACAAAACCTTTTGAAATTAGTATATACACCTGCACCGTACTCCACTATCGACCACTTCAGTTCACCAACGTTCTAAACAGTAGAGCAAATTTGACGCAGGATCTACCTCGACCGTACAGACTCGATAGCAGATTACATGTTCGAAGGCATTAGTTGACCCAACCATATTTTCTCCAGTTTTGAAAACTGAGTT